>BGZK01000274.1:0-525393 GCA_005406025.1 Eumeta japonica
TATTAAAAAGCTAAATCTAGATCGGCATATTAGTCCCACGACATAGCAAGAGTTGGATATTGACCACAAAACAGTTTTGACCAATTTGAAAAAAACTAGATATACAAAAAGCTTAGTTACTTGGGTTCCACACGAGCTCACTGAAATAAACCTAATGAATCGTGTACTCATTTGTGATCCTCTATTAAAACGTAATGAAGCCGAACCATTTTTTAAAAGATGATCACTGGTGATGAAAATTGGATTACCTGCGATAAGAAAGTGCGAAAAAGATCTGGTCAAAAGACAAGCAAGCTCCACAAACTATAGCGAAACCCAGATTAACTCGCAATAAGTTGATGCTATGCGTGTAGTGAGATTGGAAGGGCATTATTGTGAGCTCACATATTGTGAGCTTTTAATGCCAGGAAAAATTATTGATTCGGAATTTTACTGACAACACCTGATCATACTCCAGCAAGAAGTAGAAAATAAACGGCCGGAATCGATCAATAGAAAGGATGCGGCTTTGTGATAATAGCAGACCACATTCATCTATAACCACTCAGCAAATATTGAGAGTTTCGTTGGAAAGTAGTAATGCATCCACACATATAGCCCTATCCTTGCACCCTTAGATTTTCATTTGTTACGGTCTCTTCAGAATTTTTTAGACAATGTTAGATTAATATCAAGAGTGGACTGTCGAAACTACTTGTAGCAGTTTTTTTATCAAAATTCCCAAAATTTCTACCGGAATGGAATTATGACACTAACTAAAATGGCAACAAGTTGTTGAACAAAATGTCCATATATATTATAAGTAAATATATATAAAATATAATGAAAAATTATCTTGAATTTTTATACAAAATACGCAACAACTTTTTCCTCGACCTTATAAACATGTAATAAGACATAGCTAAATACATAATTATGGCCCTGTAATAAACGTCATTTGACTAAGAATCCCTTCGATAATTAGTCAATCATCAAGAAATTCTACATACAAAACTAATACACACAAAGAAATAAAAGATTGCCACATTTTGTTCCTATGTCACTGATCTGAGCCCCTATAATTATCATCAGTTTCCATAATTTAAAACAAACTAAATACCTAATGTTTGAATTTAAAAAATGAACCGGCAACCTACAATTTGCTAATTTCCGAGGCGTCAAAAGACGATGAAACGTGTTTTTGATGTGGTATTGGCATTTAAAGAATCGTGTATCAATTATGTACCTATATCTATTGACCATTGGGACAAATCATTGATTCTGTCCTTTACTGCTAACATCTGATGAAATTAATGCAATTAAGATAAAACAGCCTGATTTGTTTAATAGAAAAGGTATGATCTTTAAATTCACCATAATAACGCCAGGCCACACACATATCTTTAGTCAGTCGGAAAAAGTTGAGAAAACTTGACTGAGATCTGTTGATGCATTTACTCTTTGATTTTGCTCTTGAGATCGCTACCTATTTCGGTACACTCAGAACTTTTCAGATATATAAGTAGCATAAGATTAACATCTAGAGAACACCGGATAACCTGTGTAACGGCAATGGCTGTCTGAAGAGGGGAGCTTCTCGGGTGTCACGATCCTCCCAAAATCGCATAAACTTCAAATTTACAAACTTCTTAAAAATATACAATTTACGGAAAATTTTAAAACTTATAGGTTAATTAGGAAAATAAACAAAAACGGTTATTTAATATAATTTAAAAAATGCACGTAAAACGGTGATTTCAAACTTTCGAAATCAACGTTTACTCGTTAAACGTAAACTCCTGTTTATCCAAAACGATAGGGACGGCGGCCGGTTCAGATAACGAAAATTTCGCATAAACCGAAGTCCTCTGTTTTACCAAACTTTTGATACGCGCCATTGCACTGATTTGCAGCAGAATCTGAAAATGTAAATAAACACTAGCGAATGCACGGCTTCAAATGCAGATAAGTTGAAACTTGTCAAGTCAGTCTAGGAAGCCAAAAGTGTAGCTAGCGGGTGGCTGCGGCACGAGCGGCGCGACGCGTCAGTTAACGCCAGCAGTGAGCAACACCAGCTAGTTCTTGTAGTCGGTGTTGATGCGAACTGCGTAATTTATGTCGTTGATAGAGTATGTATATATATGAAGAGGTGTTATGAGCAAATAAATAATGGATCACGATGGTATTTGGTGAGTGGCGGTGGGGTAAGTGCACACATTACGCTGTTTAACACGTACCTATTAGACGTTGGTATTTTAAATATTTTAAAAATGGTGACCAAAAAAAATTTGTTCAGATAAAGTAGTTTTCGGATATATAAAAAAATTTTATTCTTAACATCGATCGATAAAAAACCGAACAAGTGAGAGTTAAGCTCGTGTGGAGACGGTTCCGTGCGATGATTATTTGTTGAATTTAGATTTAATATTTAGTTATTTTTTTCAATTTTACCCAAATATATTTGTGATAACTAAAACGATTGCAAATATATATTTTATGCGCAATATTCAGAAATTTGCCAGGTTATTTTAAGGCCTCAAACTGTTTGGCTCAGCAGTTTAAGATAAAGGGATTGGTCCATTTTACCTACTTTTGTAAAACTATTTTTTTAAATTACATAACAAAGAAAAACACACATTTGAGACCTTTACAAACTTTTTTCATTTGAGATATAGGGTACAGTTTGCAAAACTATTTTTATACTTTTGCAAACTGTAAATTTTGTAAAATTCATCTTTAATTGGTCCCACAAAAAGAATCCCATGTTCAAAACTCATTTACTTGCATTAAATGTCTGTGTTTTGGGTAACAGGGATTCATATGTTTACAAATTAATAATTTAATCAGTCCTGTAGATATGAAGCAAATAAATATGTCTTACATTTTTCTATAGGTTTGTAAAACAAAATTATTCTATCTTAAAATTAATGGCTCTTTAAATTTGTTGTAAGCACCAAGGAATCTATTATCGCCATCGAAATAGAAAAGTGTAGAATTATAGCGTCGAACAAATTTATGTTCATTTGTGGCACATAACCACACACAAATTAGTGGGGATATAATGACATATTTTTAAACCAAATTAATCTCTTACAAAAAGACCTTATCATTATGCTTTTAGACGTGATTTCTGTTTGTATTTCTATTTTCTATTTCTTAACCAGAGAGCAAAAAAGAGAAGGAATGAAGTCATTTGTTGATGACAGAAAGAGAAAGGACATATGGTAAACATCTGTATGGTGGCGAAGCCAATATCGTTTGGTCAATTTGTTTATATAGAAATTAAATACTACTATGCTTTTCTATTTCAATAATTATCTCGTTTCAATCAATACAAGCTCAATGGTACAGAGACTGTGTTTCATGCAGAATATTGATAAATTATGTTTTTGGGATGAGAACATCTGATTTTTCCTAGCATTGTACCAATTTTTATTTCAGAAATTGAGAGCTAAAATAAAATGTTATCAATATAAGAGTTAAAAGAATTTATTTAATGTGCACATGGAAGAAAACCAGCAATAATTTTTTTGACAGTTAGCAATAATTTAATAATAAACAATACACATATATAATTATAGAGTACATTGATACTGCATAGTCCAGAGTAATTAATATGGGAAATTCTGATACACTTATTGTAAAAAAGAAACCATTAATTTGATTCAGAAATACATCAGAATCTCTTTAAAAGTAAATCAACACATATAAAGGAATGTTATGTGACGCGAAAAATAGCAAACAATTGCTTTATTTTCAATAATATAAAATAATATTCATGCTTCTCAAAAATCTATAAAGGTAAAAATTCCATACTAAATCATAGATTGACATATTTTGAATTATTAGTCATGACATTGTTAACAAAAAATGGCAGTATATGTCGTAATTAGACCAACGCATATTATAAATATTTATAGTTAGGAATGAATATAATGGTATGAGAGTTAGCAACCTTATCAAAAACAAAGATTTTAGACCTTTTTTTAAGGTTTTTGGATATCCTATCTCTGGAAGAGCATGTGGGCAATCTGGCCACTAAGTGTCTCCGCCTATGCATACAATCTATATACCTAGGTAAACATATTGACATTTCAAACAGAGTTAATTTTTTATTTTTCATGGGTTTGATCAAGTTTAGCAACATAAAATTCTCATTGCCAGATTTTTATCATTATCAGTACTCTGTCAGATGTTACTTTATAATAAAAAATATACTTTAAAAAACTAAAGAACACACTTTTATAGCACATTACACTAAAAAATTAAAAATAATCTTTAATGTGAACTCAAAATAATGACCAAAAATACTAGTATTATTGTGGAAAAAGCGTGGGGTGCTTTGTGCTACATTTTTCGTATATAGAGAAACCCAAGCTTTTTCCACAATAATACTAGTATTTTTTGTCATTGTTCATTATTTTTTTGAGTTCATATTAAGGATTATTTTTCACTTTTTAGTTTTGTTGATTGGTAAAAATTTTAATTTTAACAATACAACAATAGTTGAATTAATGATGCTTATTACTGTTACTAAATTCTATTAAAAGAGGAACAGAATTTAGTAACAGTATAAGCCACTTGCTCACGAGACGATATGCATGTTATTCGATCCTGGCGATCCTGATCAGAATAAAGGATAAACTTATCAAATTATTGTATTGTCATTGCTTCTTGATACATATGCAGTTTCAAATTAATCAGACTCTTGAAATTGGTGAAAATTAAGCTCAAAGATTCCGTTACATACACATAGACACATACAACCCAAGCTTATATTAATCCTGGCGGTCCTAATAAGGATAATGGGAAACTGTTATCAAATTATTGCATTGTCATTGGTCCTTGATACAGTATGCAAAGTTTCAAATTAATCAGACTCTTGAAATTGGTGAAATTAAGCTCAAAGATTCCGTTACATACATACATACATAGATACCACCCCAGCTCATAAAAGCGTGTTAAAAAAACCAAAACATTTCACTGATTCCTACTTATACTTATTGATTCAAAATTAATTTGTCTGATACTAACTCCAATATTTAATAAGAAGCCAGACCAATTTAAGGAAATAATAAGCCTGCTATAAAAATGCAGGAGTGTGCAACAATAGTGTGCAAGAGAAAGGTGGCAGGAGCTGTTTTTAATGTTTCTTAAACTAGAAGTCATAAGAGATGTTAGATATTTCAAGTAAGCATGTCTCAAGAATTCTATGAGACACTGAACTGTTAATGCTGCCATAATTCACCTTTACAGGCGGTACATTTAATGAACCTGAATTTACAATATCTATATTACAATATCCGAGTGAGTATAGTATAAAACTTTTGGGTTAAAATCTATTTGGCAGATATGGTATATAAACAACTGAAATAGGTCTAGAAAATAAATGATGAACTCTAGATATTGAAATAACGTCATATTAAAATATTAGTCATATTGGAATGGTTTGATTTTTTTTTACTATAGAATAATGTCAATTAGAGAATACTATGCTAGTATTAACAATGATGAAAATTTTTGGCAATAATAAAATTATGTTGCTAAAAGTTAATAAGTGACAAACAAAATATTCTTATTAACTTTATTTGAAAAATAAATCTTTTACCTGTATAAATTGAATAAGTGCATACATGAATGCAACCCTTCTGGCAGCTAGATTGCATGCATGCTAATCCAGAGAGAGAAAGAAAGAGGATATCCAAAAACTGCTGACCTAAAAGTCTATTTCAAAACATTACTAACTTTTAAGGAATTTATCCTGTGGGAAGTTATCATATCCTCACAGCAAACTCAAAGATAGAACAAACTCAATTGCTCAAATACTTTTATCTAATTTACAATTTGTAAATCCATATCCTTCTAACACAATGATGATTAAAAATAAAACAGATAAGAAAATCAAATGTGTTTTTACTAAATTAAATTGCCTGGTCAACACATTATAAATTTTAATAATAATAATCCTCATGTTACAGACCATAATACAAAAGTCTATTTAAAATTTAGGGACATAATGGCCTCTTGATTTTATTACTACTGTTTAGCTTTTTCTATATCTCGACATCAGGATATTCCATTTTAACTTTTCCATATCCATATTTGGAAATCTTTTTATAAGTTGTTGCACATGATTAAAATCTCTGTTTCGTGCCTGTCTTTGTTCACGATTCTTTTTCTCTTTGTATAAGCCAAAAAATTTTACAGCCATACTAGTTATTAAACCATGTTCTAAGTAAGGTTTGACCCATCGTCTGTTCATAAATTGTGGTACAGTATATTCTGATTTCTTGTATTCCGCCGGTAAGCCTAATACATTGATGACTTCTTCCACTGGCAGTCTCCAGTCTCTCCATCAATTTATAATATGCAACGTTATCTCACAACAGTTTCTATATTATTCATTGACTCTTGCACCTTATCTATTCTTTCCGATTTGGAAAAGTTTTCATTTTTCATTACATTCTTTTCCATAGTATTAAACATATTCCTTCAATACACATACCACAGTTTATGCAAATCGGCATTAGATTTAATTCGAAGTTCATCTAATCTCCATGCTCGACCAACTTTTACTTCTGTTTCACCCCAATTTTTCTTAACATCGAAAACTCCATCAGATCTAAACAGAAGCTAGGTGAACATTTCTCTGATTACAGAGTGTTCGACAGATTGAAAGGATTTAATTCTCCAAACAATATCTTAGAGTGTTTCTAATCATTATAGTAGATTATTGCGCTACCAAAATCACAAAAGACAAAATGTACGAAATGTTTAGGTTTAGTTAGAGCCATTGACAGTGACGTTTCTTGAAGTTTTAAAATAAACATGATTGAAGATAGTTTATTATTTGAAAAAGGTTAATTATTTCCATGATAAATTTATAATTAAAAATATTGAAAACAGGTAATTAGAAGGAACAAAGAATTTTTGAATTTACATTTGTGGCTTTCAGAAATTGTCCATTTCTTAATATTTCGTGATTTTCATAAATTTTTGCACCATCTATTTTTTTGTGGCTATTATACTCGGTTGCCCTTTGAAAACGTTGTAATACAAAAAACTACATTTACTCAAGAATGAAACCAATAAAAAAATCGTACAAGTGCGAATAAGACTAGAGCCTAGAAGGATAAGTGGGTATAAAATATTTCAAAAAGGATATTTTTTCCACAAAATAAATTGTTATGATTGTTTTGACTACCTGAATAATTAAAAATACTGTATTTATGATATACTTACAAATTTGTTTGTGCTATGGGTTATTACTTTATATTAAATTTTACTATTAAAAGTTGATGAAAAGTTCCCAAAATTTGTTTGTTTTAAGATTTGTAACAAAAGGGACTATCTTTTGATTTCTGCGCGCACAGCTAGTGTAAGACTAAAACTCACAAAATACGTTTTCCTTATGGGAACATTCAATATACAAATTTAGGAGTAAAACATAAGGTGACGTAAGTTATTCTGCTTGAAGTGGATAGCTTCTGATTTAAATCTTTAGGGGCGAATGCATAACTACCTTTCCCTCCTCACACACATTTTTTATTATCTTCTAGCAAGCGCAACCTAACTGCAAATTTAAAATGTACTGAAATGCTGATATATGTCATTTTATTGTATTTTTCAATTAACGACCTTATTTCTTACGTGCAAAGTAAAAATCTTGCACTGATTGTAGTTCCAAGTAAGTTATTTTCTGTAAAAATCGTCCACTGTATTAATAACTACACCGCTAAATCACCTACATTTTGATAAACACTTTTCTTCTGTTTTTTGTTTCCAAAATTTTAAGGTTATGTTAATATTATAACCTTTAAAGTGTTGGTTTATGACATTTTTCAATATATATTTTATTTACAAATTTAATGAGAAAATTAATAAGTCAATTTTTCTTTGTAATCAATAATTTTATCAAAATCTCAGTCTCAGCAAATTAGACTTATCAGCACCAAATAAGCTATCACTTGTGTATTATTACGATTCAAAAACGTGATAGTTAAAGTTGTATAAAGTTGATTTATAAGATTAGTTTTGAACAACCATACATACTTCTAATTTAATTGAAAAAACGAAAAGTTAGGATATTCGTAAGTTTGTTGTCATTATTAACATTTACCATTTCGCTATCAATGTCGTATTTTGGAATTTTAACTGTATTTTACAAAGATTTATATCGAATTATTTTTTTTACAAAGAAATTAATTGAGACGAAATAATACAATGGATAAAACAGTCTGAAATCTTCCAAAAAATTTCTTCTTTTGTGCCATTAACCCATATGAATAAATGTATAATATGATCATTAAATACTTAATTTTTCGTATCTATCCAGAATTTTAACATTATGGAGTTAGTAAAAACAAAGGTTTTATCATAAACCATGAGAATATATTGAATTATTTCCTATCGCTAATTTATTTTTATTAAAGAAAAAAGAAAATTCTAGAAGATTTTTTAGTGAATTTGAGTGAATAGAACTGATCTGCAGAACTTTTAAATAAAATTTTTCTTAACTGTTTATGGATCATACTCATAAAGATCGTTACGTGATTATTCTTGTTTTTTTATAATCTCTTTTTTTACTATGATTTAGTATTGTCATTATTTTTTTTTTTTGCTTTTGTTTCTAACTCAATGTTATACGTGTAAAATAAAATTTGTAATTGGCTAACAAAGTATTTGTACAAGACAGAATAAATCATTGTGATCGTCTTTTTTGTCTTTTATCAAATTTATTTTGATTATTTCTGTAATTCTAGTTACAAAACTGATTTCTATAACTAATGGTTTAAATTATAAATATATGTATTATATTCATAACATAATTACTCATATATTATAATGTTGTATTTACATTTTAAATAAATGGATATTTTCTTATTACATTACGTCATTCTGTTTGGAACACTACTTTGCGACTGAAAAAAAATGCAATGACACATTCCATTCACTGACACATTGCCCAATTTCTGACTGAAGCTGATTTAGTAACAAATTCCGTCGTTGGATTTGTAGTGTGTTTGAGGTTAAATGTGTTTCAATAGTGACAATAACATTTAGTATATAATTTTAGTGCTTGATGGAAGGGTGCCAGTGGTTGTATTGTTTTTATTCTGCTTAGTTTCATATTTTTATTGACGTGTTGTATAGTTTTCGTGCATTCTAAAATTTAAAAAGACGTTATCCATTACAACCCAAGTTCTGAGCAACCAAGGTATGTTGTTATTTGTTATGAATCTTCACCTTCTTAAAGCTCATAAGAATTGCTAGTGAACTATTAAATAGCATTAAAAACTTTTACGTGACTAGTTTAGCTTTTTTAATTGTATCTTGTTTCTATGTTTTTATTTTAGATTAGCAAAAAATTTGAAGGAAAAAGTACATATTTCTGAGACATTCTTTTATATAATATATAATAAATTTTATTTGACTTATCTTTGTTTATATATCTTTAAGAAAGTAGTGTTTATAATAGTTTTTTTCTACATGACATATGAATGTTTACAGAAGCAATACCTATATATTGCTAGATTTTGTCTCAAACTAAATGGATTAGAATCTTTGTAGTAAAATCACTATAGGCTATTTTATTTTCTTTAAATACAATTTTTTTGTATTAGTGTATTTTCAGCTGAATTGTGGACCTTTATAACATAAAATCATTTCTTATCAAGTGAAGTTATTAGGCTATATATTATCATATTAAACTAGTAGTTTTACATAATTAATTTGTATCAAATAATTCCATTGTCTTTTATTGATATTTTACAGTGTTTGAACTTTTTCTATTCTAGTATTATTTTAGTAAAATGATTCTATTTGATATTATAAGTAATAATTATGAAATTAATTACTGTGTTATTTGAAGATGTAATCTATGTAATAGACTATAAAAACTTCAGTAATATTTTTACTTAACGATGTGTTCGTATTTGTCGGTTGTTTTTTATAACACTCGATACACACTGGTGAATGTGACTGTCTACATTTCCTTGAGGATGTGCCTGGTTGGCATGAAACGTATGTAGAAATTAACATTATACCAATTGGCAAACTAAGATAATTATAATATTAACACTTGCTAAGTGTTCGATATCTGTCAATCCTCTCGAATCAATTTTCAATTCTTTGGATAGAGATTCATAGTATAGGGGCAGATTCGAAGGTCAGCATTGGGTTGCATGCTGCAAGTTAATGCATGTGGCAGGGAAGCATCTATTTTATTAATGTACAGGACATTGCGATTCAGGCTAAATCAAATTCTATATATCAGATAACTTTGGAATTTTGTCTACACATGCATTGGAAGATTAACTGTGAGGACAGTTGATGAGTAATAATAATGAAGGTTTTGAACATGATTAGAATATAAGTCTTGAATGATTTGGTTAAACTATCCTACCATTAACACTGTTTGTGAAGAATGACTGACTAAATATTCCCCATCTGCAAATCAAGAGATTCAGATTTGAATCCTGATTTCTGTACCTCTAAGAGTTTTTCTGACTCATATTCTGGTTGAAATTATCAATTATTTTTTGTTTTAACTGTAAAAGACAACATGGTGATTATGCAGGATCAGATGCCTTTTTTTTTTGAAAATGATTACTATTAAGCCAAATCTTCGTGAGTATTTTCGTTTTAAGGAGACACCCAACTCTGTGAAAATAATTTATAGTGGCAGCTAACAAAACAGACAGGGCTAAAATATGTGAAATGGGTGATTGCCTAAACTTTATTACTAATAAGCAATTTTTTCTTACATTTTCAAAGAGTTTTTGAAAGTACTCACAAAAACTCTTGTCCTACAGAATCAATGATTTAATGAAAATATTCCCCATTAAAAAATGCAATTGACTAGCTGGTTTTTTTTAGTTAATGTTTTGCATAAGTATATGCCCACATTGTCCTACAAATTGAATGATATGTTTTCCTAGTCCTATGCATGAGAATCGTTAGCTTACTTTTACAGCCTAACGCATAACTTTTTTATTACTAACTGTAGGACAAAAATAAATCGTGATACTTTGGTTGTGTTCCGTATTCTAATAAATCAGTGATCTACAAATAATTGGGTATGGTCGCTAGTATGACAAAAATTATTTCTTTGTGGTAGGAGTAGCATAATATACTCTTATTCTTAATGCATTATAATTTATAATATTTAACATTCCATTTGATTTAAAAATTACGTTATTTACAAAAGTTTATGAAAAAGGTGAGAAATTATTAGACTTTGAAAAAGTTCTCACTGTTTCTTTTATAAAATAAAAGCTTTATTTAAATTATGAGGAATTAAAACAATTTCATTCAAAGTACTGCCCATCACTAGTGACCACTTTCTCCCATCTTTCTGGCAATATATGAATTCCGCATCGGAAAAACGACATGTCTTTTGAGGCTATCTAAGAATCGATCCATTTTTTAGCTTCATAAGAATGAAAGTGCTGGTCAGCTAGGCCATGTGCCATCGAACGAAATAGATTAAAATCAGAAGGGGCTATGTCGGGTGAATACGGCGGGTGCGATAGAACTTCCCATTGAAGCGTTTCCAGGTAGGTTTTCACTGGTTTTGCAACATGAGGACGAGCATTCTCATGTAACAAAATCACTTTGTCGTGTCTCTGCTTGTATAGAGGCCATTTTTCTTTTAAGGATCGACTTAAACGCATCAATTGAAGTCGATAGAGATCCCCCGTGATAATCTCATTTGGTTTGAGCTGCTCATAATAAATTACACCCTGTTGATCCCACCAAATACAGAGAAGAAGCTTCGAACCATGGATATTTGGTTTTGTAGACGATGTTGATACATGGCCGGCTTACTCCATTTTCTTTTTCTACACTTTGGATTATCGTAGTGTATCTACTTTTCATCGCCAGTCACGGTGTGGTGCAAAAAAACCTTTCCTTTTCTGCTGTTGAAGCAGTAATTCACACTTGAGAAAACGTTGTTCAACATCTCTTAGCTTCAATTCATACAGTACCCAATGTCCTTGCTTCTGGATCATTCCTAAAACTTTTGAACATTTTGAAACACTTGACTCATCTTCTTGTAATGTTTTTTCAAGTTTTGTTAGCCTCTGTCATGGTTTTTGATCGAGTAATTCCTCCAATTTTTCGTCTTCAAATTTTTTCGGTGCACCAGAACGTTCTTTATCCTCAACTTCAAAATCATTATTTTTGAAGCTTCGAAACCAGTCTCTACATGTCGTATCCGACAAAGGATTGTCACCACAAGTCTCAGCAAGAATTCTATGTACTTCAGCTGCAAATTTCTTTTGAATAAAGTAGTGCAAAAAATTCCTCGCAAATACCACTTTATTTGGCACAAAAATAGACACTTTCAGAACTAAGAAAAAATTACTTTGTTTACACTAAAGTGAACTACCATACACTGAAATTTAAGATTAGATACACTACATGCGTTGCATGTGTGTTACTGTTCAAAATTCCACAAACGGAGTACTGCTACTACCATCTTTGAAAAAACAGCGAGGACTTATTCAAGGTCCCAATACAAAAAAATTTTTACTACAGAGAAAAATATCTTTGTTAAAGTTTTTAGTTTCTTCCCTTTTCTCCCTAAATTTAGGTGTTCCACAAAGTGAATGGCACAAAACACTCCATAATCACCCTTTGAATTTTGAGAACAGATATTTACTCCAATTTCACAGTTTACATGGACAAAGTTGAAAGATGATAAGTACATAATGATCTTGTCAAAACCAGAAATATTAGAAGAAGTTGAGAACTTTTATTGATAGTTATGAACATTGATACAAAAAACCTGTCATCACAAAAACTAGAGATTCATGAGGAAATCTGACCAACACTACAGAGGTGTCCCAGATGTCTGCTTCTACAAGATTAGGATGACCAAAAACAAACGAAAAACGATTATGAATATGTTGATTACAAAAAAGTATATAATTCAATCAAAACATGGCTGATGCTGCATTCTTTTCAGAAATTCCACATTGACTATCTTTATGTCTAATGCTGAAATTTTTATACAACAATGCCACTAGGTTTGTCCGGGTTTGTCCTGGTACAGAATGAAAACACAAAATTAATGTAACTGTAGAGAGATGTGAGACAGTAAGATGTCATATATCAGAAACTGCACCATTGACTTAAAAGATGTATTTAAACACTTAAATTGAAAATGATGTGGCATGAATCTCAATGAAAAATGTGAGACTCGCCTTCAATTTACTGAAATTATAGTCATAATGACGAAATCGCTGAATGACCTAGGTGCCATGTTCGAAGAATTCATCAAAGTTTCTTAAGAAGTTGATCTAAAAGTGGACATGATAAGGCAAAAATTATGCTCCACGTTTATATTGGATAAGCTACTTAGATATATGTATTAAGTATTTTTTAGTTTAATTGTTGATGAATATATCTACTCAGGACAAACTGTCCGAATATATAAATTCAACTGCAATAAAGAGTTCACACAAAAAATATAGCTCGGCTGGACAGCGTTTGAGATATACAAGGTATCTTTTAATTCAGTATATTTGAGTATAAAAAAACGACAGTCTTGAACAGCAGGTGATGATATATGAACGTAATTCCTTAGTGTTGGTTTCATAAACAAATTCACATCCACATAATTGTTGGGTAAAAAAGTTTCGCGAGTGGTGACTACAACTGGACGTAGCATGTAATACATCTGAAAAACACAAAAAAAATACTAGGAATTTTATTTGATAATTACTGATATAATATAATAAGATTAGATTATATTGTTTTATTATTATACAGATAATAATTATGAATAAAAATTAATGTAGGTTGTGCAGGCTTAAATAGAAAAGCAGTTTTCTACAATCCTACATTGATATTTCCTTCAAGAACAAGAATGTCAATTTTATTAAGTCACCTAAAATACCTAAAAATAATTGTACTTTATTGTCTAGTAAATAATGAAATATTTGATAAACTGAAATCAAAATTATCTAATATTTGGTTAGGTGACTCTTTTTATTACTGTTGTTAAATTATTTTGAGTCACAACTGCCCTATATGCAAGACTTGAGAGACATTTTTCTGAATGTATAATGCATTCATTTTGTGAAGATGTGTATCACCACTTCTCCAAACATAAAATGTAAATAGATCACATTTTCTTGAACTGTACGTTCTGCTAAATCTACCAAATTAGTGAATAAAAGATGTATTAATCGTTTTGATTATTTATTTGGTCATTATATAAAATGGTATGTGTATCATGCTTGTATATTGTTACCACTAATTATAATAATATGCATTAAATTTCAACTGTCTATGCACATGTACTTTGGTCCATTTTTAGCACTAAAGCAAATTAAACTATACATATTTGGATCCACCCTTATCATAAGGAAAAGCCAAAGAATTCTGTCATGCTACCTGTTGCTCGCCCTTACTCGAGATTCTCTGAGATCAAAAGCGCATATAGAGAAGAACCTGTGTCTTATGATAAAATACCATGACAGTCACGTCGGATCACTCTTGGCATCTCCGCAGTACTTTGATTCCCAGGGACCTTATAGAGGCAAGGAGAGAACCCACAAGTAGTCATTTTATCTGCCTAGCTCGCTTTAGTTACAATTTCATAAGCTTGTAACTGTTAACATTTGATTACAGTAAATAAATGTTCTGCGTTGTGTCCTGTAGTATATCCCTTGATTGAACTCATAATGAATGTAGGTGTCCATACTTCGATGCAAGTTCGTCAATGACTTTTTTTTGCTATCTTACTGCTTTTACTAAAAATACAATTTAGTTTTTAACTTTTGTACATCTGTACAATTTCTTTGAAGCCATACCACAATTTTAGCTTTTCTTGAGATTGGGCATATTGATGTCCATCAAATAGTATGAAATGTTTTCTATAATAACTTTTATCTATTTATTTCTTTATGATAATTTCAACCAGTTTTTTTTTAAAGCGAACAATGAATCCATGTGGAACTTTTGTCATAGATGCTACAGCATTATTAGTCAAATGACAGCTGACTGTATGGTTAGCATTGTTGTTTGCCAATTGGATTTATTATCCAATAATACTACAATTCGTGATTTTTCTTTCACTCATTATAAAAAAAAGAATCTTGCCATCATTATATTGATCCTTTCATTAATATTTCATTTTAATTATACTGCCTGTATTGAAATCTAGCCTACTCAATACCTTTCTATAATCAGAAATAATCCAATTTCTTTTAGAGATTGTACTATTTATTCATTATTAATCAAAAATTTTATTCCACTTGGTTAAAAATTATTAATTTGCTTTCAAAAGGCATGTGGCCTTCTTGGACCAATTTACCAATTTTGTGATCTATGTCAATTACTAAGATTGTTTTTTCTAAAAGACAAAACATTTTGTGAAATAATAATACATAAATCAACTAGTCAATAAAACCACTTCAGATTTTGAGTCAAAATATACTTACCATAGTTAATTTTACCACCTAACAATATTAGCTTTAAAAATAATTCATAGGGCGACAGGATTTTGTAACTTCAATGCAGAGGCAAATCTTTCTACAATCTTGTTTCAGATGGGACTTGGACCTTAAGCCCTTTACACTTGTCTAATGCTAGTTCAGAGCTGTTAACAGCTCTTGTCACCGATTCGAGAATACACTTCGGGATTGACTGCTTAAAACTATCTATTATGTGAGGCACAGAAAGAGTGGTTTTAATTCAAGTTAAATAAAAAATAAATCATTCAATTCACCTTCAACGAGGGAATGAATCTGCTACCTTTTGATTTGAAAACAACACGCCGACCACTTGACCACGATTGCTATTTTATTATTACAAATAGTTATAACGGCTGCGTCACATCGTGCCTGGTTAGGACTGCCTTAGCTAGGCGGAGGCAGGTCGTAATTTGTTGTTCGCATTAGGAGACTTAGTCGCCACGCTCGTTACTTACCCAGCAAACAACGTTATGACTCAATCGTGCTTCGCATTGCACTAGACACCCGCCCTCTAAACAATTTTACAACGCCGGTCGCTGCGCAAACGTTTGTAGTGTCATTTGTTGCTTTTTGAGTCGTGAGGTATCAGTGGGGATAAAGCTTAGGACCGCATCACTCGTTAGTTCTTAATGCTTGGTTAATTAAGAGCGTCGGTGTGACTTTCAAAGTTCTTTCAAGTTTATTTAAAATGGTTATAAAGTATCTTAATTTCGAGCGTATTATTTGGCTGCCTATTCTAACGAAAATTTGTCACTATAATTACAGAGAACAGTTATTTTTTTATGTCACTGTTATTCTTTAATCACGAGACTTCTATCTTGATTTAAGAGGATGTAATTCTAATATCTAACTATCTCAACGAAGCGATTAGCTGATCCCCATACTTTGGAGCTGTAGTTTTTAACTGATTTTTGCAGAACAATTTTTAGTCATCATTTTCCTCATCTTACAATACGTAAAACCAAACTGATATTATTGATACGTCCAAATTTATTAATCATTTAAAATAAAAATCGGATAATTTCGTTTTATATAAAGTCAATGTGTATACTATACATAAACCAAGGAAAAGGTTTAATATACCAAACTAACAATAACCGTTGATATAACGAGGGTACAAATGCCCTCGGCCGCTTTGATCTCTGACCCTCGGATCTATCCGCACCGCGGCGCGGCGTTCAGGTGTGTGGAGTGTCTCTCGTGTTTTGCCCTCGAGTGGAAATCTTAAGTGTATTGTTGCGTTGATTAGATCGGACATCGTCGCTTTGTTCCGCGAAGGACCGGTATTATCTCGTACCGTTCTTGTCCCTCGCACGCGACCTGCCCGTGACGTCGGCTTTTTGTCATATCTATCATAATGTTAAAATTGAATTTTATTTGGCAAAGCATCTGTGTATATTTTTTTTTGTATATTTTGATTTTCTGCGCTTTTGTTATAATTTATTCAAGGCGTTTTGATACACTACTTTTAGTATTAACTTTAAACTTTGCCTTTAAGATTAAAAAAAAATATTTAGGTAATATATTGCCTTTTAAATTCAACTAGATTTATGAATAAATAGCCTTAAAATTTTTATTACAGATAATCAACTGCATATACGATCGTATCCACGTAGTTTTTTTACAGCCTTTTCGATAAATATTTAATTTTATTTATTATGAATATCGCCTTTACACATTTTATTTCAATTTTTAAAAGCAAATTTTCTCATTAATTTCTTTAAAAATGTATAAGTTGTAAATCCTTGACCATATTTAATAATGCTTTCATATACTTATGTCTTAAATAAAAATTGAAGGATGATCTTACTAAACATTTTTCAAATATTTTTCATTTCTTGTGTTCCAGAAGCTATATAGTTTTGGTAAATAGTATAGAGCTCGAATCTTAATACGATCTTATTGGTGCAGTAGATTGAAATCTAACGAATGCATTGTAAGATTAAAAACGGAAATATAATAAATAGTCTGCAAACCAAGTGTAATAAGGACAAAAAAATATTGGTTTACACAAAAATCTTTTTTCGCACTCGTAAATCGTAAGAATTAGATAATAATGATGTGTTGTATCTATAACATGTCGTTTGACAAACTACGTTGTGTCTCTAAAATGATATTGATGTAGAAACATACGTAGATCAAGGCGATCCATACTATTCGTCATTTTCAGTGATAAGTTTTATATTTCGTAAACATAGATTTTTGAAGCGCCCTCTGCATTTTTCTAATCGAATCACGAGCTTTCGTAATGAACGACATTCGGGCCGACCGACTGTCATGAAGTAATGCAATATGTTGCATTAGAACAATAGCTGCACGCTAATTCTATGAAAGTGTATCAAAATTTCCTCGATATTCAATCTTCAATAGACTCCATCTGCAACCTACTCTATGCTTTTGGTTTTTATTGTCAATGTGTTCGTAACGTTCCACATAAACTAACCAAAGTTCTACTTAATAGTGAATATAGCTTGATCTGTACGTAATCTTCAAAATTTTGATTGATTTATTTTTAGATAAGAAATTGATATATATATATCAATTTCTTATCTAAAAATAGAATCCATATAGATATATATATATATATATATATATATATTTCTAATCTTTACTATGAAAGCTATCGACAATGAACCAAATTGGTGGCATATCAAAATCAGTCATATAATACCATATAAATAAAATTGAAAATCAATCTGTTTCTTTATTTGATCTTCGAAACGGTTTAATAGATTCCAAACAAATTTTGTATATATTATCTCTGGCGGGCCAAGCATGAAGCCTTAGATAAGCGCATCTGTATAGGCCTATCTCCACGCCCACGCTATAAATGAAAGGGATAGTCTTGTGAAAACAGTCTTGAAGGCGTCATGCTAGACCCGATGGAATACTTAATAGGATATTTTTTAAATAAAAACAAGACTTTTTTATAAATACCTGTAAAAATGACATCAACATCAAAGGGAAAACCAATATCGACATCGGCACCGGTATTAGAATAAAAAGTAGGATAGGAATCACAAGTGACAGCGGGATCAGTGTTGGTAACAATCACTGCTAACTTACGTATTGCGAAACGAAGTATCATGGGAATAGCGCTCTTCGAGGCGGTTCCAATCAATAAAGATTTATATTAAAATCTGTACTTATAGAATAAATTTATTGAAACATTGTTAATAGTTGTTTTGGTATCCAATTTCAATTTTATGCGCTTTTTTAATTTAACTAATATAATAGTGTCCCTTAAATTTAGTAGCAGCAATAATGTGTAATTCTCTAATGATGGCCTACACGGTAAAGTACCTGTAAAACTTTCGTCACATCCGATCTAAATAGAGTTCCTATGTCGATTATTTGATTATAGATTGCGAAAGTAGAAGCGGGATATCGAATATTCTTCCGGGTTCAAACCATTTGAATTCAAAAAGAATCACTTAAAATCAAAAAAAATCCCGCAGTTCACTTTGAAAAATAGATTTTTTTTGTTGCTAAAATATTTAAAGAAAGGGTATCCAATAATATACTAGAAACACAAGAGTGCAATACTTTTTAGTATATGAGGAGCGTTCAATAGAAAGTGAGATTGAGTATATTGCCCGAAACTTTCATTAAATGTTATTTTATGTTTCGACATAGTTGCTTTTTATCATAATAGACTTCGCATATCTTTCTTCTAAGTTTAAAATTCTTTCCTTGAATAAAACTTCAACCTGAGCACCTAAACGTTCCTGTAGTGCAGCAACTACTGCTTCATCATCTTCGAATCTATGTCCTTTCAGATACTTCTTCAATCTTGGAAACAGACAGAAATCACTAGAGGCAAGATCGGGGCAATATGGACGATGTTCAAATATTTCGAAGGCATTATCTAGATGGAACAAAACAATCTTTGCTAATTTTCCTCGCCGTTTCTTTCAAATTTCTTTACGCAATTTTTCTATTAATTCTGCATACAGAGGGCTCGTAACAGTAGCTCCACGGTTGAGTTTTACTATTACGACCACCCCTTTACTATCGCAGAACAGAGAGCCCATGATTTTCCGGCAGAACGACTCGCTTTAAATTTCTTAGGAGTTGAGGGTCTTTTCTAAGTCATAAGACCATAATTTTGTTTCTGGGTCGTAATGGTGAAGTTACCTTTCATCCATGGTTGTAAATCGAGCCAAAAAACTATCGGGATCTTTTTGCAACAGTTCCAAAGAAGCATAGAGAAATATTAGTCCGGTTTCATATTGTGCATCGGTAAACATTTTGGGGCTCCGGCACTCAGATACTTTTTTCATCCTCAAACGTTCATGTAAAATGCTGAGCACACTACCAATCGAAATCTTCGTTTTTTCGGCTGTAAAACGTACCATGACATGACGATCTGCTAAAACATTTTTTTTATTAACTTTTTTACTGTCGGGCGCTACTGTTTTTAGGCGACCCGAGTGAGGGTCATTTTTAGTGGACGCTCTTCCACTTTTAAAATAGGCGCATCATTGGGCAACTGTAGAATACGGTAGAGCATTTGCTCCTAGAGTAATCTTGATTAACTCGTTCCGTAGCGAAATTTTTCAAGCACAAATGCTCCGCGTGCAATTCTACGAAAAACTGCAAACAAAATATTTCCATTTTAAAAAACAAAAGATATTCAAATTACTTCCTTTTCTATAGTCTATTCAATATACCAGCTTTACCAGCCAGTATTTACTTTTTCTGGTTCCAAAAAGTTTGTACCTCATTCTCAGTTTATAGTGAAACCTCCTTATATTAGTCTAGTTAATAAAGCAATAGCTTAGCCACTTTGAGCTGAAAGGATAGGACCAACAGGAAAATTTGTGTGAGTACTAATTATTTAATATCTCAAAAAGTTAGGTCTCTGAGCCGTCAGCAAAGCTTGCAAAAAAATTGCGAAAGCTCGAAAAAAGCACTTTTTTTGAAATAACTCCTGAATGGTTCAAAATATGAAAAACTGTTTAAAATAAAACTTATAGATAATTGAATTTCCTAGAAAAAAGGTCTCAACATTTTTGCATGAGTGCGATAGTTTTCGCATAAAACGCGTCAAGTGCAAAGTTATATAAAAATATATTTAATCATTTATAAATATTTTTTGTATTAGATAATGATGTATAGAGTTTCATTATTATGTAATAATTTTTTTTAAGACTTTTTACAAGTTTTTATTTATATTTTTCATTAGTTAAAAGCCCTTAGAAATTTCGAAATTAATTTTTCCCTATTAAGATGAAACTCGAAGAATTTGTTTTCATTCCATTGAATTCTACATCAAAAGACCGTTTAGATTATACCTGTAGTTTATTAACTTACCTTGAATGAAAAGAATGATCATTGTATATTACTGACGCCCAGATATCGGACGCAGGTTCTCTACACCACACCTTGACCCCTCAGACGTAGTTGTATGATGATACTAGTCGTATGATCATTGGCTACCGTTCAGTAGAGCGGTCATCTTACCGACATTGACAGCCATCCTACACTTGTCCAGCCATTCGGGCAGCACGTCAAAGACTCACTGAATTTTCTTCGTGGCTAAATCGGCCCGTCGTGACGATACGAAGTAGGCGTTGTCATTGTAGTACAGCGTCAGGGTCATCGCCAGTTTCCTCCACTAACGCAGTTTCTGTGTTGCTGTCAACGAGGCACTATCCACCCCCCGCCCAATCCGAACAGGAGTCCCACAAGGCAGCTGCTTATCCCCCAGTTACGTTACGATGTCATCTCAAAACTGGGAGGACGATGTGATGTTGACGCTTAAAATTTTTCATTACATAATAATGAAGCTCTGTGCATCATTATTTATTTAAAAAATATATTTATAAAATATTAAATATATTTTTATATAATTTTGCACTTAGACGCGTTTCTTGCGAAAACCATCGCACTCATGCAATAATGTTGAGACCGTTTTTATAGGAAATTCAATTATCTATAAGTTTTATTTTAAACAGTTTTTCGTATTTTGAACCATTCATGAGTTATTTCAAAAAAGTGATTTTTTTCGAGCTTTCGCATTTTTTTTTGCGAGATTTGCCGACGGCTCAGAAACCTAACTTTTTGGGATATTAAATAATTAGTACTCACGCAAATTTTCCCGTTGGTCCTATCCTTTCAGCTCAAAATGCCAAAGTTATTGTTTTATTGACTGGACTATATTAAGTTTTATTATTCGAACCCGTGCTCATGATTCGTACAAAATATGTACTATATTATTTTTTATATGTTTTCAAAATTTATTAATTTTTTTCTCTTGGTTATTACATTTAATAACTTGGAGATGGATCTAATAAAGTTTTTTTGAAACAGATCGTATGATGCAAGGCGTTATAAAAGTCGAGTCAAAGCGGCACCTCAGGAAAGTATTTTATTTCGTCGCCAGATGGTAACATATATAATTATGTAACGTTTTTAATTAATTATTTTGAAAACAGTAGCAATAATTAATTTGTTAATTATTAATTCATAATGCAAGAAACTATCTATAACAATATAAAATTCAAATGTAATAGCTGCGTGGTTTCTTTTAAAAAGGAATGCAAACATCATTATATTATAACAATATATATGATTACCTCGTAAGTAGATTAAGTTTCCTATTTTTAAATAAAAAATCAAATAGTATTGTGATTTTTACTAATTGCTCCACTTGGTAAAGCGTAGTTTAAGTTGTTAGTGTGAAGATTAAGAAATGAGAAATAGAAAATGTTTGTCAAAATGAATTTTAAGCCAATGTTTTTTTTTATTCAATAAGATGAAAAGGCTGGTATTAACTTGTAAAGCTTCAATGTGGATGCAGCTTTTAAATCCGATGATTTTCGGCGATTTGTACGAATATTGAGATTGCAAAACTTTTGTTTTGTCTCATTACAATTTAATAAAAAAAAAAATGTGTGATAAATCGCCAAGTACGGCGTCAGCAGAACTTAATAGATGCCCTAAAACGAAGCACCTGGAGGTGTTGTCACGAATTGATTAAATCGGTCGCCCGCTGCTTTGTTAGATAAAGCAGCTCACCTCGCTGAGCTGTCGGTTTCAGACGCACTGCCTGCGACGGTTCTTGTTCTGAATTGCTCTATTTTATTACTTACTCTTAACTGGCAAGACAATTTATTAGTGTATGTAATTACATTTTAACTTAGGAAAATTAGACCTAAACACATTATAATTGCGTAAATATTAATTTTTAACAATTGACATTTTTAACGTTCTATAATCTATATTTATATGTTTATTTATCATATATTAATATATATTTTATTTTTTATAATAATTATTATTAAAATATGAAAATTAATATATTTATAATTTATTGTAATTATATAATAAATAATAATAGAAACTCACACCTATTTCCCAGAAGGGTAGGCAGAGACTATAGATTTCTTTATAGTACGATATTTCCATTACACACATTCGCTTTATAGATTTGTTTTGACTTTTATTCGTCCTTTCCAGATGGTCAAACCACCCGAACATACCTCTATCTATTCTACTCACATCATCTTCCTTCAAACCACATTGCTCTGAACATCACTGTTTCTACATCTATCCCTCCGAGACACTCCACTTCTACTACGCAGCGATCGTATCTCCACCGCATTAATCCTACTTTCATTTTCTTCTGCCATACCCAGCTTTCACTACAATACATAAGCGTAGGGATTAGGACTCCATTGTGGACAGTCAGCGCGCTTGTCGTGAGACGCTTTTATTATTCATAATAGCGATCAAGACCCCATTCACTTTGTTTCCCGCATTTACTCTCCTTTCGATATCTCTGTCATGTTTACCATCATTTGTAAATAGACTGCGCAGGTATACAAACTCTTTCACTTGTTCGACTTTCTCACCTTCTACAAGTGTATCGCATTCAGTCGTGCTTGCCCCTTTCAAACACCATCGGCTTAGTCTCACCACCATCACCTTAGTCTTAGTTTTACTTTTATACCCCTTATCTTAACAAAATTGTTAATTTTATTTACCATATCCTGCAGCTCGCACGCCGACGACGCAAGAATTACTTGCGTCGTCGGCGCAAAAAACGAGTCGACGAACTATTACAGAGTGGATGGTCACCGCCACCCATAGATATTCGTAATCCCAGAGGCACGACCAGTGCGTTGCTTGCCTCCTGGGAGATAATAGGATATCTAATGGAGGTAGGATATCAGGCTGATAAAGGGAGAAAAGAGGAGTAACCTACCGGAACTCTCACTCATTAGACGAAATACAATCGCAAGAGTCTGCTACTTCTCGTCCGTATACTGTGGGAGTGTGGTATTTCACCGATCGAGTCAGCTCATTTTTGGATAGTTTTACCACATATTTGAAATGTAGAATATATCTGATCTAAGATAAGTTAAACAATATGCCATTCTTAAATTATTACATTTTCTGAAGCTATCATCTATATATATCACGTTAAACATTTTATGTGATATGTCTGTTTTCTATGTAATATTTTTTAACGGATAAATACAAAAGAGTTCTAATATTCATCTAAAACACTAGCTAACGTAGGCCGCGTCCGAATTGACCAGAGCCCAGAGTCCTAGAAAGGTTAAATCACCGAACGGCACCTTCACAATCCGCACTAAGCCGTTCGCACTCCGCATAAATAAGAGGCGCAAATCCCTCACTTAACATCCCCACGTTAGCTATTGGAACAATACTCCCTTCGTCTGCGCCGACTTAGAGTCTCGTCCGCTGTTTGAAATGTAAATCCCACGTCCGCTTCCACTTTGGTGCTTTTCTACGTTAAGTGCACTTAATTAAGGAAATATTTTTTGAACGTCCGTGCTCCAATAAGCGAAAAAATATTTGAATATTCAACTCGTAATGGGTAAGTTGTTTGAGAGCAATATGAAAGATAGAACATTTATTAAGTTTGGATTAATGGAACAGTAAAATTCGTATTCATTATTATTATTATTATTTCATGGAAACCGTATATTGTGAGATATTTAGAAATGTTTGCTTAAAGTTGAGAATACATAACGCAAAGATAGCAAATAGGTTAACTAAAGGAATCACTAAAATTTCTATTAAAATTTCTAAGTGATTGACAAGGGTTTTAGCATCTAATTGAAAGATAATGGGTTTAAAATTAAAAAGAAATATATATTAAACCTTTGGTGAACCATGGTCATAACTAACGGTCATAGATTTCGCACAAATTGTTTTATTCATTTGCTCTCTTTGAGATCAAACAGTTTTATCATTCTATTTTAAGCTGTTTCGTAAAGATCTCGCCTATACTTGGATACACGTTTGTTCTGGCAGTCTTCGATATTGACTTTATGTTTGAAATGCAAATTATATTGCGAATTCAATGAGAGGATTTAAATAAAATCCATTTAAGCGTGCTCTTTGAATGTTAAGTGAAGATTTTCAGAGGTCTCAAGATCACAACTATTAAAACGAATAAATAAATAAAAACCTATTTTCCTGTATTAGAAAATATTTAATTTCATGTCAGAAATACTTAATTTCAATATTTTATATATATGTAGGTGCTTATTTGTATATGCTCTTCCTTAGCGTCTTTTTGTTTTGCATAATTGAAAACTAGAGATACATGCTTAAAATTGAGCCAAAATGTATTATATAAGCCCCATTTCTCTACTTGTTATCGAGATCCCTTTTTATCCGTGACATGTCTTCAACGTTCTAAAGTCAAATTATGAAAATCTTTTGAAGTCGTCGTATAACGCAGACGCCCTCTACGTTGCAGTATCTGTTTAAAATATAGTCTGCTTTAACATTTAGGTTAGATTCTATTCATAAAATCAGATGTACTATCAGCCCTGCACGATTCATAGATTACTTTTTATTACACATGACGTTTATTAATGTTTTCTAATATTCTTAGATATTGTATTACCTTTCATTAATTTCAATTTGTCCATCTTTCATTATGAAAGTAACGCAAGAGAGAACTTATATTGGGATTACGATCAATGTGCTTAATTGGAAGAAGTTTTATCTAAATTTTTTGGGCTGATAGGGAATCGAACAGGTTACTAAACACCATGTACAGTGCTAATACGTGTTTACGCCACGCGAAAGCGCTATGTAAAAACGATATATTATAGTCGTATAAAACTAGCATTCCATATATATGATATACTAGCTGGCCCCGTAGACGTTGTTCTGCACTTTCTTGTAGGTGACTTGCCCTTATAAGTTAATACCTGCAGTTACATCAGCTGGGACGTGGAATGATTTTTTCGAAGTTAAAACTACTTTTGCGCCGTTGCAATTAAAAAAAATCGATGAAACGAAAAAACGACAGTAAAAAGAGAGAAACATACATCTATTGGATTTAATCTGCGAGAGAATGAGACAAAATATGACATGAGATAGAATGCGAGAGAAAGCGATGTGTGCTTTTGTGCGCCTGCGTTTTGTCATTTGTTGAAATTGAAAAGGTTAAGTTTGAACAATAAAACGTAAAATAACTTTTGAAGCTGGTATCAATATTATGATAAAATTACTCTATAATTAATTATAACCACTCCTGATTCGCATTCGTCTCATTCTCTCGCAAATTTATTTTATAACACGTATGGACCGCACACATGTTATTTTTTTTCCTTTTGTATCGATCGATGTCAATTCCAATTATGGTCTCGTTCTCGATTCCGGTCCCAGGCACATTTTTGAGTCTAATCCCATCCTCACACTCGTTTTCGACACTAGTCCCGTTCTCTTTTCGTTCTCTTTTTCGAATAAATTTTAAACGGCTTTACCGATCGATTTCAAAATCTAATCAGCTCTTTACATCAAAAAACTACGTCGATCGTTGCCGGTCCGGTAAAAATCAATTGATTCGTTCGTGAGATATCGTTAACGAAAAATTTTGAAAAAATTGATACTTTTAAATTACTCCAAAATTTTATATCTAATCATTTAAAGTGAGCGGGAAGTTTCAGAGATGATCTTTAAGGTCAACCCTTTCACTAATTATGTAAAAATGTAAATAACAGAGACTGGACAATAGTATGAAGTTAAGGATCGAAGTATATACATAGAAATCATTTGAATCTATGCCGTTTTATGACTATAAACGAATTCTCCGTCGAGTAAATGTTTTTGATTATTTAATCTTATTCGCAAGCTAGTATTTATTGTACAGTAATATTAATATTTTTGCCAAATTTTTAAATGCCTATGTATGTATATTTATCCTATTCCATAACAGCTAGGATAATCGACTATTTTTTTTACTATTATATTTCAAGCTCTTTTGTTTATAAAAAGAGTTTGATGTCATTAGTTTCTGTAATGGTAATAAGTATGGTAGAGTGGTACTGTGGCCAACGTGACTGCAGAACGAAAATTGGCCAACTCGGCCGGTAAAATATTACACTCTCGCAGTATATGAACATGAAATGGCAGCTTCCACCGTTGCATTTCTTTCAATGAGAGTTATGATTGTCGATTCTCCCGTCCCTTTCTATTGGCTCACTCCCCTCCATCAGATATCCTATTCCTTCCCAAAAGACCGAGAACGTCCAGATGACTTCTTTGGGGCTGCGAATGTTCATTGGCGGAGATGATGACTTACTGTCTGGTGACTGGTATACGCGATTGCTCCTTATAAATACTTTAAAAGAGAAATCAAGGTATATTTTAAACTGCCTGTTGTTTATTAGCGCCATAATTAAATACATGCTAAACTACGTTTTGCAAAAAAAAATCATTGATTTCTTACAACTTGTGATTTAATCAATATTAATTTTAATTCCATTTTTTTCATCTTATTTAACCGGATTACCTTACATTACAAATATTGGTTAATTACCCTATAGGACACGTTATACCTCTATTCCGAGGGAACTAGCGAACTGACTAGTATGTGTAATTTGTATCGATATAACGCTAACATCTCGCTGCAAAACACTTTAGAGACGATATGATAACGTCGTAGAAGGCGGCGCGTCGACGTCAGCTCCCCGGCACGATCCATCACGCGGCGCGCGAGCAAAGAGCCCACCTACGCACGCGCACGTTTCTGGAGTCTTTGATTAAGTCGTCGCTGCTAAATTATCCGCATAACGCCCCTCGTTCCCGTAATGCGAGCCACTCCTATAGAATTTCCGCACTCACAATTCTAGGGTTGTAAATGGTATAATTTACATTCTTAACGTTTAAAGAACTCGGTCCGGCACTTTCCTCTGGTTGGCTATGAGTATGCGTGTTTGCTCTTTAAAAGGTGTCCGGTCGACCCTGTCAAAATATTGCCCGTTTGACGTCTGACACGTATTATAATACAGTGTACGTCACATTTTCCGCCCGATAAAAAGCTGCCTTAAATGTTCCTGACAATGGAAGCTCTTTTCAAATAAGGTCAACAAGTCGCGTTATGTCGACAGAGCTTTACATAATCGACTACGGAACGCACTTCAACGGGCCTCACCATGATTTAATAAAGCGAAAAAGATTGGGGACTTTAACAACGCATTAATGGCTTATGTTTGCGCAAATCGTCGCCCGAGACTCGACGTGACTCGTCCGTTATTATCGACGTTCAGCTCCGAGTCGCTGAATCCATCTTATTTCTTTGCTTTCGAAGAAGAAAAGCCGACGAAATCGTACAGAAAATTTATCGCTTTCATTCGGATAATTGGTATCCGTCTAGTATTCAGTTTTCTTCATTCACGATCCTGTAACTTTCTCGCGGAGGCTACCCTAAAATTCTACCTTTTCAGATGAAATCTGAAGTAACTTTTGGGAATGTGATAAACGTTTGAATTGAGCGATTCATTGTAAAATTCCTCCTCTTCAACTTTCTAAGGTTGTGATAAAGTCAGTTATTAAACGGTTTATTAACTTTACTTGGTACATGAATTTGGAAGGAATCGGTTTTAATCGTGCTTAAGATATTCTGATTTTCTTTAACGAAGCTAAAACAAGAAAGTAACAGAATCTTGTTCCAATTTCTCGGTTTAATGTTATAGATTTCTTAGATAGGAAGTTTGAGCTGTCGACGAAAAGTTTTTATGTATTAAATGAATTAGATATGGAAAGGATTTTAAACATTTTCGAGCACATTGAAAATTCATCATAAAATGAATTATATTAGAATCGTGGTTTACTACTGCGTGTATAATATAAAACTTTTCAAAGTTATCTTAAGGAAAATTACATTGCATATCGCAACTGGAGTCGGTTTAACTCAGTATGCGCGGGGACTATTCTCGAAGTAGCTTTCTTACGGTTAAATAAATTTTCATAAATAACGAGTTTCAAGATTGCAGTTGCTCTCCGCAGTAATTTATGATTAACTTTATTTTTCTGGAATTAAAAGAGAATTTATTAGTGCAGTAACTTTTGTCTGCAACGCCGCGTAGATAAGGCTTAATTGAAATTTGTCGTTGTCCCCGATGGCGATTGCAATGGCCGATTGCAATGGGTAATAAATAGATAAATATAATTAACCTAAGTTTTGGTAGAATCTTTATTTAATGTATCATTTTTATTCAACAACAATTTGATACACAGTTTTGATCTAAAAGATTTATTATTAAAATAAATTTCACATTTTTGTTTATGTAAATAGGTCTGTGAAAAGCGAAATCTTTATTTAAAAATCAATATAATCTATTTAATAAATAAAATACACTTTCATCGTGTTCCATAGAACATTAAAAATATATTTACATATCTGTATATTGGTCAAACAGATAGGATTTTAATAAGAATTAGTGTGATTGCGGGTCTATATCGAAGGCATCAGGTTATAAAACAGCTGTTTATCAACATAATTGTTATTGTGTCTTATAATGACTTGCGTACGGTTCACGATCGCACATGAAGAATACTTCTGTTCCAGGCGCTATTGATTTTATTATCGAAATGGTCTGCCTCTTGCCATTAGAACGTGACGAATTTGTAAACTATATCGGTTACCCTGATTATTCTGCGGATTTCATCGTTTCGATTTTATTTCACAGAGGAATGTCACAACAATGTCCATCACGTATTGTTTGACAGATGTTTACGAGACCAGCAATAAAAACCACATCTAGTATCAGTAAATCAACATCACAATACTTACCGTCCAAAACCTTGGTTTTTAGACACATACATGTTGGACTCTAATAAGCATGACAAAGTCGTCCGACTGCTAGCTAACTGAACTGACTACTTCATGCAATTACTTTATAGAAATCGAATCTACCTAATCAGACAGTTTATCGTGTCGACATATTCGATTACGATTCGGTCAACAATTACGATTGTCAATTTTTTAACTATTAATGGAATGGGTATAAAGAGTTTTCTTTTTGAGAAAATGTACTAAGATCTCTGACATGGCGTCGATCACAATCAGTGTTTTCTACATTGTAATTTTTTACCTATTATTTTTTTGTTATCTTTGCAGACCACATCGGTGGCATATTAAAAAACGGCCAAATGTGAAGCATCCGAAACAGAAAGCTTGCATGAAAAAATGAATGGATGTCGGTGAAGCAATAGAGATATGCAAAGATTGTATACTGTGGATATCTGTAGTCTTTGACTAATCCTTCTGATGATATATATATATATATATATATATATATATATATATATATATATATATATATATATATATATATATATATATAACGCTATGTTCTATAACTGAATGAGACTAAAAGAAAAGGTGGAGGTGATATCATGATGCACAATGTTTATTGAGCGGGCGTTGATTAGAACCAGCGACGATGGCGCCAAGATTTTGGCTTCATCGTGTCAAAAAGAATATCGGAGCTTGTAAATGTAAGGCTCTGATTTTAGGTTAAAATAGGATTCATGCTGATTTTGCCGTTTTAGGTGCATAAGCACCGGATATGTTGAAACCGATTGAGAAGCGTGAGGACTTTTGGACTAATGTTAGAGATATTCTAGTAAAATGCAACAGAACTAACAAATGATAAAATTATCACGTTTGATAAGTTTAATCAGTGGGTAGGTATTAAATAGGATGTATATGCAAGTCTTATGTGAGTTTAAACACGCTGGAGTATCTATAACGAAAATGTTAAGTTTCTTTTTTCTAATATGCCAAAATTTTAAATGATGTATGACAAACATTTTGCCTGACTACATAATTAATTATACACTCTGTTACACATCGCGATTCAATATACAAATCGCTTTTTAGTGCATAGTCTGTCGAATTAAAATTACGTCAACATTGATGACACACTGCCGGAATAAACCGAGCTTAGAAGAATAGAAGTCGGTATATTCAAGCCGGTGAAATCTGACATTATAAGTGATTAGACCACAACGAATTGTGGAAGGTAACGAAATCTATGTTATGTTTGTAGATAAACGAAGAATATATGTGGATAAAAGAAAAAATGTTACTAAGAAAGATAAATGTTGGTGGAGTTATAAAGTAAGGAAAATGACGGGTGAGAAGAAAGCAAAGCTAAGGTAGTTGTTCAGAAATGCTAATCATGAAGCACAGTGTGTCATATTGTAGATGAAAAACGGTTAAAAGATTTTTGATAATTTCTATGCACATTTTTTGTTTTGAAACAGGGGGAAAAGCTCTAGGAAATCCAGAAACTTGTGCATGAATATTATCAGAGACGATAGTAAATGTTTTTAAAACAATAATATCAGAAAATAAAATAACGTTAAAATAATTATTTTAAAATGTATTCTCAAAAGAGTAAACAGCGGCAGATGATAACTCATGAATACATGAAAGCTACGACTATGAAAACGGATATGATAGTTTCATCAGCGTTGCTTAAAGGTGGCGGACGGGGTATAGTATCAAACCTGTATTGCCAGATTTTTAGTGAGTTTAGAAATGATGGCAGGGTATATACTGGGAATACGACGCTAGGTAACACGTAGATAAATTTTGGCTTTTTCACTGCATTGACATTGTTTTTCCTGACCACAAATGGCACGTAGAAGAAGAGCTTTCATTCAAACCTCAAGGCTGTAATATTACTTTTAATTTTTTTTTTCAAATGAGTTTTATATATTATACGAAACATGTAACAATGTAAGAGTTATTGAATTGCTTCATATTTTTTTTTTTGATTCCAAAATTGGAAATTTTGAATCGATAGCAAACAGAAATAGCTTCGCATAAAAAAATAGACATCTCGTATGCACAGACTAAAACCAGTCTCGTCACAGGTGTTCCTCCTTGACCTTTTAGTTATGGATGGATCTTTAAAAATTATTCTTTGATTTGCCCTAGATCCGACATTTTATAAATATTCGAAATAATTTCATAGTTATGATTTTCAAACGATTTAATTTCTTAAATACATTTTTTGTATATATTTTTTTTTATTATTTCATGGCCACCCACTTTTTTAATAGTTCAATAACTTTTGAATTTTACCATAGAAGAAAATAAACGCTGTTTATTGTTCGACATGAATCGATATTATTTCGGCTAAAGCTCAAACACTACGGACGATAGAATAGATATAGCAATGAAAGCATAACACGGCATATTTAAGGAATTACGCGATGGGTCGGGTACGATAGCGCGGACGTCGATACACGCGTGTAAATCGACGCGGGCGGCCGCCGACGGACGCCCCGGACGCCGGGGGTGTGTCGATCAATCACACGCGAACGGACGCGCTCCGGCGACAGGCCATTAGGCGCACGAGGAAGCTCCATCGGCGACGGGCGCGCCGCCCGCCCCCGCCCGCCCCGGCCGCCCCGCACGTCCTCGTCATCGGGAACGTCACACCGGACGTTGCAGTCACGACTGATTTGCACGCAGAGCTCTGAAGAATGCGAATTGTGTATCGGCCAAAAAGGAAAATACTTCTGAACTGAAAACTTCTATGGGCATGTTAGGCGACTTTCGAATGGGTATGAGTCCGCGTCACGGTGTCACCGATACGGAACTGTCAATGAAATTGTTTCAGTATCGAGAATAATAGTGAATAGTATAATTGCTTGACCTTTAATCTAATGAATTCGCAATTAACACACTAATTACGTTATTAATTAACTTAGAAGAATTATTACTTAATACTTAATCTATTTTTTTTTCGAATTTGAATTCATTTTCTTTGTAACATCTCTTCCATGATTATATTGAATACTTCTATAGTTAGGCGAAACTTTTATTTGTCGCACGTCAAGTGATTTTCAGGTAGATTAAACCTTATAAGTTCACATCATTGCTTCACCGACATATCAGTGCAATATACTTTTTAATTCAAATATAACATTATCGTCGTTTTACTGTAATTTAAACAAAACGACATGAACATCTGTATATATTGACTTTTATTTCAAATTTACTAGGCTCGTGTTGTCTATTTATGTGCTTTGATTCATAAATAAACTACATAAAAATACACATACGATTATTGCCAATAGATGTGAAAACTAGACTAATATTAGTACTTTTATCCCAAATCCCAACAAAATAGCTGTTTTCATAGTTTTAAGTTCTTACTTCTGTAGGCGCTCTCCAATGTTGCCTATTTTTTCGTAAATCAAAGTCGGTTGAATTAGTATTAACATGAAAATTTTTTTGTGTCAAAATATTTGTCCAGTCCTTATTAGTCACATTTAGGTCTGCGATAAAGTTGAAGCGATGAGTATTAACTATCACATTAAAAATTGAAGATATAGAACTTCGTCTTCAAAAGCACCGTAATTTTTTCTATATCTATTTTTTTAATTTTTGACGAGTAATTTTTAACATTTATTTTCAATCTATATCCGGTGTCAGTTTTAAAGCGAAAATTTAGTTTTAGTTTGTACAAGTAAATTGTATTATCTATACCTAGTGAATTTTTTCAATCTTAAGTGGTCTATATCAAAATAAAAATAATATGTAGTAACTTATCCCATCGCTAAGCTTTTAAGTACCCACAAACATTGTAAGAAAAGTTGCATTTTTTAAATAGTTAAATAATAAACAACCAAAAACATTTAAGTTGAAAAATTGAAATTTCAATCTCATGAGAGGCGTTACAAAAGATCAAATTTTATAAATGAAGATTTTTTGAAGGTCATTAACTGTTTTCAAACCTAATGCTTTGTCACTTATCCGTCATTTTTTTACCAATATTTCAAACAGTCTCAAAATGGAAAAGCCCAGATTTTTTTTAATTTTTTTCGCATTAATTGACCTTTTTTTACTAAGAAAATTAATAATCAGACGATTTTTTATGAATTTTTTGGTTAATTTTTAATTGTTTCACGTGGTTTCTCGGGTACACTCTAAGCTACAAGCATCTGAAAACGTCTTTTCAGTATTTTAGATATTCAATTTCATTCCAAAAATGAGATCTATTACTATAATACTGTGCGATAAAAATTGTAGACATTTATGAAAATAAAGTCCGACAAATAAAAATTAATATTTATAATTTTAGATAATTGAATTTTTTTATTATTTTGGCCGTATTCTTATAAATAAGAAATTTTGGTCGTGAGCGCGTGTATTATTAAGGGGGTATTCTGGTCTAGAGGCATGAATTGCAGGTAATTTTTGAAGTGTTATAAAAAAAGGCAATTAATATTTTTACTATATATTTTTTACTAGTTATTTATTAACATTACAAGAATACAGAAAAAAATAAAATAATAAAAAAAGTTAAAAATTCCAAAAAAATGAGCATCTGATGAAGCGGGGGGGTCTTAAAAAAACGGCACGTAACCATACCCACGATTTCAACCCTCCTAGCAATTTGAAACAAAAAAAATATTAATCTAGAATAACGTAGCAATGTCTGGAACTACGGAAAAGTTGGAAAACATTTTTTTCACAAAATGGCGACTGCCTGAAAAAAAAAACAATTTTTGCACCTCTTTTTTTGACTGTTTCGATTTTTTTTTAAATAGTAAAAATTGAAATTTGGGGATGGAGATAGTTCCAGACATAGACAAGTCTATAAAGAAGACTCTCTAAAAATTTCAAGTAAATCTGTTCAGTAGAACCTGAGAAATCGTGGGTATCGTTTTAAAAAAGACGGTTTCGAGAAAAACGCGTTTAAAATTTCGCGTAAAGTTTTTCGCAGTGTAAGTCATAAAATGATATTTTAAATTTACATGTATTCAATCTGCCATTCCTGCTTCATACATCGGACCTTCTTCGAAAAAACTATTTTCTGCGTTTCTTTCTTCATATCGAGCAGGTAGACAGAGTATCCCTAATGTCTTTTATTCGATTAATTCCGGCCGAACCAGTTTGAATTCCGGGCCAGAAAAACACCTATATCTCTGAAAATAATTTGAATTTTGAAAAATCCTCTTGTAGACATATTCTTGAATAGTTAAACTTTGAAAATATATAAAAAGAAAAAAATCGATATTTTTCAATTTCTAGACCAGAATACCCCCTTAAAATATGTCTGTTGCATTACACATCTAAAAAATACATTTCTATTATCTAAAACCTATTATAATTGGTTTTAGATGATAAAACTTTATCAATTATAATCTAATATACTTAAAATAAACACCTAATTGTAATGGGCTGTCCCTTCTGATTCTTGCCTACCGTTAACGTTTGCTTTTATCGGGTCATTTTTTTGTTCTTAATTAGGATTAATACAAAATTAGTAACGGAGTAATTGACACATGATCAAAATACAGCTGTTGAACAGTGGAGCTGCCTGTAGCGTAACCAACATTTTTTTGATGTAATGGTAATTGTGTACAAAATGAAAAATTTATATTTGGAGGTTTTTGTTTCTTATTCAATGAAGTAAATAAAAACCATATAAGAAAAAATATATCAAATGGACCGAAGATTGACATATGATAAAAAGGTTTGTTTAATTATTTGACATGTTTATGATTCAATTACAAATAAAAATACGGTTATTTATATTCAATGCTTTAATAGAGTTTTTATTTAATAATCAGTTAAATTATAGTTTGTTATTAACATGCAAACTAGACATACGCTTAGAAAGCCAGTGGCGACATAGATGTGGGTCATTTACTGGTAAAGATTGACAATGGCCTTACAATGTTGTATATATGAAAAAAACCGGCCAAGAGAATGTTGAACAGTTATACAGGTAAAAAAATAAAAATATAGAGGGAGACACAAGTTATGCTATTTTCGCAGCGATTATTTCCGAAAATATTCAATCAAAAGAATATCTTCGAAACATTAAAGTGGTTTTAAAAGAACTGTTGAAATATGTGCCACACGTTAATGTTTACTGAAAAAAAATTTATTCAGTTACTGTTAAATGTATAGAGTACCCCTCTTAGAAGTGTTTATTTTTATTATTAACTACGTAACTTAGTAGCGGCTTATAAAAGTTACTTACACTATAAATTACATATATACATGTAGTTGTTTTTAAATAAAATGCCTGCAACATACGGACAGACATGACTAAACCATAAGGGTTTCGTTTTTTCCGTTTTTGGCTTGGAACCCTAAAACTAAATGTTCGGGTGCACGCCTATAAATTTAGTTCTTAGACACTCCTTTGTAATATTAACAATATTACAAAGGAGTGTTTTGAAATGACTTTTGAGTCGGAAGTACCAAGTAAAGGATCAATATCGACCGTATTCCCGATTACTTTATCTATTTTGTACGAGGCCAAAAGGAACATCGGACGGTTTCTAAAATAGTACTTGCATATCTACTCGCCGTCGAATGTGATTTTTCGTGCGGCCTCCTCTTATCATTTCACCCGTATAGACGTAGGATGTTCTAAAATAGTGATTTCTAATGTGCGTTTGATTTTCTACAACGGCGGCAGTTTTTGGGGAATGTAACAATTTTGAAAATTCACTTCAGGAAATTTATTGTGATTTTTTGTTATAGACGTTTCTGTTATTTTTATATTTTATTTGCGAAGTAATACAGCAATGCAACGAGTATAGAAAAACTCATCAATCCCGTTTCGCGAGAGGTATATTCGTCGCTTTCCTCGATGGAATGAAGCTATTCACCTTTCACATGTAGGCCATTAGTACAGAGATAGGCTCGATATTATAGCACGTGCCTCGCCGCCGCCGCCGCCGCGGCCGAGATAAGCGCCCGGCGTTATACGGTTCTCGTGGCTTACGGCCCGACGATAGCGTGTATATCTTATTCTTTAATACTTTCAATATTTTAATTTGATTTCTGATCGTTTTACATTATGCTTTACTTACTCATAAAAGTGTACTTCAAGTAAGTTCGTGGCATGTATTGAATTTTCGCCTTGAGTATGTTATTTTAAACACAGGATTAAATATTTTGTATGTTATTCATGTTATGTTATGTCAGGTTTTAATCACCTTACTGACGAAGTATGCACTACCATAACTATTTTAATATCTATCGAGAGCTTTGGACCATAAGTCCATATATACGTAATTATAATATAATATTAAAAATGTTTAAAATGTTAAGATAGCTGCGGATACTTTGAAGTAATTACCTGATTTTTTTATCATTCTGTGTCTTTTTGTAAAAGCTGACTACTGGCTATAACGTTATAAAAACTTATAAATTAAAAAATAATAGTGTGCAGTTCTAATTAATTGTTGAACACAAAACACAATTTCCATTTGTTATTCATAAATAATATATATAAATATAATGAATTTATCGTAGTAATTTTTTTCCATAAAATTCTGATAAGGCTTAGAATCACTGAAGTAGCTACTACATCCATAAAATACTTATTTCAGCTATATGTAGACAGTCTTGTGCAAACCAGTTTTTACGGGTCACTCAAGATTTTATACGAAAATACATCGACTATTTTAATTCTCCGAATTAAAGTACACTTTAATGTATCCGACGCCACTAATACAGAACTTCCAGTCACAGATATGTACAAGTACATTCAGCACAGTGAAACGTTTATATCGCGGTTTAATAATGTAATCCGGTGGAGCGGGGCGCCGTTGCGTTGTTGTTACTCAATAACCCTCGGCTTGCGGGGAACTCGACGAGGAATGCCGTCCGGGCGAATGCCCACTTCGCGAAGGCCAGCTCGGTGGTGCGATCGATTTCCTGCACGCGGCGATCTGTTGCCGGATCCGTCTTTCGTTCAGCCGAAAGTCGGTCGGTGCCGCGACCGGTGGCTGAAAGGATTCCGGTCTTGCATCGTTCGTTTGTTTTAATTGCGTGTCAATTTATATTCGTCTGTTTATTTTACTTGCGCATCAAGCGAGTAACATTATGGGCATTTGTCAAATCGGCAGACCGAATGCACGTCGAATTATTCATAGGTAATGCTAAATGTAGTGCCTATTTATCGTCATGGTCTTAAAAAAACATTTAGGGCATCATCCTTATTGAAATTCACCGGTTTGCATAAACTTTTAAGGCACGGCGATACTTTTTTCATATACAAAAGTTAGAAAAGTTGAGAAACAGGATTAAAATCAATAACTCCAAAGAATATGAAAAGGTAGAAATCGCACATGTAAGGCTATCTCAACTTCATTGAAATTCTGTGTATTTTTCTCGCTCCGTAAGCAAGTTCATAACAAATTTATCCTTTTTTTTTCTGCCTAGGTAAGTACTTTCGTGTGAGTACTCTTCTAAAATATATTTCAATATCTCCGTTTAATATACGTATCAGTGAAATAAATCTGTCTTCACTGTGAACAAAATGGTGTTGAATTTTCCTGTTAAACTATAGGTTATGAGAAGGAATTAAACTTTTTTTCTGGAAATGTTGTGATGTCTATACTGTTAAAAATGAACTTAACCCCGTTCGTATGGTTTTTAGGATTAGCAATAAAAAAAAAACCTCAATACGTCCAATAACCCGAGGCCGAGTTTATCCAGCCAGTATTGAACGCATAGGACGAGCGATAGCAAATCGCTAGATCGCTGTGTAACCGAGCTCCCGAGCCGGCTGTCCGGGTCGGAGGGCGGGCGGGAACGACGTGTATTGTCCGCACCTCGAGGATATAATGTCGGAAGGCCTTTGTCCGCCGCGAGCGTAACTTTATCTTATTACACGTGTCGCTTGCGGCCTAACGAAGCTGCCCGCCGCAAATGTCTCACCTACTGAATTAATGCACCGTACATTCGTCGATCGGAGGGGTTTTAGAGCGACAAAAAAATAGGGTCGATATAGTTTTTAAAGTGTTATATTTTTGATATCTTGACAGCATAACCTTAATTTAGAGATTAAATTTCGTTACTAACAGACGACGAAAGGAAATTCCCGTAACAAATTTTGACTTTTGTGTTAATTCAGTATATTTAGGAGAGAAACTATTCGTAGTACAAACGTTTTAGCCAATCCCTAGGCATAAAAGCAACGTACGACATACAGTTTGATCGATTACGTGGGGCCAAAAGTATTTATTTTTTATTAATGTAAAAAGTATAATGTAAAAACATCTGTTGAGCAATGTAATTTTATATTACGCTTTTCAACTACTTATTCAACTTTTAAAGGTAAATATTTGGTGTAGCTTCCATACGGCAACGGATAAATGTTATAAGGACGACAATCAGTGCTAACCCCTTCCACCACGAAAATCACAATTTCCCAGCGCCCGGCTGTTAAACGTAAGCGAAGAATCTCTGAACAAGACTCAGGATAAACGATTCTGGCGTACGAGAACGAGGAAACCCGACACCAAATGAAATGAAAAAAAGAAGCAAAGGAAGAGAAATCTAAATTCGTCTCCGTACAGAGCTTGTGTATCTTAAAAAATGTAGGTATCATAAGTTATTACTTATAAAAAATTATAAGTAAGTTTTATAATATTTTCTTTAAAAACTTCGATTTTTCTCTGTGTAAAATTTATATATAATCTCGATATATATAAATTTAGCCTGCATATATTATGCTCGCGAAACTAGAGAAATTGTAGGTAATACCGAGAAAATTGTACTATCTCTTAGTAATATAGCCTATATTTTATTTTTATACTAGCAGTTGCTCCGGCTTTGTTGAAGTCGAAGCTGTGCGCGGTGCGGTATCGACATTGCTATGGGAATAGATACAATACAACTGTGAAGTTGGTCTTGAAAGTGTCGCAATGGCGTAATATAGGAAAAGAGAGGAGAAGAGGAAGGTTCAGGGAGCACTGAAGCTGTGCATCATTCGCAGGAAATTCAGAACGGCTGAGATTCGTGCGTTGTACTGTAGCAGAACTGAAATCAGAAAATTGAAACGAAATTGAAAAGTTTTTTTTTTTTTATTTTTTTGACAAGTAATGTTCAAAGCACTTTCAATTTATTTCTTACTAGCTGTTCCGCCCGCTTCGCTGGGTAATTTTTATTTATAAATAAAATGGCGAAGGATTTACGGAATTCGAAAAATGAGTAGCCTAGAACCATCTACAAATCATTCCGCATCGAATGGTTCCAGTCCCATGTCTATACGTTTAGTAGTTTTTACGTGATTGGCGAACAAAGACAACCTATTTTCATGATATATGTATAGATTACCGTAAAGGATTATATACCTTCGATTTTGATAACAATACGTTATGATGGTTCATTTCTCCTAGTCTAATAATGAAACGGGAAGGTAGTTATAAAACTTTTAATGATTAATATCAAACCTATCGAGCTTGGGCTTGTTTGAATATTGTTGGTTAATCCTTTGATAAGAAATAATGACCAGGACGTATCGATAGAGTCGGAGGATGTTTATTGAAACTCCTAATAAAAAAAAATAATTAAAAAAATCAAAAGCTCAACTACGTGAAAGCGAACTGAAAAGATGGAAACATATTCATCGATATATTGTTATCAATTAATTATTAATATTTTGCCTCTATTTATTGTTATTTATTTATTTTTGATTAGGTTATTTTTTTTTTTCAATATATTGAGAAACGCTTTGGATAACGGTCGTTAAAATTTTATGTATTTGAAATCAGCTGAATTCTCTGTTTGTCAAACGATTATAAAAATTTATTGAATAATACTATAATACTTATTTTTAACTGACTTCAAAAAAAAAGCACGATGTTCTCAATTCAGTTGTATTTGTTTTGTTTGTTACCTCAGAACTCCGTTATTTATTAACTGATTTGCAAAATACTTTTTGTATTGCGAAGGATATACTTCCAGATTGTTCCCATTCTTTTTCCAAATCTATTTATAATGATGAGATCCACGAGATATTGAGAGGCATCCTCAAATATTATAGGTATATATATATATATATATAGCGATTTTGTTTTAGGCTATAAATCAAGCACTTACATTTAGATAGTACATTTAGTGATGTGGAACTGATGAAGTAAACTGCAGATGGCCATTAGAAATCCTCAGCTATAATTTCGTTAATTGTTGACCAATTTCGAAAATTATTTTTTTTTTTTGTTTGAAAACGTATACTCCCGATTGTTGGACTTGTTGGTTGTCTTATAGTCACCAAGTCAGGATCTGATGATGGCATCCCAAGGAAATCGAAATATACTCTTTAGTATTATTGGCATGTATAGTTTATTTGAGCATTTTTTTAGTTATTCAAATTTTTGCGTCTGATAGTTATCATCTCACGCTGCTAAGCTGATAATAGAAGCCACAACACTCCTTAACGGTTAAGAGTTAGGGAATAAACTGCAATTTGTTGTCAGAAATTGCTCTTCAATAGCAGTAAAACCTAATATACACAGAATTAAAATTAATAACTTATTAATCTATCTACATATTTTCATTCACTTATATAATTCTAACGTGATAATCTTAGCAGGAGCAGATTGAAACTTTTTAGCGATAACAGTAGAAATAGGGTGAATTAAATTAATGTGGAAGCGAATGAAAATATGATCTGTAATAATTGTAGAACTTTTATATTATCTCACTAAAAACATAAATGTAAAAAAGGAGAGCCAAGTTCAATACAAAAATTATGCTTGGCTTGTGGACTTCGCCGCAAAAAGAATGGAGATCTAATTGAGTGCCAAGTTCTATGCAAGATCCAAATATGTATTTATAGAAACAAAATAACATTATGAACAAGTATTAAACTCTATTTCTTTGCTTTATTGGATACCTATAATAATTGCTGTTATTTAAAAAAAATATGAGATCTTAAAGTAGGTTAGATTTGATTTGGACTGTTTTATCACAATTAATATATATATATATATATATATATATATATATATATATATATTATGTTGAATGACTTTGTAAAATGACTGATGTTATGAAAACTGGCCAAGTCAAATCTAAACTACTAATAAATTGAAGAGGTCAAAAGTGGCACCAAGTGGTTTCTATATTACACTCGGCGCTGGCTAGCCAGTTCCTTTGTTTGAACTTGCCTCGACACGCTGCCGCGTGTCTAGATAAAGAATAAGAATAATTGATAAAGTTTGTATAAGAATAATTTGGTAGTTGAACTCTAAATAAGAATGTAAAGACCTTTGTGATTACGAATTATGAATATGAATGATTACGAATGGACAATAAATTCGGGATCGGAACTTTTCTGTTTGCTCAGTATAAAAGTACATGTGATGCCTGGCCAATTTTGTTAACTATAGCTTAATCCACATGCAAAGTAGCCAAATGAATTATAAAGTTTTAATTGTTCGATAACTAAACAATGTGAACTAAAATAAAAATACCACCTTCAAAAATATACTTAATTAATTTTATTAAACAGACTTCAAAAGCAACTAATTAGTTCTTTTTGGAGTCGGTTTTAGCTAAAGCAGGGCAAAAGAACATGTAATCTTGTTTTGTTCGTTACATACAAGTAAAGTATTACTCTCCTTCGGCAATCATAAATATTAATATTTTTAAATAATACTAATCCATAATAAGTGTGAGAGTAAATCTGTCCGTGTGTAAAGTTTTCATGCTTAAGCCGCTAAAGCGATTTTGTTGTTATTTGAAACGAGCATATTATAGTTTCACCCATAGGGCAAAATATAGGCTGCTTTTGTTTGTATGTTTATCCGTCAATCCGTATGCCTTGTTAGTTGATAATAATGTTTGAGGAAATTTAGTGTCAGAACTATTAGTGGCATGGAATGTAGATTACTGTTTGTATTGAGACAATTTAAGAGCCATATTTCTTATTTTACTTATTCTGCTATGTTTATTTGTTTGCTATGCTTAGGGGCAGAGAGACGACGATTGAGAGAATGAGGGGAAGGAGAGAGATGGAGACATGGAATGAGTGGAATAGTGAGTAGAGAAGAAAAGGGATTAAATAGTGAATAAGTTTGAAATTGGTATCGATAATGAGATCAGAACCAAATTTAATGTTAAAACTATTAATAATTAGAATCTCGATCATGATTGTCTAACCACGGGCAGAGCCAGTGACTTAATCTAGTAACAAATAAAATCGTTCTTGTAGAAAATATTTTTTCAATTTAAAATATTGAATATAAAATCTGTTTCCTTATCGATGCATTGAAGATGCGGTCCCTGCATAGTAAGCGTGAAATGTGTGAAAGATAGATGTAGGAACAGAGATGTTAGAGAGCGGTATGGTCTGAAAAAAAATTTTGCGATTAGATCACAAAAAGGTATTTTGCGGTGGTTTACCTGTCTGGAAAATATGAATAAAAATCTACTCCCAAAACAAATCTATGAAGCAAATGTGTGTGATAGAAGGTTAAAGACGGCAAGGGTCGCCCTAGAAAATATTTTGCAGACAAAGGTGGTTGCATATTAAAAAAGGTCAAATTTTAAATACCCGAAACCGACAAGGTTGCAAGAAAACTATTCACGAATGTTAGTGAAGCAAGGGAGATATATTTTTGTCCTTTTTATACCAAAACGTCATTTTTCTGTTCAAAAATGAAATCAATATTAAGTACAATAGCGTTTTTGTCACTCCAAATGACATCGACATGCATTCCTTGCAGTGAAACTATAGGACGATGCTCCATTCGCCTATTAGTGAAGTTGGCTATGGGTTTCATTACATCACCAACCCTTTGTTCAGATTACCTGAACGATATCCCTCATAGATACATTATCTTTTCTATATTAAAGTAAAATCCGGGCGAGGACAAAGTGTAATATGTAAATCGAATACAGTTTAGAATCATAGACTGAAATCGACAATTTGAATAATTCTACAAACTAATTTGTTATTTTTGGAGTCGGTGTCTATTGCTAGATATATTGTGGTGTCTCCTTGGTTGACACCGATTCCAAAAATAACAATATTTGTAACTACATTATATTGTCGTAATAATTTGATTGACTTTTAAGTAGTCTAATATTTTTCATTTCATTTTACTTAGGAGAACTTTAAAAATATATTGATCATTGTTTGTTATTCATAGGTATGTGTTGAGTTAAATTTGAAGTGGATAGGTACCTACCTACTTTCTTGCGTGATAAACACATGTATCGTACCTACATATTGATGAGTAAAAAAAGTAAGTTGTAGAAGAATACGCTATTTTTTTTCACTTTTTAGTGCATATTAATTTGTTTTTGAAGTCGGTATTTTTTTCTTAATTTTTTTTTGTCATTAAACCAACAGTAATGCACGTAAAAGTCTTTTTTAATTTGCATGGTCTATTAAATGACGAATATTTATATTTTTCTAGAATTCTTGCTAAATACAGTTCTTTTATAAAAACAATAAATTTACAAATATGTCCCACTCCGAGCATAATCAAGTTGTAATCAAGTCCAATGTCTTTAAATTTTTTATATGTATATATAATTTATTTATTTTATCGTATCTACCCATAATTAGGGGTAAATAATGAAAATGTTAGTAGTTAAAATATTTGATTGTGTACAACGACGCGAAAGTGACCTTAGTCTGGTTTTTTTTAAATTGAATTAATTGCTTATTTGTTTTTATATACATATTTACTATTTGGCAGGTACGTCGTCAGAATTTGAATTGCAGTCGATTATCGTAGAATATTTTTTTGTTTCTAATATAAATGTAAATAGCACTATTAAAATTCACTCGGATTACTGTTCTTGTAAAATCCAAATAGGATTTCATTTTATGACGTCAGACACTAGTTTGTAAAATACGGCAGCAGATGGTACCTCCCCGAACGAAGTCAACCTCGGTTCTATTTCGTGACATACCTTATAAAAGCTTTCGTTTGCAAGGTTGTAATAAAAACGGAGCGAAAGTCAACTGTTAGGTAAAGTAAAACAATAAAACCATTTATGTACTGCGCCATGAATGTATATTATATTTTCTTTGTTGCGTTACGAAATACTTACATTTTTTTGTTTCCCATAAACATATGTCTCTATCTATTTTGTTACGAGATTATAACCGATATTGAATTGAAACCATACAAATGGACTAGATGATTTTTTTTTATAAAGAGAATCCAGATACCAGTAAAATGCTAAAGAGTAAAACTCGAGAAGGACATATAGGACCTGAAAAATAAATTTATATGTTACCAAATCTGGCCGTTCAAAATTATGCCTTTTTTTAGTAAAGGAGCGCCGTCCACCGTCATCGCGATATTCATATAAGGGAATTCTAGTTGAAACCAAGTTCAGTTTCTATTTTTGCAATAGTGTTTGATTCCCTCATCAAATAGCCGTATATATTAAACCATGCACTTTATTTATTGCAACTGGGAGCTTCATTTACAGCTTACCGTCACACATGTAGAGTTGTAATGATTTACATTTCACATTTTTATAGTTTTGTCTTAAAACAGGACAGAGAGAAAAACAAGATCATGTTGTGAACAGATCTCTATCGTTCATTTTCAGTTGCTGTACCGTTATCCATTTATAATTTCATTATTAAACGTTGTATTAATCAACTTCACGGTAAACTGTAGACCAAGTTTCAAATGATATTCTGAGAGAAAAACGACTAACGTAAGAAAAGAATTATTCAAATCTTTTCTGCAGTTTTTCTCCAAAAAGAACGGAGATTAACTTCGATGCTCACCATCTCTGTTATTTCTGAATAACAGCACATTTGAATGCATTCTGCTGCGTCGTTTTGCTTATAGTATTTTCAAGGAGCAAACGAGCTTGCGAGCTACCAGAGACTAAGTGGTCACCGCGCACATGGACACTTGCAATCCTATAGGAATCACCAGTGCAATGCCGGCTTAGCAATAATAATTAAGGAATAGAATATCTGATGGAGGGGTAATGGGGCGATGAAGAGGGAAGTAATCGTTAAGTAACAAAAAGCTGGTACTTAACGTCTGTATTCTGTGAGAGCGTGGTCTCTCACACGTCGAGTCGGATCATTTTTGTGCTGCATCAAAGTTGAATATATATATGCCATTTTGTTCAATAACTTGTTGCCATTTGTTGGTAGTGACATAAACCCATATCTGTAGAAATTTTGAGACTTCTAGTCAAAAAACTGTGACAAGTAGTTTTAACAGTTCTCTCTTGATTTTAACCTATTACTATCTAAAGCATTCTGAAAAGACCGAAATAGGTGAAAATTTGAGGGTTCGAGATCAGGGCTACATGGTGGATGCATAAGACTTCCCAACCAAATTCTCTCAATATTTTCTGAGTAACTAAGGATGTGTGTGTTCTGGCTTTATCATAGCGAAAAACCAAACCCTTTCTGTTGATCGATTCCGGCCGGTTTTTTCTCTACTTCTTACTTGAGTCTCATCAGCTGTTGGCATTACAGATCAGAATTGATATGATCTTGCCCGGCGGTAAAAACTCATAATGAATAATGTCCTTCCAATCCCACCATAACCATAGCATCAACTTCTTATGAGATAATCCGAATTTTACTATAGTCTATGGAGCTTGCTTACTTTTTGACTACGATCTTTTTTGCACGTTTTTATCGTCGGTAATCCATTTTTCATCACTAGTAATCAATCTTTACTAAAACGGTTCGGTTTTATTACACTTCTATAGAGAATTGCAGATGAGTACACGATTTATTAAATCTCAATTCAGTTGTATATTCAGCTTTTTCATATGGGTCAAAACTTGTGTGGTGAATCTCCAGCTCTTCAGCTATACAGGTTGACCAGAACGAGGTTCATCTTCGACATCAAAATTACCGGACTGAAACCGCTTGAACCATTTTGTGCTACTCTTACCGACACTATTAGGTCCATAAACGTCACAATTTTTTTCCGCAGCTTGCGTCGTATTTTTCCTTTTATGTAATAAAACTTCAAAATGTATTGAATTTTTACGTTAGATTCACTCATTTTGGTGAACAGAAAAACGATAGAAAAATGGCGGGACACTGTTTTTACTTTTTTTTAAGTGTCATCTATTTAATGGTATTAAAACTAGCCAGATTCAAACAGCCATAACCAAAGAGATTTTATTGCAACTTCTTACTTATTTACTAAAATGCGAAAAAACTATTGCCTTGACCTAATATTTTCATAATAATAAAGGTAATTAATTAATTTACATATATCCAGGAAAGACGACATTTCATTGTTGTACATCAATAATAATAGTAACAATATATATATTTATTTATTTTTATTATAAACTCACGCTAATTTATCAATAAGGTATGCAGAGTCCACAAAATTCGACATAGTACGGATATTTGCATATCATTCTTGCTTTACTGATATCTATTAATCATTTTCATGCAAGCTCGTTTTTTTCGGGTGCTTAAAATTTCGCTTTTTTTTTTTTTTAATATGCCAATAATTCAGTCTTCCTAAGATTTTCTAAAGCGACCCATGCCGACTCCGACTAAACCACCGAAACATACACTTTTCTACTCCGTTCACTACATCTTCCTTCAAACCACACCAATCTCTGACATCACTGTTTCTACATCTAATTTTCATGGACACTTCACACATATTACGCAGAGATCACAGAGATTAAATTTTTTAATATAGAACAAAAAAAAAATTGTAGAAACATCTTTCTTTCATGGGGAAAGGCTTTTCATTTTTAACTTTTTTTTTATTATTTGCTAGGATATTTTCTATAATAGCACATATTCTGTGAAAATTTTAACTGGCTTCCTTTTACAGTTCAAACGATAAAAGTACGACAAATGGACGGAATGATAACGGTGTAAGGCTTTAAAATAGGCTCTCGTTAGCGCCGCTTCGGTACGGAACCACGAAAATAAGTCAAAAGTAAATGATAATATCCTTATATGAATATTTAACGTAGAAGAAGTACAAATGGCCAGTAAAATATTTTTTACATGTATCTACCAATCTGACTTGCATTATAGTATCAATAAATTCCATTTTTGAAATAAAAGGTATTTTAGTACATTTGCTTATGACTTACTCTGTGACTAACATTTTAAATAATAAAAAAGCATTCGCACATCAAAGACGAATGAAATGTAATTATTTTGGATTATTTAATCATGTAAATAAAATTTCAGTGTATTTAAAATACCAAATTTAGAATTAAATTGGAAAATTGGTTTTCATTTTTCTAATTTAAATTCTGTTTTCTTATAAATCTAATTTGATCTCCAAGAAAACTAAGTTATTATTATAAATGTCATTATCTTTAAAAATGTATTTATTATAAACGTAAAAGAATAATTTTTGAATGTTTGTCCGTCAATTATGTTCGACCTCATTGCTGTACGAATTGTAATTAAGTTTCGCATTAAGGTAGATAATATTCTATTATAATAGGGATACTTTTATACAAAGAAAAATGTATAAATACGAGAAAAATATGAATTGGGTATCACTTCTTTTAAACATATAAAGCCACACTGTCCAGGAGCAATATAGCCTATGTTTACTTTCGATATACTAACACTAGTCCCCGGCTTTGTTTAAGTCGTATACCTGACCGATAGCGTAATTAGAATTGCTAGCGGCATGGGGAGCAGAATCGTGAACCGGCCTAATGTTACAACAACAGCGGGACCGATACTGAAATCGACACAGGGACTGGGGTCGAAATCACTGTCGAGTGTAACACTGAAATTGAAATCGTGAGCGTGATCGGAATGGGGAGCAAAATCAAGACTTTGTCTACATTCAGAATTAAGAATGCCGATATTCAAGTCAAAAACGGTCGAAATCGGCTGTAGGACCGGAATCAGAACTAAGAAGTTGATCGTAACCAGAATCGACCTTGTCAATATCAATCCATCTAAAAGGTCAATGAATTAATTTTACATCCACGCAGGCGAAAGTTAGTATTGATATAAATTGCCAACAGTATTTATAACGTAACCGAGTTATTATATTTAAATAATAAATATGATTTAATTTGATAGTGCAGTTTGTAGCGGAACTAAAGAACTATTTTAACGATCAATATGTTGAAATTCTGTCAATATAATGTTAGAGGCTTCCCTGCAACATATATTAACACGCAGCATGTAACCTATCTCTGACTCTCAAATATGTTTCTCTACTGTGAATCTTTATCCAACGAATTGAAATTTGATTCGAGAGGATTGATAGATATCGAAAACCCCGGGCAAGTGTAGTGTATGTAAGCAATAATTTATTTATCTTAATCCTCTAGTTATTATGTTATTTCTACGTAAGTTTCATGCCAGAACAGAATATTCTCAGGAAAATGAAGACAGTGATATCTACCAAAGAGTCAGGCGTGTTTAAACTACCAACAGATGTGCTTCCAACCAACATGCGCGACGTACAGTCATGCACTAAGTAATAAGTCAAAGGGTGTCAGAAGCCCCTTCACCAACAGCCACAGACCATCATCAACAAATGTGCTCGTCAATTGTCATAGACGAACCATCACCTAATTGTTGCCTAAATTGTTGCAGGCAAGCGTCAAATAATGACGATTTATAACTATTGATTTAGCCATTGAACATATTACTATTGTCTTTATGCTTTAAAATTTCAAGATTCTAAAGCATTAAATGTAACCCATTTTCACACTCGTAAAACATTGAACTTGGGATTTTAATACGGAATGCAGAAATGTTAGCCTTTAGGATGAAGCGGAATCAGAAAACGATCAAAGTATCTTTTGGAAAATTAGAAAAAGTCAGAAATTTATATATGATATATAAAACAAAATGGCCGTCACGGGATGCCCGATAAATGTGAAATGTCGAAATTGATCGTTGATGGACGAATTTATAAATAGTAAAAAGTAGTACACAAGTATGGAGTAAATAAGTTTAATAAAATAAATATGTCTTTTATGTTATTCTTATTATAATAATATGTACAGAATATAAATGCAAATACAACGAGAAGCAACGAAGCATATATACACGCCACACACACAAGGGAGTAGACAGCGGCGGCGGAAGGCATGACTGCATAAAAGAGCGTCATACCGTTTGTTTATCGTCACGGCATACGAGTTTACCCTCAAGGCGCGCCAATAGATGTTTCACATTCACAAAAAGAATCAACCTTAGACCGTAAGTTTTTTTCAAATGTATATAGGTTTTCGGTTAACAGGTCGTATCTTGTATACATGTCACTTTTCTTACGCCGGATTTCGCCGCCTCAACAATAAGAGATTTAATATCTGTATACGAATCTTTTTACGTAAATCCCCGGCGCGGGAGCGCGGTATCGGAATATCCCCGGCATCTCTTATTGAAAATAGTACTGTAACAGAGGAATTTAATTCGGTTGCCGAATCTCACGCCGTGCGGAAGCTCTGAAAAACATAGCTCCGTTTTTCGTTTAATATGTACTAGGTGCGGCCTATTCGCCGAAATTGAAACGTACGCCCTTTTATAATGTTCCGTTGGATGTTTTCCCGGTTATGAGTGGTTGCGTATTCGGCGAGGGCATCGGTTATGGTTTAATTATTTAATAAATTCTCGGAGGCGCTGCCTGTCCCTGCTTAGCTCGAGGGTTATAAATTTATATCGCTGGACGTGCTTTGAATTTATGCGGCGATGTGTTTTCTTGGTTTCGTCCGTGCAAGCGCGCCGAGGCAGATGGGGCGCCGCTGACATTATATCGGCGTTCTGAATGCAAGATCACGACGCATTGTACGAACGGATCGTGTGTGGAATTTGAACAGTTAATATATTGTCGTGTTACCTATTCTAATATCGGCGATTACGAAGATAATTTCATTATCTATCTTGTTTTTGAAACGACCTCTTCGAATCGCTTCATGGAAATACTATTTTAATACTAAAAGAATTCTACTTTCAGTATTTATGTTCGACTTGTGATATATGATATGACATATATTTTAACAAAAAATGTCGTAGCCTTGTCTATCCTTGCTTGTTTGTTCATTCACCTTGTCTATTCATACCTACATACCAAGTCTCTTCCCACATGTCGTTCTAAAAAACGTAAAAAAGATATTCACGTATCATAAACTACGGCAAATAAAAATTAAATTTACACCAAAGACAAACGCTTCTTTTTATTTTTTATATCTTAAATATTCTACAGCTACGTACTGGTCCTACAAGGCGAGGGCCCGCGATCAAAGCGGTCACATCTCAAGAGACACATCCAGATTCGAGACAAGAACTTTGTTTTCTAACAAATCAAGTAATCGATATTCTCAATGTTTGTTGTCGGCGAAAGTTAGTGAATCCCTACGGGATTGGTAGTTTGGCGTGTTCTTTACTTCTGCGTGTTCGAGGCAGATACGTTATTTAAGCTTGTTTAATTAAAACAACGTTTTTTTTTTTCAGATAGTGTACTCTAAAGCCTATGTATATTATTTCAATGGATTCATCTATTCAGTGTTAGACATTTGTGTGTAATATGTAATTTGACATTAGCTAAATTCAAAATTTTATCTGATCGATAGATCCTTATTAAATTGATATTATGTTTACTAAAGCGTCGTTGCCATACCTTTAGTATAATCCGTTCATTTATATTCACTGTCGGCCGCAGTTAACTGTCAGTCAGCAGCCGCGTTTGAATGCATTTTAGCGTAGCAGTCGAGCCGTGCCAAGTCACGGTTAATGTCCTTGCGACGGTACCATGTAATTGTGTCGGGCGCTAAACAGGATTGATGCTAATCTCGCCGCGTATTCCTAATTCCTTACTAATTTGCTAATCGTTTATCTAATTTGTAATTGTTGTTACTGGATTACTTGATTTTGTTTGGAAAGAAGACAAATGAGAAGTACATTTTATACATTATTGTATCGTTTTACTTTCAACAAAAAAAAAATAAATAAACTCGTTATTTTTTTTTTATTTGATTTATTATCTCATTTGTTAAAATATTAAGATAATAGACGCATAGGGAAGTCGTGTTTTAACGTGTAATTTAAAAATAAAATGTGCTAAAAGCAAGTCAATTCGAGCGTCATTTCTGGAGAAGATATGAGCCGAGAAAATAAACGACGTTCAGACCTATTTGAATGACGAAATGATGTACTTTGTATTGAGGCTATAAATTTAGTAGTTGAGCTTTCTGTTTTTAAGACGTTAAAAAGGCGCCATATTCAGATGTCTGTATTTTTCTGGTTTAATTCTTAAACGGAAAACCACGCGTATAACTGGCGAGTAAATATTTACACGTGGTTGTTTGTGTAACTCACATACGATAAATTTTGGCGGCGAATTACGATTATAAATTATGTAATATTTTTTATTAATTTTAATTAAAAACGTCGCACATCTGAGCAAATGTACTATTGCCATTTGGATACAGTAAATGCATTAAAAGCACAGGAAGGTTTCTCATTACTAAATTCAAAAAGCGTTATTGGACTACACAATATTGATTTTAAAGCATACACGTCTAAACGAACGAAACGGGAACAACATGTCTCGTATCTAATGACTTCCAACTAAAGTAATCGTAACAACATCAATTTCGACAATTCGCCGATTCATTGAAATCGATGAAGTTTACATTGTGGAATTAATGTTTTTAGTTTATTTTACTTTTTAGATTGATGCCTAAAGTAATAAGTATAATTAACACTTTTTATAAAATACGACATATTTTTTGAAACGTGAAATGTTTGGTAGACTAATTTTAATATGTTTTTTTTTTTCATTTTTGGGTTTTTAACCGATTTCAAAAAAAGGGATTCCTAATACGGCTGTTTTTAATATAATGTTGTTTAAAACGCAGAGCTCCGTCATTTATTAAACGGTTTCAGCGATTTTTTTTAATACTCATGGGTCTAGATTCATCCTACTTTTATTTCAAGCGCGGTACAATAATTAGCTTCATCTTGATCTTTACCACGAAACTTTTCACTTTATTACATTTTTTAAAAAACAAATAATCTGCATATCTTTAACAAAATAATTTTTATAGTTTCTGTAGGAGTTGAACGAATTAAGTAAAAGTACAAATATGTGCACTTGTTTCATATTATGGCTCAAAAAATATTTTTTAAGTTATGCGTTATAATACTAAACCTTGTCGATTTTTTTTTAATTGTGGAGATGCAGTTTTTTTAATTTTATGAGGTCTTGTATGTTTTTTACTAATACATATTTTTATGTTAAATACACATCTATTCCATTATATAGCGCGTTTTCGGCGTGTACTCATCGATGTATCATATATTAGTCTAAAGTACGTAGTAGATACAAACCGAAATAATTTTGGTGTTTTGAATGCACTTGCGATTTCTGAAATCTTCACAATTTAAGCGGCAACTGAGCCGAATTGATATTTTTCCACGATCGACATCTGACCGTCTATTTGTATTTTCTGCGACATCGGCCGCGTCGCGTTCAGTCAGCCCGCGATAAGAGCGCGGCGGACCCCGAGCAGGACGCCCCGGGCGGGGGGTTCGTTCAATGAAATATCTCTCAGAATTACGGGGAATCGATGTTAAAGTTTCACTTGCCGAGTTCGCCTTTGTTGATGTCCCGGCTTATATTTATTCGTCGCTTCGCGGGTCTTGAGAGAGATTCGAAATTAATGAGATATCTATTTAACTTTGATGCAAAATGTTCAGTCCCGAAACCTGAGGATTTGCGACTAAATGTCGCGCCGTATTATTATATACATGCACTTTATTTTTTTTGCAGTATAAAATATTCTTTAGTCTTTTAATCAATTCACAGAACTTATTTATGTATGTAACAGATTTGCGATGTTACTGAACATTATATTACATATATTAACACTTAAAGGCAGTTCATTGGGGAATGCATTATAGCGCATTTGTTAGCTAGTGTGACAATGTCAATATGAAGAATCATTCTGTTACACTTTTTATCTGCTAGCATCTTATTCTGTTCTGCAGTTGCAAGTCTGTTTGATTTAACTAATGGACTAAGGACTACTAATGGACTACACTTTCATATTTGTCTATATCTATTATTCTTTATGGTGATACAATTCGTCGGTCGACGGCCGGCTCTCGAGGACAGCGACGCGACGCTTGGCACCCGCCGGCGACGGGCGCGCGGGCGGCCCTCTCCAGACTCGAGTCATTGGCGTGCACCCAATGCGCGTTATCGTGCGCCCTGGCCGCGCGGCGTGTGCACTCCATACCGAGACGTTTTGCTCACGTTGCTGCCACTCGAGAGGTTTTTTGCTGTTACATTAAGACTGATATCTATTTTAGAAAAGAAAATAGACGTAATTCACATATTTCCTTTTTTATCTATTTATTTGAGATATATATATATATATATATATATATATATATATATATATATATATATGTCAATATTTAGGCTATGCAACTACCCGTTTTCCGCCTGTATTGTTGTGTGTAAATTAAAATAAAACCGTACTGTTTCTGATCTCGATCGTTTCTCGATTTTGATCACAGACCTGCTTTCCATTTCAATGTCACTTTATATCATAATACAGGTTCTAATGCCGATCTGGGGTTTTGTCATATTTCTGATGGTTTAACATTTTTTTTATTGTTTAATAAGTATTCCATCTCCTATTACAAGAGAGGCAGTCTACCTCAATCTATATAAAAGTCGATTACAATCCATTCAACCAATTCGAAGGTTAGCCCAAACGAACGAATATACAAATACAATTTCATTTAATATAAAATTTTCTGTCTATAATAACTGAATTTATAAAAAAATTTGAATTTGAAATATTAGTTGTTTTTTTGACGAATTTGTGTTCAGAGATTTTCTAAATTGAATATACGTTTAAAGACTTTTTTTTTTGTATATATTTCTGCCATTATGTGCGCGTATCACGTGAAAAGGCTGTTGGAATTTATCTATTGTCTGCCAATAGTCTGATCTAAAGACATATATGAGCTTTATTTCATTATCTAGAATGAGTAGATCAAATTAGACACTCATAGTTCTATAATAATCAAACCCAATATAACATTTTCATAACTTTATACCACTATTACAGATCGACACTACCCTATACTTGTGACGCAGTCCAAACGTTGAAAATTTGTCTCATCGCCTTTATTATAATATTATGTCTTATTGTAGTTATCAACATGTCAAACAAATGTCCATCGATTATAAATTTGGGTATTAAGAAAGTGCTGTTAAAAGAGAAAATAGCATACCGAAATCATAGAAGATGACATGTAGTCGACAAGACCAGATAAAGAAAACAGACATGGTACAGAATAGATATGGTTAAGACAAAACATTATATATTTGCAGACCGAACTACAATAAATTGATTATCGCACTTTCGTTCGAGTCGTCCATGGTTCTGCCCGGTATGGACACGGAATATTTTATTACTTCTTCACCTACTTCTGCTCTTTTTTACGACGTAGCCCGATAAAATATGCATTATTACGTAAATCAGGCGTTAAGGACTGCAGCTCTAAAAACCATTGTTTTTCATTTTCTTCATCATCTTTAAACGTTTCCGGTGTATGTAAAATGATTATTTGTGTGTTTTAATATATATATGTAGTATTATATAAATAAATAAGAGGAAGTTTTTATAAGCGTTGAAACATTTGTAAACGTTTTTGAAGTAAGTCGCTACCTGCAGGATACGGAACGATGACGTTACGGCGCGTCAGCAGCAACATTTACGACCCACCCTAGGCGATAAGTAAACGCTGACGTGGCATTTCGTTTGATATCGATAGTGACGCACCTTGGTTATGTTTACTTTTTTGAAGACTAATAATTTTTCTCTTCAAATCTGTTTTTGAAGTTGCTTCATAATAAGACAAAGAAAATAAAATTCGCCCTTATGACTCGAAGTAATGTCAATCGCATGGAGGCGTTACGTGTTATATTGTACTGCGAAAATGTTATGATACCTGTATTTACTTAATTAATTATATAACAAAAAATAAAATATTAGTATAATGTTAATCACTTGATACTGAAAATATAAAACTATATTTTATAATAATGCCAAATTCATGTGGATCGTTTTTGTTGAAACTTTGTGAATATCTATCTATATATGATGATAAATAGCTCTTGCATCTGAAACCTCTATGTAATATATTCCTCCTTTGTGAAATAATACGAGAGAGTGAGTACGAACTAGTTTCATCAATTGTTCTTTATTCGTTATTAATGGTAAATTCGCACAGCTTTACCGTACTATCCAAACTCGCCAGCTAAGCTATCCTCTAGAACAGAAGAGTGACGACACGGCGGCGTTGTGACAACACGCGTCGTGACGACATGCCACAGGCAAATATTGTTTGACAACGATACATTTACCGATGCCGTATTGGTCGCCGTTATCGTCACCGCGCCGTTTCCGTCTTGGTGCACATGCTTTTGTGCTATTCGTAAAAATACAAAACTTCTTGTCGACACACCTTGCCGTCGCCGTCTCGTTTCAAATAAATAGCGCATAACACTATGCTCAAGCTGTTGAATTGTATCCAGACAAGGGATAGTCAAGAGATGGGTTGCGAATACATGAATTTAATTCACAGATTTTTTATTCCATTATTGTTTTTTTTTTCATAAAGTTTTGACTATTTGTTCGTTATTGAATTTTTAGCTATTCGAAACGTTCAATTAGAAGAGTTTTATGACAGACTGTTCTAGATTACGACGGACGAGTCTTACCATACGCCTTTTATAAACAATAGTTTCGTATCGGTTTTTGAGTGTTTGAAAACATTATTGCGATGAAGTCATACCGAGAAATATTTTTATCACTGTTGACCTGGCATTTCAATCCTCGTGGCGTATCAAATATAAACAAATTAAATATATGTGATATCATACAATACAGAACTAACTGGCCGGCTGGCTATTCGGGTGTCGTTCCTTTGCTGTATTCATTTATTCGCCTAATTATCAAATCTAAGCTACTTCAAAAAGTATACATTTAAATAGCATGGTGAAGAAGGAATTTAATGTGCATTGTAATGTAGAGCGGTGATAGTCGCGTGGTTGAGAGTGTTGCATTCTAATCAGAAGATATCGGGTTCGAATGCTGGTCACGGGCGAAATGACTAAATAGGTTTTAACTTAAGTCAATTTACGATTCCTTGCTGCGTGTTTAGGAGAAAAAGTTATGCTTCCGAAGCTTTAAACCATAACCAGACAACGGTCATTAGCTGTTCCTGTTCTACACTGGTCCAGTGTTGAGAATTTCAGGTCTTTCAGGCCTTTCAATAAAAGAAAAATAATATGTTATCCTGTGTCGCAGTATTGGTGTAATGCAAATCACATACAACATATGATAAATATAACGTTCCTGTTTTCCTTTCGATGTACGAGACCTTAGGAGAGTCTCTTAAGGTCTCGTACATCGTCTCTCTCATACTGATCATCACAGTTTTAAAACTGTGATGATCAGTATTTTTGGTCACGGATAAAGTTAATTAAACCTTTCTCCATCGATAATTGGTTATATATAATATTGTTTATTTGCGAAGAACTTTATACGCAATTTATACACACCACTTGCTTGACTCATTTGGTGCTCTATACTGCACCCGAATGTTAAGTTGAACAGTTTTAATTCCTGAACAAGCCGTCGGAACAATTCGTACGATAATAGCCGTATCTAACCACGGCAGTATGCATTACGATTGCGACCGCAGTCGTAGTGAGGCTAATGTGACACGAACACCGACCGCATGAAACCAGGACATGTCAGCTAGACTAGTATATTCTGAACTAGAATATATACTAACTCTTGATCTTTCTTTACTTATAGTAAGACTACATATATATATATATATATATATATATATATATATATATATATATATATATATATGCATTTTTGGTCTCTTTGATATTCTAATTATTTCAATATTCGCACAAGCATAACTGTTCTCTTTAATAGAATATTACAATTATCAATTTGAATATCTTAAACATCCAGGAACACATACATCTTGACTACTTTCATTTCTAATATATTCCAATTTCGATAATTCATAACTTCGATACTCCTATACTATGAAATGAGTATTGTTTTAATATTCATATATTTGTAAGCGCATTTCCAAAAGTGGTCCTACCAATTTCAATGTAGGGGTGAACATCGTGGGTGAACACCTTACCTAGCTATGTGTTATCGCTGAAGCAACTGTTTTTTTTCGCGCGCATAGCTTTCTTACCCTTTTAGTATGTAACCCCAGTAGCTCATCGATCGTTCTCATTGTTGTGCCAAAGTGGTAGTAAGTTGAAATCGTGCCGATGTATAAGTTCTTAGTTTTCATTGTCTTTTAATTCCCAATTCCCGTCCCATGCTTTTAGATCAACGTAAATGTTAATAAAAAAAAAATAAGTCAGTACATTGTAAAAATTAATGAAGTACTTCAGCTTTTATGTGAGGCGTCCGGTAATAACGTGGGCTCAAAAATTTGTCCTAAAAACTTGCAGGAAATCTTATTTATGGGGAAGAGTCGATGGTTCCTCACGTCAAATTTCAAATTCAAAGAACATATGATTATAACATTCTCTATTATTATCTATACAATAAGAAATATGGTGACTGTATGACAATATCACATAAGGAACTGGGGGGAAGGGTCCAAATTTTAAAAGAACACTTGGTTTTTCACGAACAGCGACAGCTGTGTCTTTTGTAAAATAGGGTAGTAATGAAAAACATCCGTTATAAACAGAAACAAGTAAACGAACACAATAAATTTCTTTAGTTTGCACTGTTTGTGTGTTATTTTACCAACAACATCTGTACCTACTTTCCTACGATACAATAGTAATAAAACTGCCTAAGAAAAGACAAGCCAATCAATTAATCGCTTGGCAATCAATTAATTGCTCGGCTTGTCTTAGGCTGTATCGTAGCACAACCACCTGTTTGAAAAGTGGTCTAATGACTCGGTATGTAGGCGCAGACAATTTACAATGTAGATATAGCTAGATGTTTTACCTACCTCACGATCGGAGTTCCGTACCCCAGATTCTTTACTATTACGTGTGTTTGAATAAACAATGCTCGCGTCTTCTCGTACATTAAGGATGCTCATTTCTTTTAATGATATTCCTTTGTTTATTTTCTTGAAGAGATCGAAAAGAAAACAATGATTTTGTCGTTTCTGTGATCCCTCTTTATAATTCAAATGAAAAAAAAAAACATACGAACTACAAAACATGGTTTTAATGTTTTTGGTTAAGGTATTGAATTTCATTAATATTAAAACTGAAATTAACAGCAATTCATTTATTTTCGTCCTGTAACATCTGGCCCATATGCAAGCTTTTTACCACCGTCTACACATGTTTCGCCATCATTCCGTAATGAGGGTGATAATAATCATCCTTGATCCCAAATAAGCAACATACAGTCAATCTTTGAGTTCTAAATAATGAAATGTGCTAACTTCGTACTTAATTTTACAACCTTGTATTGAACTCCACACACACCAAATATCAGACTATTGTGTTTTTGAAACTAGTGACTACGGGCGACTTCATCAGCGTGAATCTAGAATAAACTATAACCTATCTAAGTCACGATCTCGATCTCGATGTTGCTTTTACAACAATGCAAAGTGCAACTCTAATAATGATTTCCATTTCGATTGAAATCACCTATGTATTCATACATTTTAGACTGTCAAATAAAATTTTGAAAGTGATCTCTAATATATTGTGGATTTTCTCTTCATTCGCAAAATGAGAGTATGGCTTAAAGTTCATACGAACTTTCAAACATAGCCAATAACCTAACCTATACAGGTTACGTCCAAACAAATAATTCTTGGTTTGAATATGTATAGGTTTATTACTTATACATAAATTTCTATAAGTATATAGAGACTTAGAGTCTCTTCCACCATCTGATTTTAAACTGAAATTTAGTAAGAAGTTACTTTTGCAATAAAATTTGCGTTCTTTTAACGGGTTTTAGCTTTAGTAATCGTTAAAGCGAGGACGTGAAACGAAAATTTAATTTTAAAAATGACTTTTTATTAAAATCCAGTTTAAAAAGAAATGGTGGAAGGGACAGTGTATGTTAAATGTTATAATTTTCAACAACTGCCTTTCAGTGGCTATGATTTCGACGGCAAAGTTAATTAAAAAAAAGAAAATACACATAGTCGTAGTCATACTATATAACCATTAATTAACGGTTTAAGTTGTAACACATCCAACGTGATAATGCAACATAACCATCAAGCGGCTCTTATTGACGAATTGTAGATATTTTGCTGGTATATTACATTTAATACCTACTTCAGAGACGTCTGTTCCAACAAAATCAAATGAGAGCACGGGCTTATTTGTCGAGTATAGCGTTTGACACACTATTTAAGTGTACAAATCTACGTCGAACACTTCATAGGCTGATAAAGATTGATTATACTTCTGTATGCAATATATATAATGTTTCCAAAATCCATGTAATGATTTTCTATTTTAGTTGCTGTGAAAATGATATAGAAGTAATTTAATTGAATCCGCTTATAGATTGTGAATTCTTATTCATCCGGAAAGTGTAATTCCCTTTTCCTCGCGGCTGCTCGACCGGAAAGCGCGAAATTGCACAAGGGACGTCGTACTTTTTCCTTTACTGTCTCCCGGGATTGCTGCGATTTTATATAGTCGGAACACTGACCTGGCCAAGCGATAAATAATTTTGCAGTCATCTCGAGGATTTTGAAGAATTATTTTCAATTTGATCAAATCAACATCAAACTGATCAAAAATTTACACTAAAATCAAATCAAGCCTACGAAAATTACCTAAATTATAAGTGTCCCGCGAGTGGTGAATACCTATCTGTTCTTCGTATAATTTTTCTCCCAGACGCTATCAAAACATGATTCCGAACTTCTGCTCGCGTAACGTCAGCGCTTCCCCTGGAATATGTTTATAAGACAGGAAATGTATTTTCCGAGCTGATGTGTTGGCGTAGTAAAGTTGATGGATCGTAAGCGAAAACGGGGGATTTCCAATATTCCCCTCTGAACAATAATAAAAACAAAGCACTTATTATACACGTTTTGTTTGTTCAAACATTATTATACACGCCTATGTATCTTGAATAAAGTAGACAAAGTATTCAAATTGCTATGCATGTCTGTAATTAAATATATAGGCGGCTTGCTGACGTTCATTCGATCGGTCGATAAGCGACAGACAAAGGATTGCAGGTGTACGGGTGCTTTATTTCGAGTGCTCTCGTTCTTGGGATATTGACGGTAGCACAAAATGAGTCGAAGTAGTAAAGCGGCTTGACTCTGCGCGTCGCTTTTGAGTCTGAATTCATTACCGTCGAACGAAGGCTATGTCTCAAAGAAACTGCTTATCTTGCGCATTTCATGACGAACTTCGACTGCTTCTATTGGTTTATTGCACCCAAAGTTCATTTTAATGGTTTTTGAAGGCGTCTTATTAAGCATTTCATGTAAAAATTTGTGTAACGGATTCCCTGTGCACACAATGACATTAATTTCATACCATGTAAATCAATAGCTTTGAACATAGAAATTTATGATCGAGATTTTGATTCTTATTAAAACCTTGATAATAAATTATCAATCCTGATCTGCATTCCATTTCTAATTTAATGGTCTCTCTCTCTCTCCCTCCCTACTTCCCTCCCTCTTTTCCTCTCTCCCTCTCACTCTCGCTTTCCCCGTCACTTATTTTCTCATTTTGTTTATCCCTTTCTCCCCTACCCTATCCTTGCCCTTTAATGGCATTCCTCAAACTTCTCCCTTTCTCAATTGCTTAAACCCCCTCTCTCTAAATAATTATATGGTCAAAAAATCAAATAAAAAATGCTTTTTGAATAGTTTAGTTATAAGTATATATACTGCCAAACTGGCAGCCAGACAAACTGTATCGTATATTTTATGCGAGAATGGTCCTAAAAAATACTAAATTTCATCAAAAGTAGTTATAGCACTATAGATTTTTAAGAATACATTTAGAAGAACAAACGGAGATAGACGCAAGCTCTATATTATATGTGACGATATATTCTAACAGTATACCATTTATGAGTTATAAAAACATACAAGCAAAACATGAGACAAAAGAACAAAAACATTCCTTACCTAAGATTTTAAGTTTTTCCACCCATCAAAATTGGTTCAATTATTTTGCCAGACCCTCGTATACAATATGAATACCAATTAGCATTATTATTATTAAACGCATATTCACGCGCCAAATATTTACATTAAAACATTTTTATTTCACTTTTTTCCTAATATCTACAATATAAAGACTCGAGACCTTCTAGTGCTTTACTATACATACATACATGCATACATACACACAAACACACACACACACACACATATATTATTTATATATATATAGTGCAGCAATAGAATGTCTAGAGTCTTTATCTCTATGTTGTTGATATTTGGAAAAAAGTAATTTCACTTACATTTAAAATCATACAATGAAATAGTACTATTTATTTTAGTCAGCTTCAATTATGTTACAAAAAAAAATCATGATAAGAGTTTTAAAATATACGATATTTTCATTTTATTTGGAAAAATTCTAGATTGGATTCGCTAATTTAGACACATGCATACAATATGGTAATTATTGCGAAAGGGATGTATATTATCGAGCATCCTCTAAGATTTATGAGGTAGAAGATAAAGGTCGAGACGTTAGCTCATATATCCACTACTGGAAAAAACTTTGTATCGAGGCCTGAAATATTGTAGATACCTACGCTTGTTCTAAAGCTTTATCACACACGAGACATAATATATATATATATATATATATATATATATATATATATATATATCATACAAGAAGGCCTTATATATATATATATATATATATAAGGCCTTCTTGTATGATCGGATACAATTACGCTCTTCGTAGAAATAACAGACGTACACAGATGACGCAAATAGTACGTATAATATCTTTAAATATCTGTACCGAGCGATACGAGCACACTCTGCCACATACAAAATAAACAAAGTTAATATCTGCAGATAAATAGTTTTGTTACGCAAACGAGCGCGCAAGCATGCCACAAGGGCGGTAAAGCACTGTAAATCAAAATTCAAATCAGATTCTGTTGACGAGCTGCCTATTAAATGCAATAACGTTTATTTTTATGTGTGTGTGTGTGTGTGTGCGTGCCCGTTTGCGAGCGTGCGTGCGTGACAGTGTGTCGTTATGAATTGGTGTAGTGACATAGATAGTCAAGAATGGTCGAGACGAGAGGATTGCGAGTAACATGCAAGTGCATTAAATCTGACCGTTCGATTTTTGTATCTATATTTGATAATAATTTTTAAGCGACTTCCAAAAAAGGAGCAAGTTCTATGTTCGTCTGTATGTATTTTTTTATGTATGTTCAGCGATGATTCGTCAATTGTCAACCGATATTGGTTGACAATTGACGAATTATTTTTTTTGTTTGAAATGGTATACTCCCGAGGTGGTCCCATAGTCATCATGTCAGGATTTGATGATTGGATTCCAGGAAAATCGTGGGAAACTTTCAAATATTGAAGGCACGTATAGATTGTTTGAGCTGTTCTTTTTTTAGTTGTTCAAGTTTTTGCCTGTGGTCGTTATCATATGTTGCTGAGCTGATGATGGAAAACACATCACTCTTTGATGGTTTGTAGCTAAGCAATAATTCTGTGATTTGTCGCCAGAAAACCTATTCTTTAATGGCTATTATTAAAACCTAGTATACACAAAATTAAAATTAATTGCTTATTAATCTGTCTACACATTTTCATTCATATATATAATTCCCACTTAGCAATCTTAGCAGGAACGCATCAGAACTCTTGGCGGTAACAATAGAAACAGAATAAATTAATTTAATGCAGAGGGAATAAAAATGTAATCTCTATGAATTTTAGAACTTTTTATATATATTGCAACTTTTGTGGGCTTTTACATTGTAAAGAATTGGTGTAATTTATATAGTTTGTATAAGAATAATTTGGTAGTTGAATGATTACCAGTGGACAATAAATTCAGGATCTGAACTGCTTTTCCACTTGCTCCGTACACAAATGATGTAGATGCCTGGCCGATTTTATTAACCATAGCTCAGTTATTCGATAACTAAAAAATGTGAAATAAATATTTTTTTCCGAAAAAATAAAAATGTTTTCAAAAACCGATTGAAATAATTTTTGAACGTACTCTAGCTAAAGATAAATTAGTCTCAATATTCATGTTTATACATTATATATTCTTTTGACTTGCTTTAGTTGGAGCAGAACAGACTCCGAAAACAACTAATTAATTGTTTTTTGAGTCAGTTTAAAAAATTATGTCAATCGGTTTTTCAAGGCGGTTTTTATTATTATTTTTTTAGTTATTTTATTATTTAAGAAACAACGAATGTAAACTTAATGATCTAGCAATTATTATTAGTAATTAAGTAGTACAAATTAGTGTAGTAAAAAGATATTTATACATGTACAGTACAACTCACGAAACTTTGCCGCTTTGAATTGGCTATGAATAATATACTGCGCAGGTATTACGCTCCCCGGCCTTTCCTTCTTTTTTTTACGCCATTGCGACGCTTTCTTGACCAACTTCACTCCGGAAAAATTTCGTGCGTTGTACTGTATTTAGACAAAATATTTGTATAGCCTAGTTTATCTGTCTTTCTATCTAAGGATCCATGAAAAATGTATTTGGGGGGAAATAATCAGAAAGCCAAGCATTATGCTCTATATAGAGAAAGCTCTTTACAGGACTCTTTCTAGCACCAATGAAATGAATATAAGAAATAATCCTATGGAGATACTTTTGTCTAGGGAGTCATGCTAAACCAACAGGAAAACATTTCATCATTAAATATTCTTCCAAGATATGTACATATTAGAGTGTTTTAGAAAAACCTTTTCATTATTCAACATTTCAAACGGATACCTTATATTCTAATAAAAATCGATTCAAAATTTCAGCTCATTATCTGAAAAATTACATTGCGTTCTGAGTTTTATTTTCTAGTCGCATTTTTTTTTTTTGTTGTTGTGCATTAATAAAATTTTCACAATTGATAGATGTATAACTAGAACCAAATTTCAGATGTGTTTAGATCATAAAAACTTACCTTAACCTAAGAGTAGGGGTCATCACGAATATAACGCGACAATTATTCAGGCAACTACTTTTGAATATCTTATCGAAGAAGATGGCTAACCGTAAAACATGGGATAAAGGAAGGATAGCGATCGGATATCGAAAAACCCATTCGGTCTGTATACAAATCTTCATAAAGCGCGTATGAGGGGCCCCGGCGTCCCGTGCCCAGGTTATTGGGAGTGAAATCACGTTCCATTTCGCGGCGGATATAGGGCTCCGCGTTACGGGCCAATCCGGCGCCGACGACGGCGGTTCGTCTAGGGCCACGATTTCCGCTCGAACACGTTCACGTGTGTCGCCATCCGCTCGCTTCATGTTTATGCGGAGGCCGCCTAAATGTCTTTTATGCTCGAGGTACGCGCCGCGGCGGCTCCACACCTGCCTTTTCCCCGCTCCGGTCTCTTAAGGGCTTCTAAGGTCATTCGAATCTAATATACCTACAGGCTCTTGACGTTTTATAAATTGCGTACTCGTTTGAATGTTGGATATGTATAGTAAAGTGTAAATCGTCTATACTATTTTTCGCGCCATAAATATTCGTATTGTACTGGAGCTGACAATGCAGACAAAACTGTATTCTATAACTATTACTTACAGGTAAGAAGTCACTCAATGTAGTGCGATAAGCCTAAGCATAACCAGGCTACAGTTCGCAACACGCTAGTTCAAGTCTTTATGCAGAAATATAGTGAATGTCTTATACATTTTATAACTATATTATTTAAACCTCTGAGTTAAACACAATAGGTTGCTGTTTAAAATATTATATTTCTCGACTTAATATAGTAATAAATTAAATAGGATACAAATGGATATAGTTTTTATATTGATAAATATGCAAAAGTAGTTTTACGTATACTTTGTACAGCACAAATAAATATGACGTTATTTTTAAGAAGTGCCGTCAATGACCAATCGGCAATTTAAAGGCTTTTATATATCCATTATTTGTTGTTATTTTTAGAGAGATTACAGTTCCTTACTTTTATAACTAAATAATGCTTCTAATTTTTATCATCGCACTGCTGAAGCAAACCTCACGATCTGTTTATTTCAGACTAGTTTTCTTCCACCGCTCTGCCCGTGTATATAATGAGTTCTTCCATTTTGTATATCCACCTATCACATTGTCAACCATGATCCCAATCTAAGTCGCGCTCTTGATTCTGATGCTGGTCGCGCTCTTAATTCCGATTCCGGCTCGACATATTGGGACCTTGAATAAGTTTTCGCTCTTCAAAGATGGTATTAGCAGTACCCCGTTCGTGGAATTTCGAATGGTAACACACATGCAAGGCAGTAGTGTATCTAACCTTAAATTTCAGTGTATGGTAGTTCACATTAGTGTAAACAAAGTAATTTTTTCTTAGTTCTGAAAATATCTACTTTTGTGTCAAATAAAGAGTATTTGCGGGGAATTTTATTGCACTACTTTATATAAAAGAAATCTGCAGTTGAAGCACATAGAATTCTTGTTGAGACTTATGGTGACAATGCTTTGTCAAATACGACATGTAGAGACTGTTTCGACGCTTCAAAAATAAATATTTTGAAGTTGAGGATAAAGAACGTTCTGACCCACCGAAAAAATTTGAAGACGAAAAGTTAGAGAGGAATTACTCAATCAAAACCGATGTCAGACGCTAACAGAACTTGAAAAACATTACAAGTACATGAGTCAACTGTTTCAAAACATTTAAAAGTTTTAGGAATGATCCAGAAGCCAGGACATTGGGTACCGTATGAATTGAAGCCGAGCGTCAACGGCGTTTTCTCACGTGTGTACTGCTTCAACGGCAGAAAAGAAAAGGTTTTTTGCACCGCATCGTGACTGGCAATGAAAAGTACATACACTACGATAATCCAAAGCGCAGAAAATCGGGGAGTAAGCCCGGCCATGCATCAACATCGTCTGCAAAACCAAATATCCATGGTTTGAAGCTTCTTCTCTGTATATTTGGTGGGATCAGCAGGGTGTAATTTATTATGAGCTGCTCAAACCGAATAAGACTGTCGGGGATCGCTATGGACTTCAATTGATGCGTTTAAGTCGATCCTTAAAAGGAAAACGGTCGCTATACACGCAGAGACACGACAAAATGATTTTGCTACATGACAACGCTCGGCCTCATGTTGCAAAATCAGTGAAAATCTACCTGGAAACGTTTCAATGGAAAGTTATACCCCACCCGCCGTATTCACCTGACATAGCCCCTTTTGATTTTCACCTATTCGGTTCGATAGCACATGGTCTAGCTGACCAGCGGTTTCATTCTTATAAAGAAGCTAAAAAATGGATCGATTCTTGGATAGCCTCAAAACAGATGTCGTTTTTCCGACGTGGAAACCATATACTGCCAGAAAGATGTAAGAAAGTGGTCGCTAGTGATGGGCAATACCTTGAATGAAATGTTTTTGATCCTTATAATTTAAATAAAGCTTTTATTTTGAAAAAGAAACAGCGAGAACTTATTCAAGGTCCCGATAGATATCGGTTTGCCTTTGCTTGGTACGTTTATGCGAGTGAAGCCGCTAGCAAAAGCTATCCTTGTAAGATGTGGTCTATATCTTATTCTGATGTATAAGCTACAATACTGTCAAGTTTCATCAAAATCTGTCCTATAGTTTTTGCGTGTAAACGTAACAAGCATACATCCTTACAGCCTCACAGACTTTTGCGGTTATAATATTACTAGGATTTTGAGACTTCTATGTTAGCCCTCCCACGCTGGGTATATATACTATATCTGAAATTTTCAAAATGTGTCGTGGTAACAGAAATATCACATTCTTTTGTAACAAATATCAAACCTTCGACACGGAACCGATCCCGCTTTAACTTAAAACTGTTGGTCAATTTAGTCGTGGTCAGCCATTGAACCCTTTGACTTCTGATTGTAAAACACCGAGCCGACCGTCGGCGTTTTACCTACTTATCAAATGTATCGTGGGAATGTTCGAGTATTCCAGTTCGCCTGGACTTTGAACCTGCGCGTTTGCACAAGAGTTCTATAAAATGGCGACCTTGCAGCGGGCTCCACACATGACAATGAATAATCGACCGCCTAAAATTTAACCATCTGACTCACATGTGTGTTTTTACTTGTCGACGCTAATTTAATTGTACAATTATCCTAACAATTATGAACATGAAATAATGTGTATTGTGTAGCACGCCAGCAGGGTGTTGCAAAATCACTGATATTAAATGCTAAAATTTAACTATTAAACATAGTATTTACTTTAACGCTGAGCGAAACTGTCAAATTATGTTTCTTTAAAAAATTACTTGTTAAAGTTAAAAGTTAACGGATAGATAGCTGTCTAAGTGCGGGGTTACTGTCACAATTAAAATTTTCCATTTTCTAACGGGCGACATTAAATTTTATTTGACAGTTAATTAATGAAATTTGGTATATGCTACATCTAGTGACAATCACTACTTCTAAAACATACTCATTTAGAAGTCCATGTTGGTATTCGAAATCTTACCGTGCAACTAAAATTAGTGTAGTTTGTTTAAAAACGATATATTTCATAAAACTCAAGTTCGTTCAAGAGATTTTGATCATATCAGATATTTTTATGACATCACATAGTATGCATAATATTTATTGTATGAACACAAATTAATAAGCATATAGACAAATTAAAACTTAATTATATCGCCTACGTATCGGCTGTTTAAATTACAAATAGCAAAAAGTTCAAAAAACATTTTGTTATGTGGTTAGTTGTTAAATTTAACAATTAACCGTCAATTGTTACAAACGAATGATTGAAGCACATCTCTATACAAGTCGTATTTCTAATATTTCTTCGAACCTAATATTTTTTCTTGAGATCATTTGTTCGTATTGAAAATGAAAATATGCGAAATAGTTTATCTTACCGTCAAAATTGACGCTATAATAAATTGTACATTACTGTTGGGCATACATCATCTAATTATATTTTTAGGTTGAATCTAAAACGTTTAAGATAACTCATTCAAATAATGAATGGATTTGACTTTAGTAAGAGGCCACGATTTTTAGGGATGTACTATAGAAATATATTACCGCCTACCATGTATTCAAGCTTGAAAGATATTACATAAATACTTACGCGCAAAATTTTTAGAATTGCTTTTCAAAGGCAAAAAATGGTATTGAAATTGTTGAATTTACAGTATTAATTTTATTTGTCATTGAGTGCATCGCACCACCTAAACAACGCTTTACACCGCTTTGTAACATCACTATCAATTGCTGTATACTAATTTCGAATCTACAGTTGTGTAGGTGTGCTTTGGAATTTTAGTCAAAATTTATAATAACCTGTGTCTATATGAGCATATTTTTAATACATATGTACTTTAAACCTTATGTATACAAAATTTAAATTAATAATTTGTCCCAGATAAGCTGAATGATGTTATTTAGATATTCAAAGGTACCAGGGGTTTATAAAATAAACGAAATTCACGCTGAACAAATACGAGACCATACATAACAAACAAACGGCGCCCGACGCTAATGCAACGCGACCTTCCCTTTGCATCTCTTGCTGGCACACAACAACCTGTCGGAATTCCGCCCGACAAACGAATCCATATCGAAATGGGACGTAGTTTAGGCAAAAATACCAGAGTATAATATTACTTTCTTAAACGTAGTGAGTGGGTAAATATAACTAAGCTCGGGTCAAAAATCTTCAAATATGAAAACAAATTTTACTAGCGGATAACTCTAGGCAACTTGTGAGGAACATCTCAATTTTTCGTCATAAGTACGTGTGTAGAGGCACGTCTACTCGCATAATAATTACGAGATACTCAAGCTCATATTTCGATTAAAACAAAAGAAGGGACGGAGGGCCAGTCCTCTCACTCTGAAAAAAAAAACGATAACGCATATTCTATGTAAATTTCACCCGACTGTTTATTGCGGTACAAAAGGTACAGTCCCTTAAATGTAGGACAATCGGACGGACTGACGAAGCGTAGGCTTAGTGGTAGGGAGGTCTTAGGACTCTAGGTATGAAACTCTAAAAGGACGATGGCGCGTTTTGGCAATGGACGCACAAATGTGCCTCATATATCAAATAATTCGTTACTTTTTTTTTCGCATATGGAATCTGGTGGGCGATTCTATAACTTAGAAATAAAAGAATATAGGCAAATAGAATAATTCTTGAAATACAAATGCACTACTAGTCAGACAACAAGAAATATGTTTTTATAATACACGGGATTGTAACTTGGATTATAATTAAGATATTATCATTTTTCTCATAAATTATTGTTTACTCTAGACATGATAACATGCACATTTATTTTCCTATTCGTTGAATGTTCATACAATGTACTCATGAAAAAAATTTAAGTAACGGTTGGACTTTGCTGACCAGCCCTAAAACTTCCCGCTGTTTCTAAGAACGGACAGCTCAAAAACGTATTACCATAATTTTCAAACCTAATTCGTCGAATCCTAAAAATTCATTGAGTAGTTTCAAACTCATTCGTAAAGCATAAATTTATTCTCTTTCAAAATCTTTAGATTTAAGAAAATCATTATTTTTTAAAGATATCTTTTAAACGAATTATCTGATTTAAACAGAAAGTCTATATTTAAAATTATATCAAAAAATGATATAATTTTAAATATAGACTTGCCAAAAAAATCAAAAGTTATTTGGGAAAAAAAATATGTTTTTAAACTTTTAAACGATATAGTATAACAGTTACTAAACTTTTTTTTTTAATTTTGCATTTGAAATTTTTCAGAGTTGTACCTGGCCCATTGATCTCAAATACCGCAAACATGATTGTAATCAGTTTATTCATTTGAACATAACTCTGAAAAATATTAGAACGACTTCTTAAGACCTCGAAATGTTAATATGTAATAAAATTTCGTTTTTCAAAAATCGGACAGCGATATAAACTCTCCGGAATTTCCGAAAACTTAGTACAATGTTTTGCTCAAATTATTTATAAGTTTATAGCAATAAAATCTCGTAATAACTAAATTATGTTTTCATACGAACACTAGAGATAGAAAAATCGTTCAGAGCTTACGTACTTTTTATCTTTATATAGTAGTAATAAAGAATAAATATTTCATGCACATACACATCGATACTATGAAATTTTGAGTCACGCAGTAAAGTACAATCAGATTATCTGCTCCCTTATTCATGAGTTTTCGAATAGACCATGTACGTCGGGATACATCCCAACTTTTTCCTTTGCGTAAGCAAATCACCTCCGAAGGTTGCCAGACCCGCCCCATCCATTGTGCTTTTTCTCATCCTTCCTGAGAGAAACGTCTTCAGAGTATTTATTTGAACTTTACACGGGTTCGCGTTTGTCTTGTGGGAAATAACGTTCTAACCGGAAACGTACGTGTAAGCTCGTGTACTACACCGAAGCTTCTTCTCGTTTCAAAGACTGACGACATAGAACAAATGTAGTTCTTGAAATTGCTTATTCAGTGACGGACTCGCTTATATTTCTATGTGTACATGCATTTGTGCATAAAATTGCTATTTTGAAAACACATCTGTTCAGTGATTTGCTAAGTTTACTTTTGTGATGTAGTGGCGATTTTTAGAACTCTATAACCAGAGGTTACAAAAGCGGGACAGTATTATTGAGCCTACTATGTTTGTCTGTTCGTTACAGGTTTCCATCTCATAAACTATGCGATATAGCCAATAAAGTTTTCACAAAAATATTGTTGTGATATAGCATTAACTGTGGCAAATAAGTAATGCATACTTAAAAAAAATCCGTATTAGAATTTCCGTAAATTATTGACAGCGGTCACTTTTATAATTCTGCACATCACGTTATCGTAGCCGTTGACGTTCACGATTTACTGTGGACGTCGCTGTTCACGATAAAGTCGCTTTTATAATTTTATGACGTGAACGTTCAAAAACATTTGTACAGTTTATTAGAAGAGTGCGGACGTGCTGGTCAATAACAGACTTCGACTTCTATATTTACTATATTTGAGACATAAAAAGAGATGAATAACGGAAAGATTTTGCTAGCATCTGTTGCTAAAACTGAAATATTAATAGAAGGAACATTCTATTTAGTATCTGAAAAACTGAAAGATGATACAGTCAAGTTTTTCAATTATTAACCCACAGACAAGCTCTCATATCTACTCATTCGTAATTTCAAAGTTAATAACGTCAAATTTATTAACTATTAAATAATAATAACTAGTAGATGAGATCGCTAAAAGTTAGTGTACTGAGTTGCAACAAGGATACTGGGGCCAAGCGAGCGGGAAGCGGAGGAAACGCGTATGATACACAAATATAAATATGAATCCTTGTACCTACGCAATACATCGCAAGAATATCGCGACGGTTTTACAGGAAAGCCGGACTCTTGCGATATCGTCACGGTGTAAGGAGACGTGCGGTAATCGTACGGTATATCGTCACGGTAAAAATTATAAAAGCGCTCGAGTGCAGAGGTAAATGCTTCGAACGATTGTAAATTGTGAGAGATCCATTAAATTATTTGTTAATGAAATTAATAATTATATATTTTTTTCGTATAATACTGGGTGTCCAGAAAGGGTATCGGGTATTTGTAAGTTCAATAAAACAAACAATATTTGTGAGCAATAAAAAAGTTTATTGTTTATTATTAACATTATGAAATGGAGAATTATTTGGAAAAGATGATGTTATCCAAATGATGACCGTTGCGTTGCTGGGACTCTTCTAAACGGGAACAAAGATTGGCGATAACACGTTGACACATAGCTGTTGATATTGCTGCCATTTCTGACCTGATGTTTTGCTTCAACTGGGTTAGATTCGTCGGATTATTTTGATAAACCTTACTTTTAAGGTATCCCCATGCAAAATAGTCAAGCGGGCTAAGGTCGGGGCTTCTGGGAGGCCAGTTGATGTTACCCTTCGCGAAATGACTTTATTAGGAATAATTCGTTAACAACTTCCATTGAATCATTTGAGGTATGGCAAGTGGCCCCATCTTGCTGAAACCACGTTCTTGAGTTGAAACCTGCAAACTCCTGCAACTCTGGGACCAAAAATTTCGCAACATATCGCAATAACGGTCACTATTCACATTGATTGCTCGGCCTCGTTGATCTTCATGAAAATAAGGACCAATTATGCCTTTAGCAGACATAGCGGCCCAAACCACGACCTTTGGGCTATGCGGGTCGTTCATGCTTTCGTCTCGGATTCTCCACTGCCCAGTACCGACAATTCTGCTTATTAACATGACCATTCAGGTGAAAATTTGCTTCGTCACTAAACAGTATGTTGTTAAAGTTGTTAAATCGCTGCAGCATTTCGTTCGCAAAATTCAGTCGATTAGCATAGTCCGTATCTTTCAATTCTTGAACCAATTGAATTTTATAGGCTTTTAGATGTAAGTCTTTCTTTAAAATCGAATGTAAAGACGATTTTTTGATGTTCAACGCTTGGCTTCGCTTTCGTATGGATAAAGACGGATTTTGACGAACCGAAGCCTCAACTTCTGCAATTGTCTCTTCATCGCGAACTGAACGAGGACGACCAGAGTTTTGAATTCTAACTGTCGCACCAGTATTCTCGAACATCCTGATCCATTTCCTAATGCTATCGTCACTTGGCGCGTGGCGTGTACGATATTCCGCACGATAGAGACGTTGAGCAGTCACTATTGAATTGCCATTACGATAATACGCTCGTACGCAAAATGCGCGATGCGTCCCCGAGTACTGTTCCATCGTGACTAAAACTGCACAAAATGGCGGACGCCACAAACCCCTCCCCCGCTCCTTTTAGACGCCCCGTTCCGAATATGGCGCGAAAACAAATACCCGATACCCTTTCTGGACACCCAGTAGAACGCTAAATCAGTTTCTTTTAAGTCAGATCTATAATTTTGAACTGTAAAAACATTAATGTCGTAGTAGAAACCAGTCGGTGTAGTCCTTATATTTTGTGACCGTCTTTGATATATTAAATATCCTTCAAATTATAACATGATTATGATACGAAGTAGGTAATTACTGCAAAGGCGCTCCGTCGTCTAGCTTCATGTATGTATTTAAATAAGTTCTTTTTTACGTTTTTCCCGAAAGTATCGCTCTGACTAGGTTATAATAATTTTAGATTTTTTTAATGTGTCTGCGATATTCATTGCAAATATTATGAATTATGACTTATGTATTTCAACGTTTGTCTCTAATTTTTACAGTGTCTTTCACACAAGATTTTGTATACACAACCGTTAATTCTGTAATTATAAATGTGATACTTATTTTATAAAGGAATCGTCATTGTGATTTACTCAACCTTTATCGAGTTATTATGATTAAAAGGGTCAAGTAGCGGTACACTGAAGGGAGCGTAGATATACGAAAGAAGTAGTTCCAATCTGGATTGGGAGTGTAGAGTCTGCTGGTATCCATGTAACTTTTAATCTAAAGCTGGAGTCGGGATAGGTGACAGATATTATAATGTACCGTTAATAATTTTATTTATAAAAAAAAATACATTTTATACATAGACACACATTTGAGATATTTAACACAAATTTCATTTCGTATTGACTACAGAACTCTACTTACTTGGCGGGCACTTTTTTTTGTGTAAATGGAACTTTTTCAATCTCATTTCGAAAGAGGCTACTAATTAAATGTTTACAATGCAAGGAGAGCTTTACGTATACGGCTCGTAAAAATTTCAATGGAAAAAACGTGTGTGGACATAACAAAGGGCGCCGAAGCCCCGCGGGCGCGGCCCGGAGCCGCCCGCGAATATTTGGGTTCTCGACCGCTTGTATCCAATTTGCGGCCGAGCCGTTTGCCCGCTTCCTTATAATGAGATTTCGGATATAACGCTGTTAATTTTCACGGAATACGTGAACTTAGAATAATTTCAGACGCGCAGGTCATCGCAACGATTCGTGCCACCGGAATCGTAAATATCCACGAATCGTATATAATTATACGATCTCGCCGCGTTTTCGGCACCTGTTCGCTCCGGGAATGCGCTCGAAATAAACGAAATATTCTATCACAACAATGGACTGATTTGCCGTTTCGCCATTCGGCTCGCGTCAGCAGCTTTCCGGGCGATTTCTTTATTCGAGGAGGAACTTATCCCGGGCGGAGGTAAAATGTGAAAAATCTTCGCAGCGCACTTTTTATTGCCTTAGTTTATCATTTTGCTTACGAAAGTATCCATATTATGCTGTGCGTACTTGTTCGGGAACATGATTTGCGTTCTTGTTATAAATATAGCAAGAGGTCATGTCCTTCAAATTAATACTGTAATGGACTGTATTCATTTTTTCTTTCTGCACTTAGCTGCAGGCTAGCTTCAGACGATATGACATTATCAAAAGTAGAAATTTTGCTAGTTTGTCAATTTTAATTTTCTCATTAGTATCCTATACATATCTGTCTAATATTATATTATATTATGAACCTTTTGATGTATCTACTTACACATAACTTTATAGTGTAATAAAATATTAGAAATTTACAGAAACAGTAATGTTGAAGGTCGTCCAGGATAAAATAATTTTTGAAACTAAAAAAAAAATAATTACATTATTTAATAAGTAAGTTCATATTAAAAGTTTGATTTGCTCGATTTTTAAAAATCAGATACATAATATTATAAAATAAAACATAATGTCTCAACTCATAATGCGAGGCATTTATTTGAGAAGTGCTTTGGGAACTTACGAATGTAATATTTTTTTCACTTTTTGTCAGCAACTATTTCTATCGTTATACTCTCGTTGGTATATGAAAATGGGATAAATTTGTACACATAATTTAATAAGAATTCATTTTGTCAGCTAATTTAATGTAATAGAAATGAAAACAAAACATTGTTTAGAAAACTTTTGCGACAATCAAGACATACATTGTGTAAAAATTTAAAAGACGGTAACATGGGAAAATAATCATTAAAAATTAATGTAGCCTTTTTAGGGTTCCGTAGCTAACAAGAAACTCTTATAATTGCGCCATATTCGTCCGTCCGTCTGTCTGTCTGGTCGCGGCCTAACTCAAAGGCTCGTTGTACTAGAAAAAGTAATTTGGTATGGATATGCATGGTATCTCCTTTACACGTGAAGGAGGGGAAAGATTTTTTTTTCTCTTTTGTCGTATGGTGTGAAGTGTACTTAGATAGCTTATTTACAAACATATTGGGTTTGTGAAAACTGTTATTCGATTTACGGATCCGTTTCCGAATTATTAAATTGTAAACTACCAATTTTCGTTAGGAGTCGAGTGCCCTCACCCTCTACTACCTAAATGGTTATTCTTGGATAACTGAAAAAAATTCACGTCAGAAATATGTATGTATGTTGAGGTTTAAAGGAAAATTTTCACTGCTAAGTAGACTTTGTAAGGTAACGAGTAACGTCGACAAACTTATAAATTGTATTTGGAGAAGCAAAACGCAACTTAGAAATGTCAATTAAAATTATTTAGAGACGTTGTTTCTCGTATAAAATATGTAGTACATAACTAAGTTTTCATAATTTTACAAAATTATGAAAATATAAAACATCCTTAACACTCGTCCTATATAGGCACGTTTTTAGTCATTAAATAGTGAACTCAATATTTTCATAGTTTTAAACAAAAAGCCCCTTTCAAAGTCCGCATATTGTGATGGGAAACTGTGGAACCATACACTGTGCGTAACGTGACACGCACGCAGCCGGTTTTATTTTTTAATAGATTCTTCTCGTCGCGATAGTAATGGAGGTCGTAAATGGCTATCTGACTCAAATAAATAAAAAAAAATAATGTTATCTATTCTGGATAGTGTTTTGTCCATGAATATAGCGTATAATCACGTCATAGTTACATCCACGGCTGGGTCAGGCGTGTTTCTTCTTTTATTATTAAGCAGCGATGGCGCTAATGAACGCAAACCTGAATCGTGTCACAGGTACGTCGAGGGCCAGGCTCGGCAGTTTCGACGCACCGACTCTGTAATGCTTCTCGGATTTTTGTCTAAAATCAAAGTATTAGTATCTGCAGCCCGAGACAAGTGGCAAATCGTTTCTATTTCTACAAACGTCAGTGCTTTAACGTGTCCGATATTTGGACCTAACAAAATTTAGATTTTCGCTTTTTTAGCGTACGTCATTTTTCATAAGTTAATATCAATCCCGTGCTTATTTAATTTTTAGATTTAGAGAACCGAAATTCAATTTTAGTAAACGAATATCGGACACGTTAAAGCGCTAACGTTTGTAGAAATCGAAACGATTTGCCGTTTGTCGTCTCGGCCGCAGTTCTTTTTGGCTTAACACCTGAGAGTTCCCGTATCCAAGAACCAATTACACTGGTGTTTGTAACTCGACGTTATTTAGGTTTGAAATGAGCATCATGAGTGGGACACTTGAATTTTCCAATTTTTAACAGAATCTTTACATCTACAAAAAAAAAATATATATATTTAAGAAAGTATTTTGAATGGTTTCTGAATACATGTGAAAATTTTGTTTATGACTTAAAAATGCAATCTAATAATCAGATTAATTATATTAAAAATTTTTTTGAATTAAAAAAATGATAATAAAAATCCTATTAAAATCTATTTTAATTATTTAAGTGTAATTAGTTGTACAAGTATAAAGGAACTAGCCGGAGACGACCAAATCGTGTTTCGTCGGCGTTTTAAATTTCGATGCCAAATATAATTTTATTATTGCTCTCGTCATCTTATATGAAATTTCTCCTAATAAGAACGCGTTATTTATTGTAATAATGTTGAGTGAAAGCGCTTAATTTGAGGCGGGTGCTTGCAAAATTTGCATAGAAAATGAAATTTGTCATCTCACGCCTTGCGGACGCACGGCCGTCGGCGCGGGCGGGGCCGGCGCGCGCGCCTGACCGCGCCGCGCGCCGCGCCCTCCGTCGCGGCGCGGAACCACTCGTTTGTCACTCAAAATTACGCGCCGCCGGCGACATTTACTCACTCGAAATATTTAATAAAGCCACCCGGAGACGACACCCGTAACTTTGTCTCTTTAAATAAGGTATAGCGCACGCCCGGCCCTACTTCTCAATTATACGAGTCGGGCTCGGCCCGTAAACTTGCTACATTTTTCACACACGGTAACGTATTGCCCACGTACACGCCTACCACATATTATTATGTACGTATACGACGCATGTAAATAACTTCTTTCATAAAAGTCATAAATGTAATTCGTATTTTTTGTTTAGTGTTTTATACTAAAATCAAATTTTCACGTAATCCCAAACACATTAAAAGGATTACGTTATTTTTATTTAATATATACTTATTGTTTATTATATATTATATTGGTTTTTTAAATTTATTTATCATTCGTAATATCGGTTTTTGATGAAATATCCTGAAACGGATACTTAAAATTTTCGACCGGTTTTTTAACTACTAGGTATTTTTCAGATCTAGCAGAGCAGATCAAATTGATAGCATATAAAAAAGAACCGAACGTTCAGCAACTGAAATCGACGAGCTTACGTGAAACGATTAATGGATGTGGGCGAAGCAACATAATATAATAAAACGGATTATATACTTAAATAATAAGCGAGTGACTAAATAACATTTTACGAAAATTTAGTTTCAGTCCCAATCTTTTATTTTGCACAGAATGCATACGTTTGTAAAAATCGCTTGTGTGAAAATGTAAGTCGTTTTTGATAAAATTATTAAGTAATTTTCATTAGTACTTCATAATTGCGCATAGCGTGAAATCGGGACTTTTATAGAAATCATTTCGCTTTGGAAAATTTCACACATTTCCGAGTTCCTGTATAGATTGGAGTCCTTATTATAAAAACAACTATTAAAAATATAGCATCACGTATATTTGAAATTCTCTACTATTATTTTTTGGCTATTAATTTTATACCGAATAGTTGCTGTCAAACTCTTTTAAATATGAGCACAAATTAAAAAGCTTTAAGCGCCGACGCCCGCATTATTCCGAACGGCCTCGCTCGGCGTCGAAATTCAATTTAAGACCCCCGACGTTTCGACGTAATGGGATTTCGGACGAGCTCTAAAGAAACAGGAGCTCATCGGCGCGCCCGGTCAGCGGTCGGGTTAAGGGCCACTCTCGAGATCTATTGGCCCTGTATATTTGTAATAGTTTAATTCTTACCTCTACTATTATATACATGCACTTGGCATCATCTGATAATATTGCTATTAAGTAAATCGACACGAAGTCAATTTTAAATAGACTACGCCGTCTATAAAATCCTATAGGCACTCACACACCCTAACGGATTTATCCGTCAGTATTACCTAAATATGTAAATAGAGGGCTCGTAATATCATTTCGTTGTCTGACCGTTTGTTACATTTTTTTTTTGTACTAATCCATTAAATTGGAAGTGTCCAATTGTAAGAGTTCTTTGATCATATTTGAACTTACCTATATATATACATATATATCTCGCCAGTATGAACCACCCCTCAGGCCTGTGAAAAATACATCTGTAGCCATAGTGACACGCATTCCGCCACAAAATATAGATTTGAAAACGAATTTACTCTCCTGTCTATTTTCGCTGGTATATATGTAGTATTTATTGAAATAAAATTTACGGCATTAGTAATACATGTCACAACTGAAGCCATTTGTTTATCATATTTTGAAAATTTTCTTGAGATGTCTACCAAATTAGCTAAAGCAGACACCAAAAAGAAACTTGTATGAAGTAGGCTTTCCCCTGACATTTATTTTTTTTATGTACGATCAAATTTACGTCTTGTACGGGGTTTCTAAGCAATTTTTCAGATTACGTGAATAATTTATTTCCAATCGAAAGTTGCAGTAATTACTGCAACTTTCGATTGGAAATAAAGGAGGGACGTGAACGAAAACAATTGTGTTCGTTCACGTCCCTTCTCTATTTTCTAAACCATAAGTTCAAAACATATGAAAAAATAACGAAGGTAACACTTAATAAATACTTTCAAAGAAAATTATTGTGAACATGGTCGGATGTACTGCTTTTGAGTTATTGCTGAAAAACTGCGCTTCTCAACAAAAGGACGTAAGTGCCATGAAGTTATGCTCTTTTGCTGATACACTTTAGCTTACACTAGTTCAATAGCAATAGTCGACACACCTACTTGTTTTTTTAGTTATAGGCGACTAAAGTGCTTATAACTATTCTGTGCGGGAAGCATGGAAAAAGTGTAACAACGTACTTTTTTCATCTGCAGTGCATTTTTTTTTTGTAATAATGGCTTCGAAACCCTATAATGAGCATGGTTCGACATGCTCTTGGCCAGTTTTTGTATATGACATATAATATCTGAAACAAAATATTATTTTGCTTTAATGTGCATCACTTATGCGCGATCTCAAATTATTTTAAGTCGTCTGGCTTATAGATTAGAGATTGGTAGTTTTAGCGCATTTTCGTATATATATATTGAAAACTAATTTAAAAATATTTGCTATAAATACTTCTATATCTGTAGAAATGATATTCTACTCTGCGATAAATAAAACAGTATCTACTTCAGCTTTTAAAATGACTTCTTTCAATTTTTATTAATAAATCAAATTATTTCACAAAAAGCAGGTGCCAAACAATAATTTTTACAAGAGTAAATTATGTACTTTACTAAATATTAATCGATAACGCTAGTAGACCCTTAGAAAAACTGCTGTAGCATACAGACGGACTCAAACCTATCACCATAAGGATGTCAATTCGTTATGGAACTATAAAAAATAAGATTGAATAATACAACAAAACTTATTTGTTATATTAAAACTAGGAAATAAATTGAAGAACCGATGGATCGTTCTATATATATCATGAATGTATAGAGAAAACAGGATTAGAACAAAATTACTTTATGCTGGTCTGTACAGTTATAGATTTTTACACTAATAGTCCTAAAATTTTTAACGCTGTATGATCTACAAAAAATACTATAATTAGATACAATGATCAATCATCAAAACGCCAAATGTAAACAATTCATTTTCACTCGAAATTCCCACTGATGTATATACATTAATAATCGATTTGGATGCCAATATAAGATGTCGAGTTCTGAAATCATATATTGGCTTCCAATTAAAAAAAAAAAAAACAATTATTTCTTTCAAGTAAGAGAAATGTAGTGACTTGTTATAAAAAGCCTGCAACGTGTGGGTCATTAAAATCAATTGAAAAACGATTAAAACTTTAAAAGAATAATGTTTCTATTTTGGTTACACAGCTTTTAACTGTATGCTATCGACGATTGGATACAAAAAAATTGTGTTGATCAAACACAAGTTAATGTAAATAATTACAAATTTCTTCTGCGAATTAGCGAACTGAACAGCACAACCTATAGTACCTTTCAACAAGTGGTATACATATGCAGGCATTCTGACTGCGTATACATGCCATGACTAATATGAATAGCAAATATCAATAATTATTGTTATCGGACGTATTTTCCTTTTTTTTCATTATATATAAAAGAAGATTTTTCTTACCAATCACAGTTCACTTCTTAATAAATAATTTAAATAAACGCCTTACAACGTAGCGTTTATACGGTGTCCAGCTAATAAACAAAAACCATCTTCTAGAACGACATAGAATCAATCTGCGACTCCTACGCTCTCGTCTATAAACATTTTTTTTCCATGTTTTCTCACTTTTCTCGCCGTTCTACGGTCTTGACAACCCAAACCGTGATCCACCGTCCTCCCACGTAGCTACTGGAACCGTAACGCCTGGCTGTTCCTTTAAAATTGTGTTACGTAATTTGCCCATCGACGAAGCTCATCATATATAAAACCCCTATGAAAAATCTACAAATTAGATTATTACCACTCCCAACCTTAGACGTTATACCTGTTTGTGGACTTTTTCAAGTAATGCGATTTTTAAGTAAAGATTAATTCTTTTACTAATATATATTCTTTTACTCTAAACAAAAATAATATTAACGCAAAAACTTTATAAACTCACTATATAGAAGCATCCATACACTATACAAAAGTACAATGTACATTTCGTTTTGTGGTGGACAAAATAAAAAAGTCAGTAGCGAATTCGTGACAGGAAAATTCCAATTGGTTCAACCCTTTTAACTCACAGATAATGTCAACGAAAAAAAGTTGCCATTAATCTGGGGCAGTTAAAACGTCTTAACCCGGAATTAACAACATATCTTTTATATGGTTGATTGTAGCATTTAAAGGAGGCCAACAGGTAATTCCTCGTCAGATAAGTAATCTATTTAGCACTCGCTGCTTTGCCGAGGTTACAGTGAATGACGGCGTTTGTCCACTTTGAATGGAGAGGCTTTTTCAGTCGCTTAACTGATTGGCTGCCGGAGCCCCGCTTTCTATCATCGGAATAAAACATCGAATATTCTTTCGGATACGATAAACTCAACCCTCAGTATATGTTAAAGAATAGATTTGAAATTTTATTAAAAAATATACGTGGATTATTTTCTGTTGATGTCAAAAGTTGTTTCTTGTGTCAAAATTGGTATTCTGACACAAGGAAATAATATTAACTTTATGAAGTGATAGTATTTATTCGATGCACTTTCATGCTCTATAAGATCTTACTGTAGTAACCCTTAACGTAAATGCTTGTTATTTATGAGTAAGTAGATATTAAACGATATAAAAAAATAAGCACCGACTTCAGTGAATCCTGAACAAGACATTATTATTGTTTATTATGTGTTTTATTTTAGATATTGTTTATTATGTATTAATTCATATAGTGTGTTGATATATATATATATATGTGTGTGTGTGTGTATACTATACGAGCATACAAACGGACGTTGTTTTGGAACTAGATACAAAGACATATTTCGGCCTTTAAAAATAATAAATTAGACTTTTTAATGAATTTTGCTCAACATTTAGTAGAAACCGGTCATAAGCACAATAACGATCACAAGTTCGATGTTTTACATGTGTGTGAATGTGAGAAGAAGGGGTTACGTTTAAATATATTGGAATTTTTCGTAATATTAAAATATAAAGATAATAATGATATGGTCCATGACCAAATTAATATTTATAAATCGTCATTATTGGACGCTTGCCTATAACTATTTGGATAATGGTTGGTGATGGTTAATCTGAGCCAATTGACAGGTATGTCTATTGGTGATGGTCTGTGGTTGCTGGTAGGGATGCTGTCGTCACCCTTTGACGTATTGCATGACAGCATTTCACATTAGAAGGTTGGGTCCGCATTTGTTGGTTTTTTTTAAAACTCCTTACGCCCTGGTGGATACGACTGTCTGCATTTTCCTGAGGATATGCCTAGTTGGCATGAAACGTACGTAGAAATTAACAATCTTACAATTAACGGATTAAGATAAATAAAAAATTAACACTTGGTTAAGTGTTTCGGTATCTGTCAATCCTCTCGAATGAATATCCAATTCTTTGGATAGGGATTCATAGTGGAATAACAGATTCGAGAGTCAGTGGCGGGTTGCATGCTGCATGTTAGTACATGTTGCAGGTAAAAAGTGTAATATACACGACTAATCAAAACAGCTGATTATACATTGATCTGTAGTTATAAGATAGTACAGAACAACTGTTTTGTTTTATAGTCAGTTCTAAAGTAGTACTTTTTTTGCCAGTATCTGTAAATTAAAACCTTACACATAATAAATTTCAAATTGATTAATAAGTTAAGAACAATGTTTGGGAAAGTAACAGTCACACTCACTTGTGTGTTGGTTACTTTCCTCCTGCAGAGATGACTCTTACAACTTTATTTCAATTTGAGCGGCTTAAAAATTTAACTCTACGCTTTTCCTGCGCGAATCGGAGGTTATCGGCAATGTTTGTCCCTAATATGAAGAAAAAGTCCGGACTGAACGCTAGATCGCACATTGTACAATTGATTTCAAACCGTACATAAAATTAATGTCATTTCAAACAAGATTTTTTGGCTCGATATTCTCATTCTGTCGCCATATTTTTATAACAATACATAGTTTTATTCTATAAAAAAAAAAAGAAGTTTCTTTTCTGGCGTACAGAACCACTAAAATAGCACGTCGCCATTCTTTATAAAATAGAGCACACAATATGCAAAACGCATGTGAATGTGGTATAAGAGTATTGCGCACAGCCTTACTCGAGAGGCGCGCTCGCCGGACTGGTCACCGGCGACTCATTTATTAGCCACATATGCCGAAATTCCATATTTGGCTAATAGTGTCTCTTTCACGACACTTCTTTAGACGTGATACAACATTTGATCAAGGATCCATATGGACTATTGCTGTCATGTTAACACGAGTATCTTTTGATGTCCATGCCAAAACATCCGTCCATTTGCTAGCTCCCACTTGAATAATAGTTATAAATTGATTTATTACCTAATAATAAAATAAGTTAAAATTATATTATATTAATGAAAATATATATTTTACACACATAATAATTCCTATAGGCCAAATAATATTAATAAATAATGGACTAGTCAAATTTAATTGAATTGAAATTACATTTTTACAAATTGTATTTTAATAATTGATGGTATACAATAATAACTGTTGATATAATCCTACGAGGCTTTAAAATACAGTTTTATTGCAAGTATTTAGAAACTAATAGGATTTACTAAATATAAACGATCAAGTGCCAGTCGGACTGGCACGTAAAGGTTCCAGAACTATCGTACAATGTCGAACACTTACATACTTTTTAAAAACAGTTAATAAAAAACAAGAACAAATATTGAGATTGACCAAAAACCCGCGGAAAAACATGTTTCTTGTATGGAATTTCCTTTTCAGTTTTTACTTTATTATATTTTTATTATTTGTTTTTCTAGCGTACTATATATAGTAATATACACTGTGTAAACGTTTCAAGCCTTTACATATTGCCGTTCTTAAAATTTAGCAATAAATGATAAAAAAATACGTTTCTTGTATGACACCCCCTCTAATTTTTGATTTCATTTTAATCTTATTATTTCTTGTTGTAGCGGCAATAGAGATACATACTCTGTGAAAATCTAAACTGTCTACCTATTAGGGTTCATATTATATCTCAATATATCTATTGTATCTTCTATCGTTATATCTTAATATAGCCCTCTGACAGATAGACAGACGGACAGCGGAGGTTAGTAATAGGATCCCGTTGACACCATTTTAGTATGAAACCCTTAAAAACATTCAAATAAAGTCACAATTAAGAAGAGTAATCATAGTTTAATATGTAATAGATTTGTAGCGATACTGAATTAATCAACGGATATCTGAATGAGTGACGGCCCCGACTTAATTTCTAATAATCTCTATATACAACAATTCCATGCTTTTAAAAACACGTTACGTGGATCAATCTGAAAGTCTTTAGGAAATTAAAAACTTCAAACTAATAACTTATTTTTATTATTATTGTTTTTTCAAAACAGTGTCCGTTGAAATAAATACATCCCTTTATTCGATGCAACCACTGATGGAACCACTTTGCCCACTTGCACTCAGGAGTCGCTTCGACGGACTTTCATTATGCAGCCACTGCTTCCTCAAATTTTTCTTTTATTTTAGGAAATAAATAAAAATCCCGTGGTGCGTGCGAGGTCAAGGCTGTAAGGCGAATGAGCCGGTATTTCTATACCTAACTAATAGTTAGTTATTTGTCTGGCGGTATATGATTGGTCGTCAGGATGATGGAGAATCCTAATGCGAAGTCGTTTTTTCCGAACTTTTCCCAAAACAAGGGGCAAATATTGTTAGTGTACCAGTCTGCAGTGACTGTTCTTTTATCTTTTAAAACAATTGTTGCATAACTGTCATTCCGAAGAAAAAGACCATCATCTTTTTTCCGACGTTTCGTTCTAGTTTTATTTTAGTAGGCAACCCCTCAAAAGGAAACACTCACTGAACAGACAACTTTTGGTTTCGGGATCGTAACAATAAATACAGCTATCATCACCTGTAGTTATGGTCGTATACAGCATTTGAGTCACCATCGGCAAATCTTCGCATCATTTCGTAGCACCAATTAACACGACGGAGTTTTTGAGCTTCGGTCAAATTGTGAGTATACAAATACTCAAATATACCGAGTACACTTCCTGATTGCTAAATGTTCATGAAGGATTTTGTGCACTTGAGTTCTACCGATGTCTAAGCTTTTGTGAATCTACTAGTAAGTCGCTCTTGTCAGTCTCTATCAGAGCCACACAACATGATGTTTTCTTCGGTCGTCGCCATAAAAGGACGTTTTTGACGCAAATAGTGAATCAGATTAGTGCGACCACGTGTGAAGACGTTAAACCAGTTATAAAAAGTAGCAAGGAGCTTCATCATGAAAGGCCAACAGAAGTTTGTTATAACTTTCTTATTGATTTATATAGCAAGTAAATCTTTGCACGAAAATATTCGCGCATTAAGTTCATGTTGACTTAAGACAAACCATTTTCTTTTTGCCGTTAATTTGTAAAAAACAAATGACAAATTAATGCAGGATACATAATGAGGTCGGCAAAGAGTTTCTCTTTTAAAATTTGAATATGTTTTTTTAGTTTACTGTTTCTAAATGCCCAGTTCTAAAAATTTTAAACGTCACCTTTATACGTACATCGATTGAAAATCTGCCGCTTTAAATTTCCTGCAAATGATGCAGTGCGCCGATTCAGGGCTCCCCGACCTTCTTTCTTCTCACTCGCATTCTTATTTTACCCCATTGCCACGCTTTCGCGACTAACTTCACAGCGATAGAGTTTCGTGCGTTGTATTGTTAGCAATTGGTTTCGGATGACGTGGCTATATAGTTGCAGCTTTAAGGCGTCTTCAAAACGTTTAATTTAATTAGCAGTTATGTTTATCACGTGTGTTCATACATCCCCCTCCGGTAATCTGCACTGGGCCCACATCAAGTTTTATATTCATCGTCTTGTGGACGACGTGAAGTCTGTGTTATGTTGTGAGGCTTTGTTATATACATTATTTGTATATATCAAAGTCCCAATTATAGTTGTTTTTCAAATGTATTAGTGCCTAAAATAATGATTATACTGTCGTCTACTTCAACTACGAGTATGTTTTGAAACAATGAAGTGGCCTTATTATGTAGTAGCCATGTAACTAAATGTAATTAATGTCCACCCTCGGGAGTCTCCACCATGGTCGGGCTGAGAATGAGTTCGCGTTATTGCGAATTGTTCTTCTAAATGTATTCGTTTCTTATTTTTACACTCATCAAAATTCATTTTTGTTTTTTTTTTCAGATCCTAAGTTATGGTTCAGGAAATTCACCGGTGGGTGTATGAAGTAAGTTGATTTAGAGATTTAAGTTTGCTCGTACTATGAAAGTACTCTTACAATATATTTCTACTGTTAATAATTTTTTAAAAATATTACACGCGTGATTGTGGTGCAGTGCTCATTTTAATTAGCTTCATAAAGAAGCACGGGTTCAAATCTGTCTGCAATTTCTTTCCTCAAAGCAGAGTGGTTCTATTCAGATTTCAGTGTATATACAGGAATAAAATGTATAAAAGTACTGCAAAACAGTACTTGTCGCTTTTGCGAAATTCTTAAAATAAACTTGTACAGCTGGGTTCAATTATTTCATTTGTTCGAATGAAATTAAATCAATTGTAATATTTTCCACGCTAAAAATTGGTTACAATTGTCATAGTGTTACATATTTTACGTAAAAACACTTCTTTCGCTGTAGTTACATCAACGATGTTCAGGTTTTCATTGCGACACGATATTCTATTTTGAAAGACAGCATCGTAATATTACTTAAATTTGTATAATATCCCCCTCGTATTAATTCTATGTTATCTTCAAAGTGGAAACTAATCAAAAATTTTATATTATATTTTACGTTAATTCTACATATTGTATTGTATGAGGTGTTAATTCGCGGAAATCCATAGTAGACGCTTGCCTGCAACATGCATTAACATGCAGCATGCAACCCACCGCTGACCCTCAGATCTGCCTCTCCACTACGAATCTCTATCCAAATGATTGAATATTGATTCCAGAGGATTGACAGATATCGAACACCTAAGCAAGTGTTATTTATACTATAATTATCTAATTCCCAACTATTAAATTGTTTAGTTCTACGTATGAAACGTACGGCATGAAACGTACGTAGAACTAAACAATTTAATAGTTGGCGGAATTAGATAATTATAGTAATAACACTTGCTTATTCGATATCTGTCAATCCTCTGGAATCAATATTCAATCATTTGGATAGAGATTCAGTGGAGAGCAGGTCGATGCTATGTTACAGCAAGCGTTAATTCTACACCTTAATACTACTATTATAGTACGTTTTCAATTTCAAATTCAAAATCTTATTATATTACACTTGAAATACGTCATAAATTTTCATTAATTGGAATTACACCATCGGAAACATAATATTAGTTACATATGCTCTTGGGGATATTGTACAAGACCTAAGTTTACGTATGTATACATGCACGTATAAAACGTTTAATTTGTAACACGTAATGGATATTTTTTCCTATCGCATACAAGGAACTTTCACTCCAAAAATTGTTTTCGATACGAAATTAGTAAAAAAAAAACACGAGAACGATACGTGTATGTTACGAAGCTGCAAAAAGCGGCATGAAATTTGGGGAATGCGACTCGAGGTAAAGCAAAACGTTATCGCTACGAGTCAATTGTCTGTTCAAACAACGCGACGTAGGCGGAATATCAAACGCGAGTTCCGGCGCGACGCGGAGGCTCGGCGGTCGGCGGCGGCGGCGGCGCCGGCGGCCGGCGCGAGCACAGCATTACGTAAGTCATGTTATTCAAACGCACCTTGTCGTCGAGCCGACCGAAATAAATTCGTGTCAAAACGCTATTGTTATTCAACTAAGGGTGGGGCGGGGAGGACCGCGCGGCGCCTGCGGTACGCCGAATGCGTCGTGCGCTACCGCTGAAATACGACCGCGGACGCCCTCGAAACGCTCGCGCGCCGTTCTAAATGCGGTACGACTCGTTTATAGGATAGCGAACGTAGATTCGCCGTGTTTACAAATAATAGTCGAGGATGCCGAAGTTTACATTAACGGGCGAACGGCATAACGGCGGGCGGAGGGCTGCGGGGCGCGCGGGGCGACACGACGCTAACTAATTTATGAGAATTCCCAGATCAGTGGCGAACCTTTCTCTAATTAAGGAGTCACCTGCGTGAACAAGTTACTCGACGTAATTGAAGCTTTCAACTCGGGTCGAGTTATGTGAGGGTGCGGCGGAGCTGCGGTCTGTGAGTCAAATTTCACACTGATAATAGGACCTCGCAGCGGTGCGAGTTGCAAGTTAAGCCACTTACTAGATTTAATTAAAGGGAACAATAAACTCCCGCCGAGACTCTCCGCTTGGCCGCCGTATAAAAGGCTTGTGTCCTCGCACGCAGCACGCCGCTTGTGACCTCCCGCTAATCATTATAACCTGTGTGTGGTTTGTTACATTGGAATTGGATAATGTACTTAAGAGTCCCTTAATTTTTGTGATAGACTAAGTGATATATTATTGTTGGTAGACCTTGATGTAACCAGTAGTTGTATCTGCACTTGAAATATTAGCTCGGGGAAAAAGTGTTTTTTGTATGTTATAAGTAAAAAGTTGCAGTAAATTCTCTTTGATTGTGGTGTTTGTATCTGACTAGTTTTGATACCATTACATAGATGACATTTAAAAAAAAGAAAAATAAAGAGTTAAAATGGTGATCCGCCATTTTTTTATTGTTTTTCTGTCCACCATAATGAGAGAATCTAACATAGAAATTCAATTCATTTTGAAGTTTTATTACAAAATAAGGAAAAATGCGACACAAGCCGTGAAAAAAATTGTGACGTTTATGTACCTAATGCAGTGTCGGTAAGAGTAGCACGGAACTGGTTCAAGCATTTTCATTCCGATAATTATGATGTTAAAACTGAATCTCGCTCTGACCGCCCTATTACGGATAAAGTCGATACGGTTTTGGGAAAAGTAGAGCAAGATCGCTATTTAGTTCTTACGACATAGCTGAAGAACCGGGATTTGACCACAATATAGTTTTGAACTATTTGAAAAAAGCTGGATGTACAAAAAAGCTGAATACTCGAATCCCACACTAGCTCAATAAAATCATTCTAATGAATCGTGTACTCATTTGCGATTGTCTATTGAAACGTAATGTAAACGAACGGTTTTTGAAAAGATTGATCACTGGTGATGAAAAATGGTTTACCTACGACAAATACGGGCGGAAAAGATCATGGCGTAAGGAAAGCAAGCTCTACAGAATAGCGAAATCTGGATTAATTCGCTATAAGTTGATGCTATATTTATGGTGGCATTGGAAGAACATTATTCATTATGAGCTTTTTACCGCCGGATAAAACCATCATTTGGATTTCTTCCGCGAACAGCTCATAAGGCTCAAACAAGAAGTAGAGAAAAAACCGTGGGAATAAATCAACAAAAAGGTTGCGGTTTTTCACCATGATAATGCCAGAGCACACACATCTTAAACCACTCATCAAATATTGAGAGAGGTTGGTTGGAAAGTCGTAAGCATCCACCATATAATAGCCCTGACCTTGTACTCTCAGATTTTCACCTGTTTCGGCCTCTTGAGATTTCTTTAGGTAGTATTAGGTTAATATCAGAGAGGACTGTCGAAATTACTTGTCGCAGTTTTTTTAAAATTTCTACAGCAATGAGATTATGTCACTACCTATAAAATGACAATAAGTTGTAGGAAAATGGCATATTCATATTATAATTAAATGTAAATAAAATATGATGAAAAATGATCTTGATTTGTATACAAAATACAAAAATAATTTTTTCCCTACTTCATATTTCGTTTCTATAACAAGATCAGATTTGGACGTAGACTTCGCTATTAGGTTTTTCGTTTATTTACGAGTTTCTATATTAAAAATTGCTTTTATCACCGATATGAGTTGAACATGGCATGTTAGTGAATCAAATCCAGCAAAAAGTTTTCCGCCGCCGGCGCTTTTTCGTGAACGGACCACGCTGTGTACTATACAATATCTTTAGAATGTGTAATACCTTCAGCGATATAAGAAAATCTTGTACATTTTGTCTACTAAATCAGCATAAGCCAATAACATATTCAGTAGATAAGTAATTACGAGCATGGTTGCATCAAGACATGTAATTAATTATTTCCTTTAAAGAAGTAAACACGAGATTTGTTTGCGCAAGAGATCATTTTGAAAGAATGTCAATGTATGATATATATTAGTTTTAGAACGTACGCAAATGTGACGATCTGCATGCATATTTATATATGTAATTCTTGTGTACGTGCGTTAGTCACCGACCTCCTGAACGACTGAACTGATTTTGATATCCGTTCCGTTGTGTTTCGATAGACATGAAATAGAACATTTACCAACGACCGTCGAGAAATTGTACCCAATTTTTAATTTTGCTTTAAGCAACAAAAAATTGCGCAAACACAGAACAGAGATTTAAATCTTAAACTCAATGTCGAATGTCACTTGTATATAATTTATCGAAAAGGCGTTCGCTGAAGCCTCTAATAGCAGGCGAGCCAAAGCTCGGGCAGGATTCGGGCAGAAGCGAGCCAAAGGCTTCGCTAGTTATGTGTAAATTTCGACAATATGTAAAAGCATGCACCATGCTCTTATGATTAATAATTCGTTAAGTTTACATTCTAGTATCGCTAGTATGGTATGTTCAGAACATTCATTTCCTTCGTCTCAATCTTATGTAAACATTCACTACTCATACTACTATCATCGATGTAAGACGTTAATCACGAATACCATAATCCTAACGACAGAAACGAGCAAAACAATCACTGACCCACAGCTCCGCCCTCTCGCACTTGACAGCATTGAATTAAATATAGTCATTCGTAATGTATTCAGTGCAAAAATAGTGTCCCGTTTATGAGTTTTGGAAGATAGAGCAATAGCCTCTGCCGGCGCGGGCGGCGCCCGGCCCCTTTGGAGCGCCGCCAGCCGCCCGCGCGCCTGTTATCACGGCCGTCTCCCGTCGTAAACTCGCCGTTTAAGTGTTCATTTTGAAGAAAAGTGATCGATCGCAATCTGAACTGCTTTTAATGATAACGTTTAGCGAATTAAATTTATTGATCACGCAAAGAACTATGACGTCGAATGAAGATGTCATAATATGAAACGCTTCTTGACGTGATGACGTCTCATAAATCGATGAACGCCGGCTGGACGCAGGAAAAAGTATGACTTATTGTCACGTTCCGCCTGAGCCGAGCATGCCAGCGAGTGGGTCAATCGGTCTAAGCGTTCGGCTTGTCGGACATCTACCTCTCTTCCACTCCATCGGCCGATGTGTGCGAGTAGAAGTGAGACAGCCGCAGCTCACAATCTACACGTGAACTGTTTCTCAACTGTTTATAAAGTGAAGTGAAAAGTTAAATAAATTCTTAATAACACATTATTACTTTTAATTAATCTGTATTATTTAAGTAAAAAATATTTGAATTAACGAGTGCAAATAAATGTTAATTAATCGAAAAAAATGTAAACTTCAATTAACTCCTTTGCATTATACAAAATAATGATAACACTAGTTTACAAAATTAAACTTTTTGGCTGTTGCCGCTAATTTTATGGTCGATAATGTTCACTTATGATTTGTTTTTGTCAAATCTACCTTCAAAATTTTTTGAGCAGCTCGAGTTACTTTGTTTTTGATTTTTGTCATTTAAACATATATATTGATCTATAACAGGCGTATTTTACGGTGTTAAGATTAGTATCTAAAATTTTTGCATCATGAGTAGTTCAAGGAGACGTTTAAACAATCCAGATCATTTTTGCTATATATATGAAGAATATATGTTCAAAGATTGTAAAAAAGTTATATCAGAGTTGGTGAAAAATACCTATTTAGAGCATTTTGGGATGCTCTCAGATAAAAATGAGAAGTCTTGGGCACCCAATTGTGTTTGTAAATCGTGTGTGGAATATTTAAGATTATAGCAAAGTGGAAAAAGAAGTGCCTCTAAATTTGGAACACCGACTATTTGGCGAGAACCACAGAATCATCTCAAAGACTGCTATTTTTGTAGCGTGAACGTAAACAGTTTAAACACTAAAAATCGAGATAAATGGCAAGACCCAAGTACTAGTTGTATTCAACGTCCAGTGCAGCGTCTACCTGACTCTTCAGTACCTAAAAGTATATCTAAACCCTTAGAACAAGATATTGAAGGACCAAGCCCATCACAAAATTATGCAGATTTTGAAGGTATGTCAAATAACCCAAAATGCTTTTCCCAGAATGAATTAGATAATCTTGTAAGAGATTTAAATCTTTCTAAAGGAGCTTCAGCTGAACATACTTCTCGGTCAACAAAGCGGTTACAACAAGTTTCCCTGTTTTATACGTCTTTGGGACAGTAGAGCTAAACAAGAGCATTGGGTAAGAAGAAACTGGCCTTTGAGAGAAAATATGGAGCCTGGAAAGCAAAATATAGTCCAGAATTCATTAGTAGCTTGTGATAAAATTATCCTTCCGCCATTACATATAAAACTGGGCATCATGAAACAGTTTGTTAAATCACTAGATAAAGACGGGAACTGCTTTTCTTACATTTGCCAAAAATTTCCTCAGCTCACTATGGAAAAGATTAAAGCTGGTATTTTTGATGGCCCCCAAATTAGACAACTTACGAATGATACTCAATTTAGAAATTCTATGAGTGAGTTAGAACTAAAGGCTTGGACAGTTTTCATCTCTGTGAAAATTATATTGAAGTTGTAGAAAATCTTCTGCTACAATTAAAAAATATGGCGTGCAATATGAGCATAAAACTCTCCTTCCTCCATAGTCATCTGGACAGGTTTCCCGAAAATTTAGGAGATATGAGCGAAGAGCAGGGAGAGCGTATGCATCAAGACTTACGCGTCATGGAAGAGCGCTATCAGGGTTTCTGGGATACCAATATGATGGCTGACTATTGATGAGCTATTAATGACGTATCAGATACCAACTCTCTGATACGTCATTTTCCAAAGTCTACTTATCGGAGAAGAGCTTTAAAACAAAGTTTTTTAGAAGTCAATGATTAATTATTTTTTTTAGTAAAGTTTTTCTTAGTAAATACATGTTTTTTCTGTTTTATATCTATATAGCTGAAATTCAGAAACTAGAGCTGACGAAAATCTAATTATATTTTTGAAAACAGCATATCATATGTATTCAGCAACAGCTAAAATTTCTTTGGCAACAAATGTACTGTAAACTAGTGTAATTCAGTGATAATAATTCAATTCATAAAAGTATGCAATTTTTCACAATGTTTTCTTATGACGTTATTACGTAAGATTATCGTCCGTAAACCGACTTTACAAAACCAATTTTTTGTATGTATGTTGAGATCTATATATTTACATCGAAGTATTTCGCTTAACGTATAGGAAAAAAAAAAACATTTGTCACATTAAAGTTTTCTTCTTCTTGATATTTTAACACTGATTTCACCTTTGGAAAGTCCTCAATTTCACGATATCAGTTAAAAGTTAATGAAAATAAAATGAATTCATACGTAGATAGGTACACAAAACATTACAATACATAGTGGAGTTTCGAATGGACGCCTCAAATCGGACAATCAGTTTCAATGTCGGAAATTAATACACACCCTTCGCGACTGTAGGTTACCAATAACACTCGTGTGCGCGTCTCTCGGGCGCCCGTGTTTACGCGCCGCGCGGCGAAACATCTGTTCTTGATGGACTGAATACTTCGCATTCGGGTTGGCGGCGCTTGAAATCGTGCCAGTTTATTTTAATTAAACTATACGAAGGACCGTTCACGGCACGCGCCTAACACCGCGCGCCGCGCACTACCAAAACACCGATTCCGTTGAGACGATTCAATCGGTGTCGCTATGACGACAAAAGAGGCCCGCGCGCGGCAACTCCTGTCACGCTGACATAATTTTGATGTCATAACTACCGACTAGATCGTTTGAAGTTTAGAGAATTTGTCTGCTCATCTGTAATACTATCAAGTTCACGCCGCTTAGTTTTGAGATGTGGTATAGAGAAGCCATTACGCGACCAATCATCTCAGCTGCGATGTAAATGATTCAATGCCATACAGCTGCCATGCGTCTGCTACGCTTTTTATGTTTACATTAAAACAAACTTAACACGTGATCACACGATCATCACGCGGCTGTATGCGCGGTTGATCATGACAGTTAAACTTATGATCGTATTTAATTGCACATTATCATACTATCATGACGAGAAAATGTACGGGAAGAGAAAACACGCTTTTGAAAGATCTAAAACACTTAAAGTGTAAAATCAGCGAAAGTTAAAAAAAAAAGCCACCAGAATTTGTTGCTTTTTTGTTGCTAATCAGTTGCCAAAAAATCAATTATGTTGCTCGGACCAATCGCGAGAAATCGGCAATAATGCTAGCTTGTATGTAAAGCTAGCCTGAAACGTGACTATATATACAGTAATCAGTCGAACAAATAGGGGGAAATTCGATGCTGATCTGAAACTTTTTTTTTTACTTTTATCGAATTTGATACTTTCCGTGCTACCTAACTTAACTTGTGAATTTTACAGAGAAAACTTAGAGAATAAGTTTGTTGCTTCATACAGAGTCAGCAACAAAATAAATAACGAGAAATGAAACTGTCCAAAGATCGGTATATGAACAAACCGAACAAGCTAGCGTCACAACCGGAAATCTTATGATTTTGAGAGATTGGTATACAGTAGACTAACTGAAAATGGTTAATATAAATGTTAGATATTTAATTGGTAATGACAAATAAATATTGCATTTATTTATTTATCGATATATATTATAAATGTGTCAAAAGCGATTCTTAGAAAGAGAAAGAAGGAGAGTTCTTAGAATGGAGCTATATTTGAGTTGCTAACTGCTTTCTTTGAAAGCTTATAATATATTTATTTCTACATATAAACCCAATTCAAATCCATAAGTTAATTCTATAACTTATTTATTTCACGCACTTTTGTTTTGTTTTGTTTATTCTACAAATCATTTTAATTATTCTCGTCAGCCGCAACTTATCCCGTATCACTTTCACCACACCGCAAATTGCTGTAGCATGCTACATGCAATTTTTAAAGTGAAACGCGATAATACCTGTTTAAGTCATATAAATAATTTATGAGTAACATCGATGAGTGAAAAAGCGAAAGTCAAAATGTAACGTTATTCTAAACGAAGTAGATTTGCGTGAAAAGTTTTATGACTAATATTTCGCGGAAAGCATTTTCTACTACAAATAAAAGGTGACTTCTAAGAATTTGCAGGATGTATAGATTTTGTAAATCTTACACATCCTGCATAATAGTTGAACAAATATTTAGGACTAAAGAAATCACAAGAATTTCTACAGCTACTTTTTCAAATTTGAAAAAATTCGTTTAATGTTTCATATTAGTTATCGTACCATTAGAGAAATACTTGTTTCAGATTTATAAGTCTTACGAGTGCGGTCGTGTACGGTTATTTTTAATTTATCGTAATTATATACCAGAACTTCGGCCACCGACGCCGATAGTGTCTAATGAGCAAAGTGTACGCGCACACCTCGTCCGTAATAGTTATGGAAATGAGCGGAAGCGGGAGTTAGACCTCCCCCCGCTCCGCCAGCGATACCCAACTTGGCCGCGCGGCTCCCGGCGGAAATAAAGTTTGATTCGGCTCAGACACGACTATCCGATTGTCGTTATAACGAATCCAATTATATATCCGGTGCCCTTGGACGAGATGTGCGCGCCCGCGGGTGTCGTTACCCGGCCTCGTCAGAGGCGGTGTGTGGACGGGCTCCTGTTGAAATCCATCCCGTTGTCCCTAAAGTTGATCCCGTGACCGAATTCGGGAATGTTCTTTGCGAGTTTGTCTCTGCGTCGAGATCGATTCGTGTGTAGTTTGCTCGACACGGACAAGTTTCTGTAACAGGACGGGCACCGGATAAATGAAATACTCACTGTCGCTGCGACATTAATTGTATCGTATCGCAACGTCGTATAATCGTGAACTATGCTACAATCGTAAATATTGGTATTTTAGCTCTAACTTTTAAATATGACTTAATATGACTGAATGGACCAGTGTATAACTTTATAGACCATAGTTTTACGACACCACTTTTTTTATATACGTTTTTTTCGTGTAATTATGGACAAATGACATTCGTGTAATAATTAAACCACTGTATATGACTGCAGGATTTATGTAAATAGTACATAAGTACAAGCATTTATATAAATATGCTCAATAAGTACGTGGTTTTTTTTAACTGACACTATTGTAACATAAAAATTTTGGCTTTTTTGTAGCCGCTATAATAAATAGCATTGATGCAAAAAAAATATTTTTGAAATGCACTATAAGTAATGAAACACAATCTGTTAATAGTTTGCTAACCCAAATTAGATGTAGTTTTGCCATGATATTTTCTCAATTTGTATTTTCATCCATTATAAATCAAACCAACGTCAAACAAAAATGAACAACAAAGCTAAATTAAAATAAGAAATACTTCAAAGACTTTATTTTGAAGAACATTACTGCACACGATAACATATTTCTACCCTATACTACATATTTACATTATGACATTACGACATATATATTCTCGATTGAGTGTTGCAGAAAAAAGACGAACAGCTTTATCGGCTGTATAGATGAAAAATATTCAACTATACAGCCGATAGGTGGAAAAGCACCATAAATTAAATGTAAGTAACAAATAAATAAACTTTCTTAGTCTCTCTAACGATTTGCAATAAAATCCCTGATTTTATTTATAAGTAAATGCTCTACAGTCTTTAAATTTGTATTAAAAAATATGCGTAATGCATATTCTTATAGTGTATGAATATACTTACGTAGCTTTGCGATGACAGTATATTTATAATGGTGAAATGAATTCAGGAATGTTAGACGCGATAAGCTAATGGATGGATGACCTTATCTCATGAGTGCTATACTGTTTTAGGACGCACGTTAAGCTGTTGTACTCTATTTTTTGTGTTTGCGCACAAACTCCTGACAGTTCCGTAGGCTAGTCTATTATATACACTATCTCTCAAATTCGATAATACTTGTGGGAAAGTAGGTCTTAACTATTTTGTCATGTGAGAAAAGACCTATGGTTGGTTAAGCAGCGGGTTCTTGCGAGTCGATGATTATGAGTATTGTGTATTATATACCTCAATGCTGTCCCCTTCCTCAGACATGGAAATTGGCACTAATATTATATATTCCCTAAATATGTCGTTTAATGATAATTTCGAATATTTTGAAGGAATGTTTAGCAAATTTTTATATAGCGTAATCAAGCGGCAAACGCGTAGACTTGTCATCAGCGAGTAGACGGTCACTGCCACCCATGGCGCATGATCCATGCGACCATCCGCCGTTAAATACCCCAGAGGAGTCACCAGTACTTTTCCGGCCTCTGAAAGGAAATAGGATATTTTATGGGGTGGCGACCGGACTGGTGGAGGGGGAAAGGGGAAGTAGGCCACCGGAACTCTCTCTCACTGGACGCAATACAACAATGGAATCTGCTACTGCACGATCGTATTCTGTGACAAGTGATATTTCACTGTTTTAGTTAGTCCATTATTGTGCTACAGACAGGATTGGCCACAGTATGGCTCTGCTAATTAAACAGAATTAATCAAACAGAATCATCCTACGTAAAAACTTGTATAAAGACATTTAAAGTTGTTTTGGCAATTTGGCTGATATTGAAATCTCGACGAATTGATGAATTTATTCTTAATCTATATCTATATATTACAAAAAAACAACAGAAATTGTCAGATATTTCCATATTTTCAAATAAAAAGGATAGATGCTTTCAGTTCTTTCTAGATTTTCAATAAACTATCAATAGGTCGCTGTAGCTAATTTTTTAGTGTCATGTACACTACCTATGAAAATGTTACTAAAAAATACACGATCCGTGAATTGGATTCACAGTTGACTGATTTTCGTATAAAATATTTTAATGATATTAAACTTCAACAATCCAGCATACGCTAAACAAAAAAAAAGAATGTATAAACCCTTTCGATTTTCTAAGTAATGGAAATAAAAGGACTAACCCTCACTCGCCTCCCTTATGTTTCATTTCAAAAGCTATTTAAATCCCTGTAAGGTGTGATAATATTCTCTGAAATTTCATAAACTGTCTCTCGTCACAGAGGTCGGCACATTTTTTAAGTCGATTCTCAAGTTTCTGTACCAAAAATATATCGTACCAATTCTTTTTGGACGTTGCCGTGCAAGTGTACGTTTATCTAAATAAATAAATAACCTAAAGCTTGCCCTGAAACTGTAAAGCAGATTAATTAATGAAACATGTTCTTAAAACATGTACAGTACGTGTAAGCACATCAAATCGATAACATCGTTATTATTTTGTTTCAGAGTCTAATGAATATGCATGTCCGTATTCTGTGATGTTGCGCAAAGCTGATTAAAATTATGTTGATCGTTACATTAATTCCAAACGAAAATTCGATGACATTATATCGTCCCGGAATACGAATACGTGAACAATACTGTTCACGATGCGATCATGCCATAGTAATTTATTATGATATAATGTATATTTGATAAAAAAATCATATTTATTTTATGAGTTTTTCTAATATATATAGCATAGCTTTCTGTCGAAACAGCTAATAGAGAGATAGAGAGACGGTAGCATTTCCGGTTAGACTGATAAGAAGGTAGTGGCACTCTAGCGTAAAACGACTTTTTTCAAATCTGTACACACTGTACGTTATATTTGAAATGTGAAAGTTGCCGAGCGGATACAAAAGTCGGCTCTTGTAGTCAAATGCCTCGAGCTACGCGCACGGTCGCCAGCTGCGAGCTCGTTTCTTGGGATCCTTTTGCACATTTATGAAAAAACTTTTGCCTACATTCTTGAAATCGCCTTGTCGGTTCTCAAGCGTCCATTTTAGGTTGCGTCATTCAAGTTTTTTATTGTTTATATCTTCGAGATAATTTTGTAAAAGTTGAATTATTGCGACTGTAGTATTTTATACTTTCTCGAGTATTCTAGAAACATAATTTTCGTTTATATAATTGAATATTGTTATATCGTACCTACCTGTATATGATGAATTATTTTAAAAAGGCATATAATGAATAATCCCTCATTTACGCAGAACATTAAATCTTACGTAGATTATTAAAACATTTATATTTTGATAAATATTATGTTTATCATGTATAATGTTTTACATTATTTCTTATAGGACGAATGTTGACTTAGGCATAGTTTTTGTAAAATATTAATATTTATACCTGAAACAGCAAACGCTGAGTAAAAGTGAGTTAAGGATATTGATCATTTAAAATGACAAAATGTATTTGGTTTTAGCGCAGAAAAATATATACTATTGATTGAATTTTTGTTGTTGTTTCTGATGATTCTTTACGAACAATTTGTTTATGACATTATTTTATATAATAATAGAATATAATGCAAACATTAAAACGCACACCTCGCAGTGTTCACATAAGACGTCGCCAGCAGTAGACACAGTCCCCGCCCGTCAGCTGCGCGTATCCGCTCACCCCTTCCGTCTTGTCGCTTTGATTCTTCGCATCGCCTCGTTTCACATCTATGAAGTCAACTTTGTATCCTTACCGTTATTTTCAACAGTTTTAACAGCACAAAAATTCTCATGCATAGTTCAGTTTCTCAACGCGTTAAGGGGTAATTACTGTGTTATACATGCAAAAAGAGAGTAATTTCAGAACTGAATGCTGGAAAAAAAAATGCTTCTTATAGTCACATCCTCATTAAAACCATACGGTAAAGAAATATTTGATGGAGTCCTAGTCGCATGATCTACATTCTATTTCCTAATGCGTATCGGTTCTCAACGTATTATAAGTTCTAGGGGTGTCGCATGTCATATCGGCACAATAGAATAGAAACATCCAAAACGAAGACGCGGACACGCTGAGAGAGGAAACTGCCGAAAAAGCGGCATCAAAATCCTGTTGGCACGACAGGAGCTTGAACCTCACCACACCGGTACCGGCTACGACTCTTTAAGGAGCCGTCCGCATTTATTTATGTGTACGACGTCGATCCGCTTAACGTGTTTATGTGTGTATGATATCTCATTCATCTTTGATTTATATGCGCGTCTTCTAGACGAAAGATAATTTGAATGGAAGCTCCTTCGGGCCTCCCCGATCGATATACGTGGAGGCTTTTCATAAACGAACCCGACAACTTCACCTTTATCGGTGGCACGTAAAAGCTGCCTCGGTGTTATCGAAGGAACTTTGTGCGCTTTGTTTGTATGATAAATAGCGTACTTAATGCTAAAGCGTGCATACACCGTTGGTTTTATTTATGACTTGGTTTTTTTTTAATTACGACATTATAGTCATATGCAGTTTTTGTGCAAGTTTTCATTTTTTTTGAAATTATAAAATTTTTGGGGCGTTATAACTACAGAATGAAGTCCCCGCAAGTGGTTTAGCGAGCAACTTCAGACAACTACTAACTGATGTGCCAATAAAGTTTGACACTAGGTGACGCTTATAGTTATAAAAAAATAATATTAGTTTGTAAGTACCTCGTTATCTGATGATCGGTATTATTTTCCGCTCTTTTTCAAAATTTATCCTTAAGTCACCATTTAGCTAACTTCAAAATACTAGCCCCTCTCGCTCATCTCTTTGTTATTATTACTATAGTATCTTCAATACTATAGCTATATTTTATATATATATTCCGTAGGTCATCTATTAGTTGACTTATCCCCATTGAGGGGTAAGTTTTTACTTTACTTCGTCTTTATTTATAAATATATTTATGTCCTTATGATCCTTCCGCATTACATTTTTCCCTTATTTTTTATTTCCTGTTTTTTAAGTTTCCTGTCACCAAGTAGGTAACCCTACACCTCCGAGGGGTATACCCTCTTCGCCCCTGCCTTGTCGATTTCCTACCCTCTCACACTTCCCCTTTGGGATACTAACCTCCCGCTATCTCCTAGGTAGGCGGTCCTATAATTTCGAAACTGTACTCATTTGGATCGGCATTAAAAGAGGAAGTTCTTGGCCATGGCCGACTTTCAAAATTTAATAGTGCCACTGAGAATCACAGGAGTGAATTAGCAAGTTCAACAGTGGACATCAGTCGGTGAGTTTTGTATAGCTAAATGCAAAGTGGAAGATGGCAGCAAAATAACGTTAACGTATTCCAATTTTTCCTCATTAATTGCTAATATTTCAAATTATAATTTAAAAAAAATATATAAAATTGATATTACACTTCGTATAAAAAAATAAATATTAATTTTTTGTTATTTCAAATTTAAATTAAACTTTATCAACCGTATTAACTATCCGTTCAAGTTCTTTCATTATTTTATTGTAATTAATTATTTGCAAGCAATAAACAATATTTTTTTAATTACGCCAAAGAAATATAACTTCTCACGTGCTTACATAAGTACACACACTTATTTTTATATATATTTGAAAACAAATATGGATACAAGGATTAAACATCGTGTACGTAGGTGACACTTAAAATTTTTAGAACTTGCCACTTAGATCCTGTAAGTTAAAATGAAAATTAAATTTTAAAAAATGGAAGTCCTTCCCAACTTAGTTATCTATATACATTACATTTATCTATCATTTGTTTTTGCAAATTGCCATCAAAAAGAAAATTGTTTATCTAACTTCAACATGGAAATTCACGCGAGAAAATTTCGATGAATGATTGTCTATGACTTTAGTTGCAATTTAATCTACTAACCTTAAAGTTATAACAGACTTTGGTTGGCCTTTCACGATAAAGCTCCATCCCTTGCCACTATTAACGATTAATAGTAACTGGTTGAACGAGTTCAAACGTTGTCGCACGAATCTAATTGACGATCTGCATGAGGTACGTTCTATGGCGACAAATGAATGTTGTGCAGCTCATGATAGAGACTTGACAAAAGAGGAGCCTGTCAGCAGATTCAAACAAGCTTAGGTATCGGTATGAGTTAAATGCACAAAATCCTTCATGAACATTTAACGATCAAGAACCTTTGTACTCGGTGGATACCTCGTAATTTGACGGAAGCTCAAATACTCTATCGTGTAAATAGATGCCGCGAAATGATGCAAAAATTTACCGGAGGTGACTCAAATGCTATATACGACATACTAAAAGGTGACGAAAAGTGGATTTAATATTGCGATTCCGAAACCAAAATACGACCTCGCATTAGGATTCTCCTTCATCGCGATAACACCTCACCATATACCGCCATACATACAACTAAATTTTTGGGGACGTCAGATATAGAAATACTGGATCACCCACCTTGCAGCCCTGACTTGGCACATTCGCTTTTCATGTATTTTCTAAAATAAAAGAAAAACTTCGAAGAAAGTATATCAGGAACGTCGAAGAAACAGTGAATATGAAAACGCCGTCCGTCCTTTTCATATACACCTAAGTCCGATTGTGCGAAGTGTTTCATTCAATGGTTCCATCGAATGCATGGATGTATTTATTTCAACTGACACTATTTTGAAAAACGATAATAATAATCATAAGCTTTTGTTCAGGTTTTGATTTTCTTAGGAGTTCCAGATACATACAGTAACTTAACCCATGCAGTAACTCTATGTATCAAAATCAATCTTGTGTATTGCGTTATATAGCGGTTTCGAAGTAGGTAATGCTTTTTTTTTTCTGTTATGTGTACTAACTAGGTTAGAACGATTCTTGCATGGTCGTAGTGAATTAATTATGTCACAATTATTGATTAGAGTACGCGGCTGATTTTTGTTACGGAAAACTGAATACTGTTAATATCTCATGTAGAGATGTCTATTTTTTAAACAAACAACATTCTTAATTTTTCCGAAAAAAATAGTATAAAATTTTTCGTACACTCCTAGGTACATTAGAATTTTTGTAGTTAGTAAATTTAGTTAAATGTAATGTTGTTATAGTTTTAGTGCAAACCAAGTGAGGTTTTGTTTATATATACATTTTTAGGTTCTGTAACCAAAGTGTGTGAACGGAACCTTATTACTAAGTTTCCGCTGTCCCTGTGTTTGTCTGTCTACCTGCCGTGTTGTATCTCATGAACCGTTATCGGCAGAACCATAATAGGCAATTGAAAGTTTTACAGGGTTTGTATTTTTATTACCGCTATAACAACCAGAATATAAATAAATTATAAATTAAAGGGGCCCCCATACGAGAAACTTGTTTTTTGTCGTTTTTTTTCTCGATTTCTATAATGACAATAGCAAGACGATTACAGTATCTACTACTATACATATTATTACTATATATAAATACTGAAAAACCAAATAAAAATAAAAGTGAGCCAGTATACAAAAAACGTATTCTTTTGACATTTATTGTTCGATTTTAATAATGGCAATAGGTAAAAGTTGGCAATGTTTATACAATGCGTAGCTAGAAAAACAAAGAATAAACATTAAATAAAGTTAAAAATTAAAAGAGGCTCCCATGTTTGGAACGTGTTTTTATCGGCGTTTTTTATTTAATCTTAATATTTCTTCTTATGTTTCATTAGCTGTTTTTAAAAGTACGTAGTGTTTAATATTTTACAGTGGTATGGAACCCTTTGTGCGCAAGTCCGACTCACAGTTAGCCGGTTTGTATTATCATTGTTCTTTGAATTGTACTGTGATCAACTTGACAACGGCACAAAAATGGGCTGACTGGATCGATGAAATACCACACTCCAACAGAATAAGGACGTGAAGTATCGGTTTCCACTGTTGCTTTTCGTCCAGTAAGTGAGAGTACTGATGGCTCACTTCTATCTTCATGAGATATCCTATATTGTCTCCAAAAGGCTGGCAAAGCACTAGTGATTCCTTTGGAGTTGCGAGTGAGTGTTCATGGACGGCGGTGATCACTTATTCTCTGGTGGCTTGCGTGTTCATTTGCCCCTTTATATGTTGTAAAAAAAATCATAACCATGTACATACATAATACAAAGCATCGCAACTAGGTATACACGTACCGTAACATCAAAAATCATATTAGCAAGGGCACCATCACACAGCCGTGCTTTCAGCGGGCCATTCATTCATTAAGCGCAGAGCGGCGCCGGTCACGCGCACCGGCCCACGGCAGCGCGCGAGCCGGTGCGCCGCCGCCCCCTTCCCGCGCCGCGCCGCCGCGATCAATCTACGACGAAATCTATTTGTACGTACCCTTCAGGTTGATTGATCACTCGGCGACGTTTTACGAACCCTCTATACTATTACCCGCTTTGGATTATTTCTCTACATCGGGGAGAGTGTATTACTTTGACACAAAAAGGCTATTCCGCTTGCCCTTGGCAATGATCTGAAATTCTGAATCACTTTTTCTTTTTCTCTAATGTATTGGCTATTATTTTATTATTATATTTATATAACAGAGAATAAACATTCTAATAAAGGGGCCATCTATAAATTACGTCACACGTTCGGGGTCAACGAAATGTGACAATGCGCGACAAGGAGCAGGTCAAAAGCTTTGTGATGTCAAATTCGAAATACGAAAACGAAAAAAGCTGTATGTCTTTTGTTTTGTCCAATATTTAAAGTGTTTTTAACAAAAAAAAAATGTAAAAACTGCTGTTTTCATTTACCTGTGACAATGACGTGGGTCAAAAATCTTATATGGATGGCCCCAATGTTATATATAATTTTTTTCTAATAAGAAAACATTTTAAAACCCAATCTACCACCACGCAATTCACTCGTGCATTTAAATTTTTTTTGTGCTATTTAGTTTGTTATATTCTTTAAATTCTTTATCTAGACTATTTTATTAATTTGCAAAATTACTTAATTTGTGTAGTATATAGTCAACACAGTACAATATAGCTCATAAATATGTCATTTATTATTATTAGTGCTATGCATATATATATATATATAGGCATTATAATAACGAAATGTTTCAATACAATTAATTAAAATGCCGGGACATAATTTCCAAAACTACGTCACAATGAAAAAACAAATGACAATCCGCCAAACTAAAACGCAATCTACTTTAAAGAGTTCCATTTTTAAAAAGCGCAAATAATTGCTTTTTTTTTTAATTTTCATTATAAATGCCCAATTCCAGAAACATGTTTCAGAAACTTATTCCATAAATATGTATGAACAATGCAAAGTATTATAAAATGATTCTGAGGTTGCATATTTCTAAAATAATGTTTATCGCTATTTTATTTTACTTGTCTCAATAAAGTACCCTCGACGCTGTATAAAACATTTAGCTTTTTTTCCACGTTCGTGAGATGTCAGAAGGGCGTAGGTGTGCCATTAATAAAACGTAGCGAATCGTCCGTACGAGACAAAGGAGGTAGCATCAATATTTATTGGCGTGCTTAGTATTAATCGAGTCGGATCGCGCGCCGTATCGCGGGCGCCCGGAGCGCGTATCCGTCGAATGGATGGACTGTCGTGGCCGGAGCGCGCCTAATTTTTTCTCGGCGAATAAATTTTCAACGGCTTTCGTAGCGGGCGCCGGGCGGTGTAGCGCGCGTATCGCCCGCCCCGCGCTACGTGCACCTACGCCGGCCGCCCGCCGCCGCCGTAGCGGCGCGGCTCGGATTCAGTTGTCAGTAAATCGCCGAACGGCGAGCGTCGCGGGTGTGTTGTACTGCTCGCGCGCATATCTGTCATCTCACGAAATGTGTGACAATAAATTTTGCTTCCTCTTTGTTGATTGATGTTTAGACGTGTTTATAGAATCGCTGTTGACTCCTCCATAAATGATATACTCTTGTGAATAGGAAAAAAAAAATCGTAGCACATCTCGCGAGGTTAAAGTTCGCCAGGAAGAAAAACATTTTTAGATAAGAGCCACCCGCCGCAGTCGTGTCAGGCGAGATAAGCCACATGAGTAGTAAGAAGACGCACGGAAAGAGACACGAAGAGGCTACCAGGCGAACGCCGTGAGCAAAACGGAGCCCACGACGTCGCCGTGATGAGCACAACCCGCCGAAATGCGTTGGCGGCCATTTTAAACCGGAAACGGACGCGTTTGTCGGCTCGAGATGGCCGTCAGCCGCGATACTCGCATACGCAGCATGCCAGCGCACTCGCGCCACTGTACCCCCGATCACTATGAAATGTGGAAGCACGGCAAGTGGCGACAGAAACCCGCAGCGCCCTGGGCCACGGCTCCTGGGGCATCCGGATTGCAGAAAGACGCTTGAAGTGTTCGTTAGAGATCTAAGTGTTACGTGTACATATTAGTGAGATTAAGTCTAAGTTACTAAATGGGCATGATAAACGAAGCTCGCGGGTGCGGCGGTTCGCGCGCGCTGCTACTCGAAAGCGGTGACACGCACGCGCACAAATTACCCGCACCGCGCTATTGCTTTTGGCTGGCGAAGCACATCAACGTGAGGAAATGCGTTGCAGGAGTTATGTTACTCTCTGTCCTCACAATACTCTTCTATGGATACTATGTTACACCGCCGCTGACCAAGTGAGTATTATTTATTTCATTACCTGATTTTCAAAGAAATCTCCTTAATAAATCAGTAATATCAGTGACAAGTCTTTTATGAATTCAAATAATTACTGTATGTTTTTTCAGTCAGACCAAATATAGTGAACATATGGTAATATTTATATTTACTCTTTTAAAATTCTTCCCTCCAGCCTCTATATACTTGTCACTTCAAATGAACCAGCTTTCAAAAAGAAAAATCTTAACAATATTAATTTGTTTGTACTCATGAATTATAATGTCATGAATCACTTGTCAGTAGTCTGCCGCAGGATCAGACTGTCCCTGAAGGGTCGAGATAGCATTTTGATTTTAATGGTTCCCCATAAGTCTGAGGTATGAATACATGGGATACAACATTTTAGTTCTTAAAAGAGTACGTTGAATGTCGAAAAGCGGATCACAATCAATTGCTTCGTTGAAAAATTGTCGCATTCCTGAAAATTGCAAACAAGTGTTTTTTCAAAATAATTTTATCATTTTTGATATATCAATTTTTCACGCATCCATCGTTTCTAATATTGAAAAAACTTCGTAGAAAACCACAAAGTAGATCCAAATCTATTATTAAATTTAAAAGATATGGCGTTCAAAAAAATTTCAAAAATGTTTTTTAATAGTCTTTAAAAAGTCTTTCTATAATGACTTTCAAATTTCTTGATGCAGTAGGGTAGAGCGGGACTAAGAGCCCAGCGGGTAAAAAGTCCCAACATACTTAAAGTGGTATAGAACCACGCTAAAAACAAACTGTGTGATTTGAAACGGGGTAAGAGACGAGGACGACGCCACGAGCAATCAGCCATCACTAAATGTTATGCGAAACACGACTATCGCAAGTTCTTGGCTCCTAAAAGTAATAAATACGTTCCTTCTCCTTTCTTTCATAGATTTGAAAAAAAATTATAAAGTGAGTTCTTAATAGTGTTTTGTGTATAAATAATGTATAGTTGTAATTTTTTTTCTGGTTATCCATTTTTTTTATGATTTTAAAAATCGCATACGTATGGGGCAAAAAGTCCACCGAGTAGCAAGATGGACCTTTGGAAAAAGAGAGAAAGGATAAGAAATTATTGAAATAAAAAAAAAACAAGCAAACAAAAGAAAATAAGAAAGAAAATGACACCAAAGAAGAAAATTTTTAAGAAAAAGATCCTTTCACCTTCTTTCAGAAAAGAGTGTTTGTTGTATGTTGCGAGTCTTATTCGTAAAGAAAGTGCATAAATCAGTAGATTCAATAGTTTTTATAGTATTTTATAGGGAGAAACGACCATGCGAGCCACCAGAGAGCATGACGTTGTCCCCACCCTTCATGGACACTCACACCTCCAGAGGAGTCACCAGTTTGTCGACCTATTGGATAGGAATAAGATATCTGATGGAGGGGAGTAGAATAAATGAGCGGATTGCGAGGTGTTGGATGAAAAAGTGGGTAATGGAGAAAGAGTGGGCCACAAAAACTTTCTCTCACTGGACGAAACGCACAGCAAAATCTGTTACTTCACGTCTGCATTTTGTGAGAGTGTCGTATCTCACCGGTCGAGTCAGCCCATTTTTGTGCTGCAGCCATGTTGATCACAGCATAGCTTTACCATTACTTGTATTTCTTTTTTATTTACCCTTATTTGACCACAAATATCTGTTTGGTAAACAACTCGAATAGATGGACTCTACCCTGAATTTCTACCCGGGGCTTTTCACCCCGTTAGGGGGGAGGCCAAAAGTACATAATTCTATTTTGCGTTTGGCGCTAAATTGTTCGCAAATCAAATGAATAATCACACTTTTGATTGTTATAGTGTTAAGCTGATTTGACACTTGCTTGCAGCATGTGTTAACATGCAGCATGCATCCCACCGCTGGGCCTCGAATCTTTTCTTCTACTACGAATGTCTATCCAAAAAAATTGAATATTAATTTGAGAGGATTGATAGATATCGAACACCAAAGCAAGTGTTAATTGTTTATTTATCTTTAGTCCGCTAATAGTTATATTGTTATTTCTACGTACCTTTCATGCCAACTACGCAACACGTTTAATTAACATTTAATCATCCGCGAATTAACATCTCACACAATAGAATATTTAAGCTGATTTGTTTAAAGATTTTTACAGCCATTTATGTTGATGTACTCGATTTTGGGATGTATAGGCTTTGGAATGGAAATTGGGACGATTAACCTCACCTCGCCCTACTCTTTACGGGCCCTTATTTATTGTACTAAAAAACGGTAGCGAATTCCACAATTCAATTAAATGGTAAATGTTGTTAAAAAAAAAATATTATTGGACCTGAAAAATCTCAAAAATATGTGAAGTCATATCTTTGAGCTCTCAAACAACGAGAAATTTTAGGGATGGCCTCAGGGTCAACCGTTTTTTAGATTTTCTAACTATGAATGAACTATTTTACATATGGGTTTTAAAGCCTGGGTAAGGTATAGTAGAAAGCCCGCGTAGACTAGGGCTGACCTGGCAAACATCACCTCGAGTATATGACCAGTCCAACGCTACTGGTCTGCCGAATTAAAGGTTTATGCTAGTGTTGGCGACACCTTAGGAAAATCATCACCACGAAATTAAAACGAATTAAATGAATAAAACCCACGAAAGTCTAAACTTCAGGATACGAATGCAAACGAACGAGTGTAAGTCTGTTGGAGAAAAGTCTGGGTGAAATTAAACAATTTCACTGTTCAAAGCTTTATAAATTATAGAATTTAACAAATCTAGACAAAGCAAAAAAGGTGTGTGAAATGAATAAGAGAACAAATTTTCATAAATAAGATAATACTTGGTGGAATTCGAAATAAGATATGTATTAAATGAGGAGAAAAAAGCGTTACCTTTATAGGCGTTAAATGTAGCCCAATTTAAGGCTTATAAGAGTCAATCTTTGAGTGCAAAGAACAGGCTATTTGAAAGTGTTCGCGATGAAAATTTTCTGCGCACTCCAATGTGTATATAGCGTGAACATAGTTCCTATTTTACGTTATAGTACATATAATCCATATAGGTGTATAGACGAGTTTCGAGCTCAAAGCATTTTGTTCATAGGAAACATAGGTTTTATTTTGTTTTATACATAGGAAAATGTACAATGAGGATTTTTTTTTTTGTAAATAAAGATACGTGTTTGTACGAATTTTACTTCCGGAAGGCATCGTACACGTGTACAAAATACACTCGGTAATCCTTCAAAGAGTGAACCATATGATATAGAGACCTGTTTAGCTCATACCTCTTATAACAGCAGGCTCGCCAATGGATGCATATATGTAGTTATTCGTGGTCGCCGAATAGCAGCACTCGTTATGGCACGGCCCGGGATCGGTGAAACAAAATAGCATAGGTGTCTTGACGGTGTGGCTTTCGATAGGTGAGAATTTTAAAATCTGCACCTTATCAATTTTATTGACTTAAAATCACTGTATTGATCGTTTTTTAAATGACGAATCCGAAAAGTGCAGCAAAAATATATAAAAATACATCAGAATACTCATGCAGCCTGCACTTTGCTTGCACCTGCACCAGTAGCGGCAATAGTACACGTATTATAGCGTCTCTTAATCTAGTAATCTCTGCACCTCTATAGACATAGTGTTCAGAGATTATTATTTCAACGTTTAACATTCAGCGGTCCTGCTCCTGCAACATCGTGAACCGAACCAACACAAAAATGATGGACTTTTAAGCGTTCCATCCTCGTGCACCCAGTCCGTCGCCGAAAGATAAGCTTAAAAAAGCTAAAAATTGAGGGATAAAGAACGTGTGAAAGAAAAAATAGTGAAATAAAAAAAGGTTGTGACGAAAGGTTTTCGTATAATTATCGGACAAACGAAAAACTTTTATGGTGAAAAAGACTGAAACAATCCCAAGACGTCATATATTAATGTAATCACCCCAATTGATGGGGTTTTCAATGAAAAAAACCTGTCTAACTAGAAAATAAAAAGGCACGTTGTAGTGTTTTGGCATCTCAAAATCATTGAGCGTTTTCATTCTGGTAATTTTGATATCAAAAATTAACATCGCTCTGGTCGCCCTGTTACAGACAACGTCGATGTCATTTTAGAAAAAGTAGAGCAAGATCGGTATTTAGTTCTTGCGATATAGCTGAAGAGCTGGGGATTGACCATAAAAGAGTTTTAACTCCTTTTTAAAAAAATGTGGATATACAAAAAAGTTCGATACTTTGGTGCCACACGAGCTCACTGAAAAGAAATCTAATGAATTGTATACGATTCTTTATTAAACGTAACGAAACCGAATCGTTTTTGAAAAGAAAGCAAGCTCCACAGACTAGGGAAATCCGGATCAACTCGCAATAAGAGTAAAATGGCTAGAATTTATCAACAAAAATGGTATGGTTTTTCTCCGAGATAACGGCAGACCACACACATCTTTAACCATTCAAGAAATAATAAGAAAATTGGTTGGGAAGTGTTAATGCATCCTCTATATAGCCCCGACCTTGCACCCTCAGATTCTCATCTATTTCGGTTTCTTCAGGGTTCTTTAGGTAGCGGTTAGCTTAGCATTAAGAGAGGACTGTCAAACTACTTGTCGCAGTTTTTTTATAAGAAGTCCCAAAATTCCTCCAGCAATGGGGTTTTGTCATTATCTACAAAATGCCAACACGTTGTTGAACAAAATGGTATATGTATATATTATAATTAAATGTAAATAAAACAAAACGAAAAATTATCATGTTTTTTTGTATGAGATACGAAAAAACTTTTTTTCCGGCCTTATATAATTCAGCAATGTCCTAGACAGCCAAATTAGTATGTTGAATGATCAGAAACACATATCAGAACCAGTCCTTAGCTTATAAAAGACGGCGCGACCGGTGTAACGGTTAGTATGGACCTTCGATAGATTTGATTATTAAGCGACAGTTGTATAATAAATTATGTAATCTCAATGTACTAGATACATCGAAAAAATGTGGAACGCACTACCAGATTTTTATGTTTAGATCCTCAGTTATATATAATAGTTACATACCTTAAAGTAACAGATGTTCTCAAGGTTCTGAGATATAGAATGAATAAATACCTAAACAAATTAATTTAAAATATAGATAACAAGTCGTTCTTGCAACTTACTTGTACCTACGTAAAGAAACGATGGGCTACAAACCACGCAACTGTATGACAAGCAGATTGCTATCGCATAAAAGTTTTACACGATTTATGCACGGAGTTTGAAACCGCGTGTAACTTTTAACTAAAGTTCCAGCCGGAAACCCGCAAGTCTCGTTTGTAGCGAAACACACGTCTCGCCGCCGCCTCGTTCCATCTTCTGTTTTGTTTGTCCGGGGTTGCGAACACAAACGCCCGTTGTTGATGTTATGGCTATTTCACGAATTTCCTTCGTGCGCATACAATTTTTTTAACGCCGGCGCCGTCTTATCTTTCATGCTTCCCATTCATGACGCCAAAATATATAGCTAGCTACGGATTAAAAGCGCTTGTGAATCGCGCCCGGCGTTCTTTGTCGCCTTTTGTCCGCGCGCTTTTCACGGCCGGCCGGGCGGGAACGCGAAAATTACAGACCGAATTATAATAGCCATGATTTCGTGTAATTAGGGCCGATGGCGTGACGCTACGAAAACATTTTATCGGCTCCGAAATTCGATGTCGTCGGTAGCGGCGACGGCAACTTTTGCGAATCTCGTTGAATTTATAGCGCAACTTGCGTTCCGGCTAATTAATGGAAGCTGCTCGGCTAACACGCCTTAAGGAGTCGCTGATTTAATGGCGCATTGTGTTATCTCGAGTACGCCGGATCGCTGCTGAAGGGGCGCGGGCGCGACCGGAGAGCGGCGCGCGCGGCGAGCCGCTTTACGACCGCGCCTTTACTGTAATTGAGATAATTTATGTTGGGAATTAGTTGGTCGAGTTTGTCATGACGATTTTCACTTATCTTTAACGGTAAGAATATAGATCCGCAACCCCGCTCGAACTTTTTTAGTGACCGTTTGGGAACTCAAATTATATCCTTGTACTTATTCAACCCTTATAATGTCTCACCGGGGAGCACGGGGCGCTCTAAGAACTTTATAAGTCGCCGTAACACCTGATCCATCTTCGCCGGCGTGCAGATTTCGCGATGCAATGAGTCGAGTTCGCATCATCGATCTTGCAGAAACCGCATCAACCACTGAACTATAGCGGTTTCACCGTGTCCGTCAAGAGCTTATCTCAATGAAAGGTCTCGGATGTTTCTTTTCAGTACGCCTGTAAAGTTTCCTTCGACGCGGGCCTTTCATCACAACAGAGGCCGCTCGCCCGCGTGGAGCTCCGCGGAATAAATATTTTCACAAATTCCTCCTTTATTTATTTAACGATATTGAGATAAGCCCTAATGGCGCTTTTATGTGGGCGCGGCGTGAGAGCCGCTTTAAGTTTTAATAGCCAAAACGCTTTGATTGATTTTAGGTAAAACATTTAAAAATGCGATACAGAATTCTACTTTTTTAATAAAACGATACAGAATTCTATCGTTTTTGCATCGAAATATGATTTTGTTATTTTTAATAGAACTCTGTACTGGGTTACTGCATATACTTAAATGACACATAGAGCTTGGCTTCGATTTTTGTTTTATTTGTGTGTATCATAGGATGGAAAAATTTCTGAGACAAGTACGTAAAGACCACGGGTCGCCAAGAGATAGATTTCCATATGGTACGGTCTTTACATACCTCTCCTGCTTCGTTGACATACATTAAATGTATCATGTGACACATTTAATGTATGTCGTACATTTTGGGTCGTTAAATATGATTCTTTACTGCGCCACCAAATTGGTCAGTCTACTTTCATTAATTCTCTGCAAATGGCCGAACCACTTCAACATACCTGGTTTTTTTTAAATTATTTGCTCATTTTTTTCTTTATTGTATTGTGATCCGTATAATTAATCTAATATGTGCAAAAACAAATGTCAACCATTAATAGTGTATATAAAACAATCAAAATAGGATGTGTAAAATAACATATTCATTTGTATACAAATATTTCTTGTTACCCAAACAAAAATTGAAATCCTTATATCTAATTTTTTTCATAATTAATATACACAGTAATTGAAAAACCCACTAGCAATCTATAAAAAAATAAGTTCCGCGTTCATTTTAATTGAGATATTTTTGTACAAAAATTAAATACATTTCAAGTTTATAATTATGTAATGTCAGTATTTAGCTTAAACAACACTGGTCAGGTTTGCCTATATCTTAGTGTATACATTGAATTAGACTTTGTCATTTGATGACAATAATAATAGTTAAATATGCAGTATTGTAATATGTTATACAACCTTTTGCCCGCGGCTCCGCCCTCGTGGAAATATAATGAATTACTTGTTTTCTGCATCGAAAACTCTTATGACCATTGATGCCAATCCCGAATCTCTTTTAAATTTAAATTCCGACTTCACCGTTAGTTGCGATTGCTCTGTCCTTTGTTTTCCAATTGCACTATCACTTCCGATTCCGATACCGATTCCGCTTTCGATATCAATTTTGGTTTTTTATAAACCATTGCATAGGAAAGTATTTTTTGGAAGTATAAAACGTTATGCGTATAATCCAGAAAAATGTTTTGTATGTTTAATTCCATTTAAATCTATCTAAATGTTTATGCGTATGAGTTCCAAATCAACAAACATCGTCATAAATATCACATTTATGGTATTACTATAATAGGATATAGTAGAGACAAAAAACTTAGTGTAAAAACCTTTATTTTTGTCCTGATTTACTATTAGGTACTTTCTTCTTATTAAACCATAACTATTAGTCATGTAGTTACAATCACATTTTAAGACCATCCTACTTTCGCTTTCGCTCTACGTCATCTTATCACACTATATCTTCCTCTTCACCATCCCTCCCAATCTTCATCATCCACTCTAACACCACTACTTTTTTAAGTAAACCAATAATAAGTATGACTGACAACATAAAATAAATTTGATGTCTAAATCTCCTAGTTATAGCAAGTAATACAGATTAACATACAAAAAAAAAAGAAAAATAAAGAATCACCTATATTTTATGTGCCAATAAGTTTGCATCAGTTTTCTAAATTTCATCGAAATGAATTAAGTCATTGCGGAGTTATAAGTAAACAAGCAAACAGATAGAAAGATAAACGGACTTGCATAATACAACATTTTTTTGCTCCATCAGTATACTAAAGTTCGTAAAAATAAGATTTAACTATTTTTGAGCTATGAAAAAAATATACAAACGAACAGACGCATATAAACAGAAAGTAATATATGTCCATTCCCAGGTGGCGAACTATCTCCGTACCAAATTTCATCCAAATCGTTATAGCGACTTAGGTGTGAAAACTTAACGGGCAGACAGGTACATTCGCATTTGTAATATTATGGCGTGGTATTTATAATGAGTATAGATGAGCATTTATGTTTTTCTGTCTTTGTATTTTATAACAATGTAAACAATGAATTATAATTCATAATTACCAGCGTTACATAACTATAAAAACACCATGAATATTGGCATAATCTAACATACGTTAATTCGATTTGTGTAGCATGTGGCGCGGCGGCGTGCCTCGGCCGCTGGCGCAGTGCTCGATGCTGGCGGCACAGCAGGCAGCGCGCGACCATCGCTCCGAGGCGCGACTGCGTATTGATGCCAAAGTCCTCGTCATTGTGGAATCCGCATACTCCCGGCTGGGCAGAGACATCGCCGAACTGCTCGTAGCTAACAGGATCCGGTAAGACACATGTATTTGCACGACTATTATCCGCCGGCAACGGCGTCCATGACACTGCTAGAACGTAGACAAACTTAGGCACGGGTGGACGTAGTACATGTTACAGAAAAAGCTCACTTGCAGTAATTATTAAAAACAGAAAAGTGAATTTCGGAATTCTTAATTTAAAGCACATATAGGAGACTCGCTTAGATTAGACACGAGCCATTACAATAGGAACTAAGAAGAATGAACCACATTGGCATACAGCAAAGTGAAGATTAAAGAAGCTGCGGGTGAACTCTTTCAACTCCCAGAAACACACCGAAAGTCTGCACCGACGGAAAATAAACGGAAAAAATTTCCCTTTCCTAATATATTTGTTGACACACTATAGTATCTATTACGTATCTCATCACCAGTTTCTGACTAAAGGTTGGACGAATACCGGCTAGCCCCTACACTCCCGTCACTCTTAATCCAGACTAAAGTCTACACTTCTCTCATATGATTACCCTCCCTTCGATGTATCGAGAGTTGTCCCTTTTAGTTATTGCGACTAGCTGAAGCTTCAGCGAATGATGATGATAATGAATTAATAAACCTAAAATTTTGTATTCAAGGTTTTAAACATTAAGAGGAATCCTTTCAAACTTCCTCAATTTTTTTATAAATTTAAGGTTATTTTGAAGCCTTAATTTTCCTTGCTCGGCATTGATCGGAGTGCGATTTGATGGTTGTCATCTAAAGAACGAAAGAGGTCCTGGTCGCTAGAGATGCCCAAACGATGAGACATTTAGAACAGACATCATGTGGAAAATCTAGTTACATTGTGTTACTATTTTTAAATTTTTTAAACAACAGAAATAATGGTGCACGTTATTAAAAAAATCGGTAAATGCAAACAGAATTCGAACCCCGAGGCTTCCGTACAAACTTAATAACGTATTTATATATTTTATCCATCAAAGGTCTCGACGATTTTTACGAGTTTTGATACAGTTGAGGTATCAATCTGAGTATCCCAGATTTACGTCATTTTTCTAATTTTAGACAAGTTTTTAAATGGGTTAAATTCTTATTTTTAATTGCGTTGAATTTCAAGTTTGATTTTTTACAGCTTCAACGTACCGTAGATTATTTGATATTAATTTCCACTTGATATCATTCTGATTTATAGAGTATTTGATATTTATAGAGTAGTATTATATAAAAACCCTATCGAGGTTCAAAGATTGAGATCAGATTAAAACAAAATATGCAGAATAGCAGAACACGTATATTCCGAAATACAGATTTACAATAAATACTACGGAACCACTTGATCGCACTTGGCTTGTGAACACACAGATAGCAGAAATGAATTCAATCGTCAGCACCCAACTTCAGGTTGTGTGCCTATCGACTAGCCATATAAAATATTCGTCAAATATAAGTAAGTCAATAAATTATTTAGAGAAATTAAGTCGTGAACATTGTCACATTTGACATAATAAAAAAAATTATTGCACTTGAAAATTCCTCCCTATACCAAAGATAAATGCATTTAACATAAATATGAGTGGGAAGTGGGCCAATGAGGAAGGTGGGGGGCGCGGAAGGAAGGTTGTTTTCGAATATTTTTTCTTAAGGAAATTAATTTGTACTTTTAATTTTTTGTTGGTTTGCGTGCGCAATTTCGCTAAAATATTAATTTTAGTTTGATTTCATTTTGAGAAATCCTACAGGCATTCTTGAAAAAGATTGTTTTGATAAAAAGACAAATGGACAAACAAACCAAAAATGCTATAAGGTACGTATGATGATAGTAGTCTCATAAGGTTCGAAACCATAAAGATAGCAAAATAGTACCGATCGATCAGAGCTAAACCGTTTATACCAAAGGATCTGAACGACTTAGCTGATCGATTGAATGTCTTTTAACAGTTTTTATGTCCTCCATTCACTCTCTACATGACTATCAGATCACATCCTGAGCAATCCCAAAGAGAAAACCAAAGTTTCGAAGTACCTCAAATGTGTGATAATGTAATTATTTTAGACATCTAATAGAGTAATAGAGTTAAAGACGTTGGCTGATTGAGACACTGCGCATGCAAACAAACAAGGCGTACGCCGCCGCGACATATCCGTCTAGCATCGAGCGAACGAGCGCCGACATTAGTGTTTACAGCCCCTTAAATACAAATGGCGTAAATAAAGTGTTTATTATAAAATAAAAAAAGTAATGTTTTTTAAAACGCTTTATTAGCTTCACCTGTGTATATATATATATATATATATGTGTGTGTGTGTGTGTGTGTGTTTGTTTGTTTATTACTTTCTTTGTTTGTTTCTTTGTTCGAAACCCACCCCTTTGGACTCGATTTTGACCCACCTCAAACTGTCAGATTTGATTTAAACTTTTTAGATTTATTAAGGACCGATGGCAATACAATAATTTCATATTTTGAAAATGAAATTTTGAAAAAAACTTTAATATCTGAAATTTTGTAAAATTTAAAGTTGAATATCAAAAAAAAATATTACTTGAAACATTATAAAAGTAAACAATTTTGAAATTACATAAAAAATATGAATGATACAATACGCAGGTATTACGAGCCTTCCTTCTTCTTCTATACGTTCCCGTTTTACGCCATTGCGACGCTTTCGTGACGAATTTCACAGCGGCTAAGTTTCGTGTGTTGTACTGCAATAGTGATGCGTTACATCAAATGTAAAGGTTACTTAGACATGAATAATACAAATTTAAACTCATTGCCACTCGTAAGATATTTTAAAAATTAGTGCTCTTTGTTATAAATACTATTGATATCGTTTTGAAACTAAATATGTATTATATAAAATATAGCTTAAAAAAATTAATAAACGCGCTTTAATGATAAAATCAAACTAAAAAGCGAAAAATAATTCTTAATATAGTAATAAAATAATGATCGAAAAATATTAGTATCATTGTGAAATAAGGGTAGGGTGCTCGATAAATCAGTTCTCGAAAATATACGATCGCTACGATTAGTCCTAAACGGTTCAAAAGATATGGCACAAAGCGCCTAAAAGACGATTTTTTGAAATGTACATTAGATATGAATGTGCCGAATGATCCAACTAAAAGCACAACAAAATATGGGGCAACGATTGACTAAGTTTTTTTTTATATATATAACAAATCTTTAATCAAAAGTACTGATTTCACATTTGAGTACACACAAACCTATTGTTTCAATTTTAGAGTACGATTGTAAATGATGATCAGTCAAAGCAAAATTTACCAGAGCAATTTATACACAATTTATATATATATATATATATATATATGTATATATAAAGAAATTATATTTCTTTAATTTGGACGGTGCACTTCTGTTGGTAAAACAGTGAACATTTACTGATGTAATCCCTTGATGGCGCAGCTTAGTAACGGCGGCCATCAGAGGTTAAAGCAGTTTGTTATTGACAGGACTCACCGTTATTATGTACATTATTACAAAATATTGGAAATAAGGATTGGCAATTTCAATAATAGACTTTAAATGTCGTTTCTTTGATTTACAGGTAGAAAATAGTTTTCTATTGTTGTTAATTAATTTAATTATAATTACATTACTAATAATTATTAATGTATGTAAATATTACAATAAAACCTTTGATTTACAGAGCAACGCCATTGTTTATTTAAGATTTCCAATTCCTAATAAGAAACGGTCTTATATATATTGTAAATGTTACTTTATGAATGTAGAACAAAAAAATAGTTATATTTCGCATTATTAATCTCGCCTTGATGAAGTTTTCACTTCTATTGTGTAGCCTTAAAAACAAACCGATTTCTTAAATTGATGTTTCTATTAGTACTGAAGAATAAAAACATTTCAGTTCATTTCACTCGATTAATGCATAGAGATGAGAGCATAGAATGCATCTTCAGAACTTTCTACCTTAAATCTTAAAATATCAGATTATCAAGCTTTATAAAGTTTCATCAAGTTGTTCGAAAATTGCAATTTATAGATTTGATATAGTTTTAATCACACTATAGCGGCAAAGAGTCGAACCGTTGTTTATTGAGATTCCAAGCAATTAACATTAAATCTTTACAGTACAAATTATACACTGAAAAATCGCTGAAAACAGCCAATATAAAATTAAAACAAGTTTTTTTTGAATAAATCAACTTAATGCAGTTAGCTGTTCGAAGTAGTTTACTTGATTAGATACTATCGTATTTCCTCAACTTATTTATATACCATTTTATTTGCCTTGTGCAGCACAGGTATAATAATTATTTACTTTAATTCTTACTTCTCCGATGTTATTATTCATCGAATTTTATCGAAACGCGGATCGATGTCAAAGCAATATATAATTCATCGAATGTCGAGGACATTGCAGTATGACTTTGTTTCCGTTTTAGCGGGCCAAATGGAAACGAAACACGATTTCGCAGCCGCGGCTCGTGCGTCATGTCGCAAATGAATTCCTGCCCGCCGCCCGACTAAAACTTCCCGCCTTCAATTTACTCCTTAAACTCGATTTAAGCAATCTCGCAAACGGCGGCGCTCGCACTCGGATTCGCCGCTTTGCGTTCACGCGTCCGCGGCGCGGGCGCCGTACATAAAAATATACACGTCTAATATCTCGGGAATCGCGAGTTTCATAATCGTAATTCCTGCAGGTGAAGTGCTCTCTGCTCGCACAACGGATAAAATTTTTTCTCGCCGGCTGTGAACGGCGCTAGCCGCCTCGGCTTGTTCGGTATTTTCGATACAATATTCGTATCTGGCCATTTGTAATTCTGCCATAAAACGGTTATGTATCTTTTTTTTATTTTTATTATATGCGTCGTTGTACGCGTAATAAAAGTTAAAGTTCATATTTATCGACGATGACGACTAGTTTCCTTTTTAGGTGATACATGTATAAAAAGAATATTCAGTACCTAGAACGAAGCTTGTCAATTGCACTATCACGTCGAACGCCGCGCAGTTATCATATATTTATATATATACTTGACGTATATAGGTGTTTTATATTATGCTTGTGATTGTTTTGTACTGGTGCAATTCTATACGAAAACCACGTCCACGTCCATATGTATCAGAGACAGTTTGTCCTTTTATAGTTCTTTCCATGCCCTTATTAATCAATTACACATTGAGTTACTGTGAATTACGCATTCTAATTGGATCGTTTATTTCAATTCAAGTTTTTATAGTGACTTAATTTGGGTTTGTATTTAAAGACCGATAATTAGTTTTAATTGACCGATGGTAAACCTACAAACCGAAAAATAAAATTGGTTTCATTTTCTGTACATATACCAACATACATTTTTGTCATTACATGAGCATTCAAATAAACCTCATTGAAGTATGACTACCTTACGCCAATCGGCATTAATATAAATAAAACAATTTTTATGGATCCATTTTGTATGCAACGTTAATTTTTAAAATAAAATAACTTTCGTATTTGAAATGAACGAATAACTACGTAAATTCGCATTGTATAATAATAACCAAAAATAATATTTTGTTGTGTAATTTATAAAGAATGTATTGGAGCGTTTAAACATTTACTTTGTTCGTTTCGCTAATATCGTATAATATGCTATAAATAAAAAACCTACTATGAAATGGCACGTTTAAAATTTATTTGGTATTCTTTATCTGGTCTTCTTACAGTCCTTCGCCATGATTTAATGTCTTACATTCATCGTATAGGTACACTGCTGTGTCAGGCGACGATGTATGATGTAGACTATGTCTTAGCTTCTTCGCGTCTGCTCCACCCCGCCTCCCTCCATGTAAGTTAGCTCCCGTTAGATATCGGGCCTTTATCGTGGTTTATGCCTGCTTTTTATTTCTTATTTTATATCGATTTCCTCTACGCTCGGAACAAGTCTACGTGCTTGTTTGTGAAATGTTTGACAGGATCGAAATTAGTTCTCAGTCAGAAAAGTTTGTTCAAAGCGTTGCGGCTCATCGGTTTAGCGCAACGATAAGATTGCCAGAAAATTGATCTTTTCGTCTTACACCACAAAGTCTGTTACATGTATTGTGAACTTTTTAAATAAGTTTTTTTATAAAGTCTGTTTCTTGAAACTGTCTAAAGAACCGAAAGTTATCAGGAATTATTGAGAGTTCTGTACAAACTTGAGTATTTTTTCATTTAAAAAATGTTCTCCTATACATCGGTCTATATCACGATCCATACTTCAACTGCAGATGTTAGTTTGTAATGCTAAATTTTAGAGTTCCGAACGTCCGAATTATAAAAAAATGGAACAATTTTAGGGTCACTCGCGTGTTTGTCTGCCTGACTGCCTAATGTCTGTATATCGCAGTCAATTTGTTCCGAATCTAATGGATAGATTAAGTCAAAAAGTAATACGGATGTTTCAGATTCAAAATGTCTCTACTTCATTGGTTATAATATAACGCCTAAAATAAATCATAACATTTAAGAATTCACAGTTTTTTCATATTGCCACTTTTTTTTAATTGCCACTCGTTTTTAAGGCAGTTATCCCTCAAGAACGAGCGAGAAACTTAAGGGTAACTTTCTTTGAACCAAAATTATATATAAATAGAGTCATATATAAGATTATTGCAAGAAAAATAAACCTGTAGAAAGTCAAGTTCGTTATGTCCATTTATCCTCTAAATATTCAGATATTATATAACACCCTATTTTGTTACGTGGGTGTTAATAAAAACTTTAAATTAGTATAAGGGTAAATTTTGTATATCCTCAAGAATCTGTTCTGAAATTCTTTATGCTGAAGAAGCTATCAACCTGGTGATTAAAAAAACCAATGAGAAGCTGACCGTTCCTAAACCAATGTTCCGAAATATATAGCATATCAATATTGGCATTATCTACGAACAGCTTAACTTCCAGCTTCTTATTTTTTAATGCTCTAAATATTCTGATGTACCAGGTTGAGAATACAATTATTGAAATCATGATATTTAATTATTACATGAGAGCTACTCTTTTCTTTCTTAACAGTTAGTGTATTAAAATTTATAGAGCAAGAATCTGCAAATTTCCTTTCACCGAGGAAACTCTATTTATTTTGGTTTAGTAAATTGGGGTCTCTCTCTGTCGAAGCAGCTCATTTAAATGTACAGAACTACGCATTGTAACAAAGCCTCCAGACTCAATTTAGCCTCAGTCGCTCTTATAATTAGACTCGGTTCTATTTAATAATATACATAACAGAATCAATATTACAGGCTAACAACTTAGCCATGTCGTTTAAAATATTTGTATAGATTTTTTTTATTCTTAGTCGGAATAAAATTAAATTTAAATATTTTGATGTCAATAAATTGGATACTGGCATCACTATGACGTCCAGTCACGTTGTACATTAGCGTATTCATGTTATCAATAATTTTGTTTCGTTTTTCCGACAAATAATTCGAATATGGAAAAGCATACTAGAATATTTTTAGATTATTTCGGCGAGACAATTCCAAAAGGCGGGACGAAGTGGCAATCATATCCTTTCGACGCACATCAAAACTATTCCCTGCCAATATAATAATTGTGATGTTCTCGCTATGCTTATCCATTAAAATTTTATTTAAAATGACACTGTATGAAGCTCCAGGGATACAGATATTCGATACCTGATCGTCCACGCAATTGCTCACCATAAGCCTCAATCCAATACCGGATTCGTCCGAATGAATCACCGTTCTCCCCCGGCCCTCAGCAGTTACACACCAGTATGGAGTGCAACAGTCCCCCGCACGTGTAAATGTTTTTTTTTTATTTCATATTTAGTGTTTTGTTTTGATCCATAAATGCGACCAGTTTAGTCCACCCGATCAGTCGATACTATGTCACAAACCAAATCTTTTTGATAAAAATTAGAAAAAGAAATTGAAGTTGTGCGATTCGTATTGTGCAGTTATTTTTGGTAAGTTATATTGCAAATGTTTTAGTTTATTCTGTAAATTCCGACACTTAAAATCTTAACGATTATCTTCAAGATCATATAGTTTTATCTTACAAAATAATTCTTCATTTTGTTTTTTTAAAAATTAAACTCTCATAGTTTACAATTTAGTTGTTATATTATTTTATTTTTTTTTCGTCGTGCCAGACCGTGCCGTACCATTCAGTATTGAATCGCACAACCTAACTGTCTTATCCACTTTATACACATGCATTTCATGTTGCAATTTGTCCGCTTGCATTCTATTGCTGTGTAATTCTTACTGAAGTGATTGAATTTGCAGAAGGGAATGTTCAAAATGCTCCCGACACTCGTCCATTTCATTGACCAGCGTTTGCGAGTGATCGCGCTGATTAGTGAGGTCATTACACTTAATGTCTTATTCGGCTGATTTGCCTTTTAATTTAGTATTTAAAGATAAAACTGATTTTATCTGTATTTCGTGCTCATCAAGCTCGCTCCCAACACTCACAAAAGTTTTTGTATGTCTTGATTTCTGGTAAGGTTGTTCTCAATTTTTGTTCCAAACAACAAATAGTCGGTCTGCGACTCGTGATGTATAAAGTAAGCGAATAAAGAATGGATTAAATTATAGTTTGTTTTATAAATAATATGAAAAAATGTACATTGATGTGGGACTTGAACCTATGATATGCACTGCCACGACGTTGTATATTGTAATTAAAGCCAAATGCATGACGAAAGTACACGCGAAAATTAATATTGTGTAATAATCTTAAATTAAGTATTATTTAAGAATATGTAATTATTGTTATATTTACAATAAATGAAATAAAAAATCACAACACTTAAGATTCGTTGATTATATTCTTATTTATTAAACAAATATTATAAACTGTTTCTTTACATACCTAGCAAAAACAATAAAAATTTGACGAATTATTAACTGTAAATGTAATTTTCAGAATAGAATAGAAATCGTTTTTGCCTTTCTTTTTAGGTGCTGCAAACTCCTAATTTTGTTTTGGTTTTGATTTAATTGCGTTACTTGCGGTGTCAAAATATAAGCATAAATGCCGGTATTTTTTCATTTAGTTGACTTAAAATCTTAATTTTTTTCACGGCTTCCAGGAATGTAAATACTTGATATTAATTTCTATTTTATATCTGCACATGCTCCTCGGAAAGAGGGTTTTGACAGATAGTCGAACAGTCAGCATAGTAATTCTATAGGGTTTTTTTTTTTCCATTTAAGGTACTATATATAGCGAACAAATAAAGTATGTAAAAGACAACATTAACTGATATAGATCGAAAAATTTATGTAGGGGCATATCATAAAACTCAACGTGTATGTCTGTCTGTCCGTGTATGTCCTTTTCACGCGGGAGCCACTTATCCGATTTACATATTTCATTTATAACTATATTATCTGGTTAGGCTAGGATATATTTTGTTATATAAAGTTATGTACGAATAAGCAGTGATGATGATAGTGAATATTAAAGACGCTTATGAAATGCTTAAATGGTTTATGCTGAGTAAACCATAAGAGATATATCAAATTATTATGCTATATAATTATAGATCATAAAAGGACCTTCAAAAATTCCATAATAGTATAAGTCTTATTTTGTGCGGATAATCCATAACACTGTGTCTTTGACAACGGGAAATCGAATTGCTTCTATTTAAAAAACGAGGAATGTAGTATACAAAGAGGACTTTATATAAAGAAAATTTATTGTTTCAAGTTAGGGAACAAAAAATACTTAAAACATCTAAAAGTATTATTAAATTAAAATGTGTATTTTATTATTATCCTCATAATTTATATAACCAAGTAAAATTTTGCTTTATTTGTAAAAAAAATCTAAACAACAATTCTGTAGCACCCGAGTAGAGCCACAGGTACAACGGGTCTGTAATATATGCTGAATGTCTTTGTACGTAATTCTTTTATTTCCTTAAATTAAATTTTTCATTCGGAACACTTTTTTTGTAACAACTGTTAAAGGGCGGCCACTTTTTCTTTGTCTGCCAGAATTGTTCGTCCTGGCTTAAATTCGTTGCACCAACTGCAAACAGTCGCCTTAGAAAAGCTTTTGTCTTTGAATACCATTCGAACAGCGAGTTACACCAAAAGAAATAATGAACGCGAGCCATAAGATTTGACAGATAATGTATAGACAATGATTGTTCTAGTTTTAGTCGACAATTAGAAAATGTATAGGAAAATTTGTATTTTGAATGTCCATACTTTTTGTCTTAGATTGTATTATTTATCCATAAAAACAAATCAGTTACTTTTTCTTAAATTTTGTTTTTAATCAAATATTTTATGAGCCCTGGTATACGCAAACAATCATGCATTTTTCCGCAAATATTCATAATCTCCTTCTTTTTTAGAACAACTTTGCCAAAGAAACCAGTCACTGAAGTAGCCTAAATAGCTTAGAACCTGTTCTAAAAATATATGATGTTCCAACCTTGTGACCTTGCTGAAGATCGTGTGTCGCACTTTGCCCCCAAGCGCGTTCACGAATTGCGAGCCAGTCGTGCCCCGGTGATAGTGCATGTCGCCGCGTCTCCTTACCTAATACACGTTGCGCGCGATCGTTTGCAAGAAACTTTAGATATTTTATTTTAAATATTACGTTTGAACGCGTATTGACGCTTTTGAAACAAGATTATGTGTGATTAATATTGAAGTGTTTATTAACACTGCTATTGAATATGCAAAAGTTATTTATTGTTGGGAAGTGTGCAGAGGTGACTTTGTTGCCGCTCTAAAACTTTATATTGAAACTTTACTCCTGACAGATAACGACCTGCGAGTCCACAACTAATTTTGCGTGCTGTGTTTACACGATAATTTGCCTTAGTTTGCCTAGTTTATTTAGAGGTGAGTGGAACACATGTGGAAGATCAAAGACTGATTTGATAATACCTTAAGCGAACTTTACATCTCTGACAATATCAATTGTAAGGGATTAGATAAATTCCTTAACAATAACACATTGCATAGCCCGAGCGCGGGGCATAATTCGAGTTTGTCATGTGCCCGGGGAACACTGCGCGCCAACATGCGGCGTCCGGCACGATGCTCACGATGGTCTAGGCGAGCATATACTAGGGTTGCGTCTATATTATTTTATATTGTTTATAAGTGTATTTTCAATGGTATATTTTTGTTATAGTTCCTTTGGCAAAGTTGTCCTAAAGTAGGAGGATATTTAAATATTTGCGAAAATATGCATAATCAATTTAATCAATTTCATCCTGATAAGAACATCAAATATTAACTGTACATTGATGAAAAAACCTTTTAATATATATTTAATATTATATATATATATATAGAGAGAGAGAGAGACGTCAAAGTCACAGACGCACACATAGACACAGACACGCAGTATCCAAATGCAGAGACACAGGCACAAACACAGTCGTGGGCACGCACGCGCGTACACACACACGTAGAGAGAGAGAGAGAGAGAGAAACTAACTGTTGAACAGAATATAATTTATTTTACATTAAATTTTTTTCAATCAATCTTACTGACTAAAAAGCTTCAGCATTAGAGCCTAAACTTTTGTAGCGTGTTCTACGTGAAGTATACGTTTTTAAAACTTACAAAACTTTGAGCAACACAGATGTAACACACTTGTACATGCTATTAATATAAAATCAGTGGTAATGTTAGCTTACAGCGCGAGCGCAGACGGGGTCGTGTGTGCCGCTCGGCGCTGCACATTAACGGACGCCCTAGATCTTGTTTGCTCGTTAACTCTAATGTATATGGTAACTTTTCGTTTTCGGCTCGTGTATTCCGCCAGGTGGTAAGGTACAATTTCATGCAATAGCACCTCTTATTTCCTCCTTCCCAAACCTAATTACTTACGTAATGTTTATGAGATTTCTCTTGGGAGCACCTTATCCATATTTTATGTTATCTTTTCTGGGCTTTGAACCTTCACTACATTTTCATGAATCACCTTTTTTCGTGAGATATTGTAAGTTAAGTTTAGCTCAAGGGACTATTAGCAACCATGTACATTATCAGGAGTATTCACAGATAGTGTTTGCCACTCGCTCACTGTGAATACGGTGGTCTTGTAGAGTAACGCAATCGAAGTTTTTGTGCCGAAAGCCATTGTGAAACCATCATAGTAAGGATAATAAAAATGGCATCCTCTAATGAAATAGATCGAAGGCGCTCCCTCAAAGCAATTCGGAGACCATATTCACCTCATCTCAGTGGTTGTCACTTGTGGCCTGGGGATTGTAATGCATACAGACCTTATTTTTAAATATACATATAAATATAACACACAGCATTCGAAACTATCTAAACATTTATTCTACATACAAATGTTATGAAATACAAATCTGTTTGTTATTTGTATGTCTGAATGCTTGGTTGGTTTTCACAACTGGGTCTTTTCAATATTAGTAGAGAATGTAGTTGGTCATTTAAGAATGAACATTGGATACTTTTCATTCCATGCCTGCCCAAAGAAAGTATTAAAGTAAATTTTTATTGTAACGTCATTCAACAATAGATATTTGTTACTAGGATTTTGGTCTAGATGGCGTTGTAACATAAATTTTCTAATATCTAAAGGAGCAGAACCGGGTTCGGGTCTAAGAACGAGAGAAACATGGAAATAGGATTAAGAGCGGAATGGGGGCAAGACTAATGAGTGCTATATAAAATATGCAGTAATTTATTTTATCCTACAGGCGAACAGCTGTTGAACAAATAAAAGAACAAACGTTAAATATTATAAGTATAAAAGAATTTGCAATATATTTTGTTAAATGTTAGCAAAGTGAAATAATAATATATCAAACGTTGTGTCCTTTTTAGGAAAAAATCGTTTAGAGAGTGTTCTATGTTAATAATTAATTAACATGTTAAAGATCTGTGTGATGTTTCATAATTAGAACATAATTACTTATCTTCAACAAGTTTTAAATCCAAATATTTTTACCCCTGTTATGGCGATGTTCCATCCTCGTCGTCGATGTGAGACAGGAAATAGGAATTAATAACAAATGCAACATAAAAGGAACTAATTTATTTTATTGTGGTCACTGATGCATTGCTATTTTGTTTTTCATTGATTTTCTGCAACGTTGTATACTTAAATTTGCTTTATTTAGCTACAGATTCGAGTATACAAACATTACCTTTACCTCATGTAAAAACTGTTTATGCTACCAAGATTAAGACGATATCGGTCTTTACTGTTTCTGGTTTTTACCAGATATACTTACGCTAATAAGACGTAGTTATATTGCCATAATTTTAATAGTATATTAGTAACTAAAGTCGTCCGGGATTTTAAATTAAGTAAAATATCGCTTTTACTGCAATTCCAAGCAGTGGTATCATGATAGTAATAGACAAAGATAAAAATCCTTTCAGACATTCAAGCACTGTCTGTAGGAAGTTTAAAATTAAGTTTAGTAAGGAAAAGTACAGATAAAGTTTAAAAGATATTCGAGTAAGTATCGATCGTATAATATAAAGAAAATGCAAAATAAGAATCTTGATTCCTTTTTGTAGTGAATAAATAAAAAGGTACACTGTCTTATGAATTTTAAAAAACATAGCATTACGCTTTGTAGTAAAAAAAGTATAAAACAATGCCTAAAAGCCATCCCTGAAACTTTCCGCTAGTATATTTATCGATGTGTCTTTAAGTTCCTTGAGTTTATGAATACTGTTTAAGTTTTTGAGCTTAAAAATTTCAAAGAGCGTTGACCCTGCAGGCCTTCACTGAAATTTCTTATTTCTTTCGAGCTTAAAGCGTTTAAACATGAAGTAGCAATGAAATATTATGTTCATTACGCTCAAGAAATCGATATTAGTGTCTTTTTAAGTTTTTTAAGCTATGTGAGTTCAAAATTTTATATATATACAAAATACTTTTTTTTTCATCTATATAATCCTTTAAACACGTTGTTCGATTTCGGTCTGTTTTATAGCATCCAACGCAGTGAAGATTACCGAGTACCAAACACCAATCTATAAAGTATTTCCCATGCATTTTGAATGGAATCTTTTTTTCTGAAAGTTTCGTTAATCATATCTCTCGATCAAACCAACCGATTTTTAAGTAAATTAGGACGATCGATACTATTTTATGAGAAGAATAACTGGTTGGATTTTTAAATTTGTCAGTATAGTAGTTTGAAAAATTTTCAAACAAAAAGCGCTTTTTGAAAATTTTTTATTCAGCAATATCTCTTACAAAGCAGTTTACAAAATTGTGTAAAGTGAACTTTCTCAAACAGTATCTTTTAAACAAATCAAGACATTCTTCAAAATCTATCTTGCGAAACCAGTTCAAAGTTTCAGGAAATGTAAGTTGAGTAGACTCCTTTCGAATGTCGCAAACATCGTTTCAGTCGTTTAATCCGTTCAATAGTTATAAGAGGTTTATATACATGCACGTACCTACATACATACGTGCACACACGCACGCATGCACATACAATGTGTAAACAAAAAACTTGCATTTGTACCTAACTTCATCTGTATGTTTGTACAATTGAGTCGAACAACTAAACCAATTCTAAAAATTCCTTCACTGGCTAAAAACTACTTAGAGGATATGTTAATAGACTATTAATATATCTTTGGCTTCATCTGCATATTTGTGCTATTGTGCGATTCTAAAAATTCTTTTACTCTTAAAAACGTGGACAGTCGTGTGACTGTCGGTAGAAGCTATGCTTTTACCCCATTGATATGCACTGTCCATTGATTACAAATAATATTAAAAAAGCATCAGCAAATCATTGCCCAAAAGGTCACAAGCAAGCGTCCAATAACGTCGATTGATAAATATTAATTTGGTCATTAAGTATATTATTTTTTTTTCGAATTAAATAAACTCGACAGATTTTCGGTCTGTGTCCCTTTTGATCGAAGCTTTTTCTACATCAATTGTAGCTTAAGGTTTACGATGTTTTGTTCTCTCTCAGCTCTACTTATACATCTAATTTATATGTCAATTTTTATGTTTCTTTTTTATTTTTTTTATTTATTGAAAATATTTATGTTTATTTACTATTTTATTTGTTTAATTTTGTTATTATTACTTTTTCCTATTTTGATCCCGCTTCGTAGCACCTGCTCACAAGCTTGAGGATGAGGCGGCCATCGTCCAACGCAGCCATATTTGAGGGGGTCGAACGACCCCTCCCCCCGCCATTATTAACTCCTGATCGTGAAGCAAAAAGAAATCCCATCGGACATTTAATGATCCTCTATTAAATGTCCAATCGTTTTTTTGAAGTGAAACTTTTTTATCGGGGTTGGAAAAAAATTTAGTGTAACATTTTTCGTTACGCGTCACATTTTCCGTTACGCGCCATCTTTTCTTATCCCTACCACGCGTGATTCAGAGTATACTTTCTCCAGCGGGTAGGGATTGGTAAATGTCTCAATGTATTTTGCGGCCCGTTTTGAGTAGTTACATTTTTTAAGGTTATTTCAGGTTAACCTTAGTTTTGATTGTAAATATCAGTGAGTTAAGCCATTAATTACAAAATATATAATAACGATAACAATAATAGTAATAATTCTATTATAATTAATGAAATGCTATAATCTTAGTAGCAGAAAGGTGAAATAATTGTATTATTTTTGTATCCATGTCTATGATAATAAAAACCTTTTGCATACACTTTATCTAATTTAGCTTTATTCAACCAATTTCTGTGAAGTTGTAAATAGTAAATCATTTATCGAAAAATGATGTCATAAAGAAGTTTCACTTCTTACGTGTGTTCACTAATACACACACACTTTTTTTTTATTTCTGTATATATATATATATATATATATACTGACGAAAATTGGGAATAGGATCAATATCGCGATTGGTAATGAGATTAGAATCAAGTTTCATTTGAGGTTTGGTTAAAGATTGATATTTCGATCAGGACTCTTTATTCACGCGTGTCGAGAGGCGTGCAAAAGTTAGTAAATTTAGGGGCAGAATTATAAGAAACAACACTATGTATAAACACTACAATAACAATAAGACAATATTATTTACGCCGTAGCATCCACGTGGAATCGTACAGCTCGGCTGCTCGCACTGACTACATACACAGTACGCGCACACTATAGGTATATACATGTTTATTCATTATCGAGCTCGCTGCGGCTTGACTTACCCCGCTCCTTCTTTCGACTTTTCACTCGCCTTACCTGCAGCGCTAGAAATCGTGCGCAGTGGGGGATCTTACATAGTCGTTTTTTCCAAGTTAGTTGCAGCCGCCAGACCCGGTACAAAAAGCATAGCTTAAAACTAAAATATCCTTTGGTAATATATCCTAAATGTTATTTTAATACCAGCCTTTGCCTCAGCTTCGCCCTAAACGGAACCGTGACCGGTTACGGAATAGAAAACGCAAGCGGGACGGAAAGTGGAATCCAAAGTCGAGATCACGACCAATATCAAAATCAAGTGTGGGACTAAAATTATAATCAAGATTGAAACCGGAATCAGAATTAGGAGCAGTAGCGAAATCAGAACTGCGAGCGGGACCTGAATCGAAGTTGAGAGTCTGACAAATTGGCATTGAGAGTAAGACCGCGATCATAATCGAGCGATCTAGATTTTGATTGGTCAGTATACAAAATTCATTCTTTGTCCACGCGTTGGGATCTCCGGACGGAAGCTAGTTTTTTTTATATATAAAGATAACAGGCTCCAGGGCAAAATGCATCGCGCAACATAACGAATAATGTAAAGCGAATTATTTGTTTGGACGGATACTACGACCATTGTAAAGTAGCACTCGGTTCGCCGGTCGTGCCGATCCCTAGTAAATCGATATTAGTAGCTGTGCATTTGGGTGACGCACTTTGCGAATCTGTCGTATACCTAGATGTGCACAACGTTGATCGATGAGCAGTCATTAACACCAACAAACGTATACATGTATTGACGTTTTCCAATTTTTGTTAAAAATCGAGTTATTGATCAATGTATTGCATTTTCAAATTTATATCCTATTTTAAAATTATGCATTCAATAAAAGAACAAAAAAAATTGGTTGTCTGTAAAGTGGGTTTACGGACGATAATTTTAAGTGATAATGTCATAAGAAAACATTGATTAAAAATTGCATACTTTTATGAATTGGATTGTTATCACTGAATTAGCATTATTTTGTATAATACAAAGGAGTTAATTGAAAATTACAGTTCTTTTGATAAACTAATATTTATTTGCACACGTTGATTCAAATGTTTTTTTACTTAAATGATACACATTAATTGGAAGTAACAACGTGCTATTAACAATTTATTTAGAACTTATTACATGTGTGATATTTAAGATCCTCCAATCTGCGTTATTCTGTTAAGGATAGGACGATGATAAGAAAAGTAGGAAATCAAGGGGAGTGTTTCAAGTGTAACTCTTCTACTCGGACGCGTCGACCGATGGAGTGGAAGAGAGATAGATGCGTCACAAGCCGAACGCTTAGGGCGATCGTGCCTCTCCATCACTCGTTCTGCGCTCTCGCTTGCACGCTCGGCTCACGCAAAACGTGACAATGAGTCATGCTTTTTCATGCGTGCAGCCGACGTTCATCGATTTATAAGACTATCACGTCAAAAATAAGGTGATAAGTTTTTTTTTTTATATATTAGAATCTATTTATTTGCCAATTTTAGTCTACTAGTGTTCACAATGCCCTATATTTTAGGTATCCACCATCGAAGCTCTAACTTTATTTATCAGTTGCTAATTAAATAGGTAAACAGAAAAATCGTATCAACGATCCGAACTTCGTGTTCAGCGAGGATAGATTCGAACAACGGGATCCGCGTCGCACTCGTGTGCCGTCCGTACTTATCGTTTTACGTTGCACATGTCTGAATACGACCTTAAGCTACTATTATACAGACTTGCTACCGCGTGCTTCAAAAGTCATCAGATCGTAATATGGAGGTTACACATTTTGATCCGCACGGCGGGTCGTTGTGGGGTCGGGGCGCGCCGCGTGCGCCGTTACGGCCGGCGGCCGGTCGTTATCTCGTGCAGTGACTTCCGCGGAGGCCCGTTCTCTCCTTCGCAACGACACGACTAATTGTTCCGTAGGAGCGGCGGGTCGGCGTTCGCCCTCTGCGCCGCTCCATCCACTCGAGCTCTCAACCCGTCTAGGAGACATGCTATAATATCAACGGTAATGGATCCGTTGAGGAGCTTTCATTTCTTTGAAACCGTGTTCGTATATAGCAACAACGACGCTATTTCTAACTCGTCGAGTTTTAATTATACCACCTGATGTATTCAGAATGTAGATGTACATTTATAATTTCATTGCTCATCGTTATGTCACTCCATACAATCACTAATTTAATACAAAGTGTGGCTACATCGTGATATATCAAAATACATTATAACATTTGTCATACAGCAATGGTGCGAGTTGTTCTGTTTTGCCGAGGTGCGAGCACCTCGGTATGCCTCCCATTTAATTTAAACGTGCTCTGAGACGCATCTCGTTCGCTCGCCGCCGAGTCGTTCGGCGGTCGTCAGTTAGCTAGTGGGGTCATTAGGGGCGCGTCGCGGGCTGTTCGGCGCTCGTTTACGTCAAAAGGTGTCGATTACCGCGGGGGGCGTGCCGCCGCGCGCGCCCGCCGTCATATGTCCCCTTATTTGCAAACTGTTGCCGCACTAAATTATTACACTTTATTCGACTACAACGAACTGCGTTTCTACAGGCAACGGTTATACTTTAAGCCCTCGTCAAAGCTCCCTTAGAGTCGGCCCGCCGTTCTAAACGGTACTGTTAGTACAGTTTAACGGCTGTTTGTATTAAGGCTCGCAAACTCGGTTACAACGAAACTCTAAAGCTAATCATAAAACGGGGTCGGCTATTACTTTACATTTTATTTGTAAATTTTAAATATATTTTGGGTCCTTTTTGTCCAATGTTTTAATTTGTCTCGTCTTCGATTTTTTTTAAATTGTACAAATGTTAAAAATGCCATGTAAACTTTAATGTATATTGCCAATTGTTTCACGAATTTCAGTCAATATGGATTAGAATTAATTTATTATCACTTTAACGCCTACCTTCTGGTAACAAAAAAGTACTGAATTTCCTTAACGTTATTAATATCAAGTATTTGTAATTTTTATGTTCTCTAAATTTAATATCAATTTATATTTAACTAATTTACTGTACAAAAAATTGGTTGCCTGTAAAGTCGGTATACGGGCGAAAGTTTTACGTGACAACGACTTTGAATGGTAAAATCATTTTAATGTGAATATTCATTCGTATAGTAGGAAGAAGGATGAAATAATAGTAACAATTTAAAACATTTATTTATACAAAGAATTATATTTAAAACATTAATTTATACAAAGAATCTCGCACTGAATTTCATATTAACAAAATTTTATTTTTACCTTTACATACATACGTATTTATATACAAATATACATACAATAACTTGCAATACATTTGCAAGCTATGCACTAATTCTCTAGTGCTGCGCGCGCGGCAGACCGATCATAGTTGAGTGGGAGAGAGACGCAAGGCATTCGGCGGGCCTCTCTCTCGTTCGGTGACTCATCGTAACGTTACCGAGCGTTACACTTTTTCATAAGTGACTCCCAGCCGCAACCTAATTTAAGACGTTGTCACGTCAAAAAAATCTTGCTCAACATTCTAAATTCCTTTTACCGAGGTACGAAAAGAAAGAACGTGTATAGAAAATATGTACATAACTAATTCCTGACCACGTTACATTCAGTATACTAACAACAAATGCAATCAAAACCGGACGCAACGCACTCCCATATATGTATGCGAACGGGAGTGTCTCATTAAACCGGATAGAGCGGAACACGCTCGACGCAAAGCTGTACGTGGAAGACGAAACTTCGACGCTCAGTATTACTTTGCGTTAATAATTTTAGAAAGTCCCCAAGTTTCGCTCCTCGAGTAGTTTCGGCCGCCGGCGCCAGCAGCCGGCGGCCCCGCCATTAGCCGCCACCTCGCCGCGCACCTCGGCCGGATGTTCGGCTTCCGACCTCCCGCCGAACGATGTTTTGCGCTTACGTAACCGACATTAATCCATAAGTACGCCGAAGCTTGTTAGAGACAAGTTTTATCATTAAAAGAAAATTTTACTGTCAGGTTTTAACTGTCCCACTGCTGACGGGCGTCCTTGTACATGTCTTTCTTCATTTGGGCTCGAGGCGCCCGGAGACGAGCCTCCCTGCGCCGGCCCGACAAGACTCGGCCGCTAACGAACACAGTCACTAATGCAATGATGAAGTCGGGGATCGGCGGCCCGACGTGTCCTACGAGGCACGAAGTGCGTACTTTAATTTGATTCAAGTTAAAAGCTCATCGAGCCACTCGTCCATGGTCAGGATCAAATCCAGTACTTTCTGGTTGTAATCAACGTTCTTAGTCTTTGACCCGTTCACCGCATCACAATAAAAAGTAATAGGTTACTAGCATTACTACTAGTATTACTCTGTCTACTACCATTACAAGTCCTCGAACACTGCTCGTTTATTAATATAATTCAACCAAACTTTATCTGTTTTAAAGGTGTTTCTAAGTGTTCAGCTCGTCGCCGTCAAGTCACAAGGATCGGGTCCGAAACCTGACCAAACACAAACTGACCAATAACTGTTAATTTACTTTAGTCAAGTCTAATTAGCTTAAATGAATGTAAACCGCTCCGTCACTTGAAGTGAAGCGTTAACAGTCGTTAGTACCGCCGTATTATTATATAATATAATCGAACCCATAATGCAGTAACTATAGTCAGTGTACTCACAGGCCTGAACCAATTGGTCCAAGTCCTTCAATCTTAAATAAGAGATTGTGAGACTCTGCTCTGAAGTGGTATAGATCTAACGCTAAACGTTATCAGAACTATCACAAAGAGATTATCGATACTTTTTGAAAATATACTCATTTAAAAAATATTAACAATTTACATTGTTTGTGTAGGTTTTGAACAAATGCGTAACTGGCTTTTTTTTTTTTTTTCTTTGGAAGTAAGATATTTTCGTCTCATGCTCTCGATTCATAAATTTACGTAAGATTGTATTATTCTTCAACAGTCAGATTTGTTAATATATCTCTAGTAAGTACATCTACATCACTACTGTTGTAGTTTTTTATTCACACGGAAATTGATTTTAGTTGCGTATTTGTTATTTGAAATCCGAAGCACTCAAGATGTTTGCACGTTAATAACCGCAACAACATAGCTTTCATCAGTCGGTTAGAAAAGGAAAACAACCGTGACGGGAGCTGGCACGAAATCAAATCGGTTACGGTGTCGTGCAAATGTAACAAATGGTGCGTAATATTCCGTTACGCAAATGATTTTACGCGATTTACGATAACAATCGAAAGTACGATTTTTTTTTTGGTCGGAAGCGGCGCCCCAGTTTTGGATATTGTTTTAAACCCGGCATCGTCAAGCGATCGCCGCTGACGCGTTATTTAGCGGCTCGGGTGCCGGCGGCGCCGCTCCCCTTTACGATAACCGGCGGCCGTTATCGGCGGCCGCGGGGCCGTGACCCCCCGGCCCGTCCCGACCCGCGCCGCCGCGACCCTTTTAATTGAACTTACTCTCGTTCCCCTTATCACGAATTAGCTCCCGACGCATTCGGTTCACTAAACTAGGTCACTTCTGGCTCTCTAATTTAAACACCACGTTCCGTCGTTTATTAATGACAGGAGACTAATTAATGTAATTAGAAATATATTAGCATACGTCACTCTAGATATTGCATGGCGCACGATGCACCTTACCGTAGAAGACACCGGGATGTTCCGTAATTAGGCGAGTCGCCGTTTCATGAATATCCTAAATTTATTGTTTGGCACTGAAACGTTGTTGTATACGTGACCCGGTTTTTTGCTCAACATTTCAAACGACACGAAAAGCTTTAACACAACGAATGGACCGTGGGCATTGTTGTGTACTAAAATTTATATCGTTGGAAACTGAATAATTTGCAAGGCAAACACTACGGAATAAACAGCAAATATTCGCTACGTGAGAGATGTATACTGGGATAATTAGATAAACCGCAGCGCACGCTGTAGTACAAATGTGAAGATTTTTAAGAGACCTGTTTTTAAATGTAGTACATTTTTTGATAAACTTGTTACTAAGAATCAGTATAATTATATACATTGTCGAAATAGATCAACGTAATCTATTTACGTATATTAGACCATTATTAGTCAAATGTTGCGCTCAACTAAAGTTGTTTAGAGTTGTCAGAAAAATATAAATATCAAAGCAAAAACGTACATACTTACATTCGACACACAGTTTCGGTTTGATGTTCAGAGAACCATAGCTTCATGGATGTTTTATCTATTCTTACAAGATTTAGCGTCTGTTGAAGTTAAAATTTTTCCGTTTTATATTGAGGCAACATATAATATGTCAATTATCATTTACCGCAATGAATCTAGAATTGTTTTAAAAATAATAGAAAAGAAAATTTTATTCCTTGTTAACCTCATTCCAAAAATACATTCACAGCGAAAATTCTCATAGAGTATTTATTTCTTTCTTTTAAGTCTGATGTAGCTGGTGAAGAAAATAACTCTCGTATAGATGTATAAACCGAATCAGTTGATCGCTTACCCTACAGGCACACCCATAATAGTTCTACAACATTAAAATATAATTGTAGTTAAATGTGGAAATGTCATGGTTGTATTGAAAATAGTAACGGTACCTTATTATTTTCATAAAAAAAATGAAACAAAATAACATACATACGCTGTTTATGAGTTGGAAAAACAGAATTACTCAACAATGATAATGCCAAACTCGATAATCAATGTTTTTATTATCTTACTAATGTTGAACGAGTCCCGATACATTGCGAACGCTAAACGACGGTTGTACACACAGCGAATACTAAATAAAATAAAGAAAAAACTGAAATCTTAAATATAAATAGAGATTCCCATAACCAACTCCGACTCAAAGCTCTGGAATAATATAGTAGAACACGTGAAGTGGCGACAAAGAGTAGAATGCGATTCGCAAGTGGCCATTCGCCGTGCAGTCCTCTCTGCACCGGGCCGGGCTGCCAAATTGAAACGTCGTTAACCGGAGCGAAATGAACAAGCCACTCGATACTCGACGGTTCCGCTTCCTCTCTGCGCCGGCGCCCGCTTCCGAAATCGTTTCGGAGCGCCGCTCGCCACCTGAACGTCCTGAATGCTCTGGCGACTGCAACGTTTTGATTGTCTGTTGGCACAATGTCACAACAGCAACTGAGGTGGAAATAAGATATAATGTTCAAGCTAATGAAGTAAACAGCTAAGTAAATGGTAACTTAAAGGTTATTAATATGAGCCCTAAGATTGTCACACGATAGTTGTGTTCGAGACTTTGTACGCGTGAAACTTATTTTTAAATTTCAGGTAACTTTCCTTGTACCGATTTTCATGAAATGAAGTCTTATGTTGCTCTAAGATACTCTCAAGTCACCTGTGAAAATCCCGTGAAAAATCGTTTAGTAGTTTTAGAGATTAACGTATTGAAACAGTAATTTTTTAAAATCTTATTCTATTGTACTCTCATATACTTCCATTACTCGCAATCATTTTTTGAGAAATATGTTCAGTGTATTTCACAATTTCATTATATGCATAAATTAGTTTATACATTTATTATACAGTAGAGAGAGAAAATACATTAAACATGTTTGAAAAAAAGGACTTTGAGGGGCATTAGAAATGTTAACAAAATACATACCAATGATTTTTTACAATTTTTGTCTGTCTACCTGTGCATTTGTTCGGGAACTCCACAAAAATTACTCTACAGAATTTCATTAAAATTGGCATGAAATTAGTTAATACACCAGAGTAGCATATATAGTAGTTTATGTCCCATTTCTTTTCTCTTTGTACTTTATTTTGAACAGAACCGGAATTTAGAATACCAGAATTGGAATCAAAAACGGGTCAGGTTTGAAATCGAAATTGTGAATGGATAGCTTGATCAATCTATATAAGAATAAATAATTTAAATGTTTATTTTCACAAACAATATATCTTTTACGGCAACTCCCTTATCTACAGAATTTAAGCATTTTACGCTTTTTTAATTTTTACCGAAATATGAAAAAAGTTAAAGAGATATTAGAAACAAAAGAAAGCGCACAATTAACACAATGACTAAGTAAAAAAGGGTAGAACACAATGTCCGAATATTTAGAAAACAAATATCCATAGACAAAAGCGGCTTGACTTCTTACCGGGTTGTATCGTATTCATTAATGATTTCGTATGTGTTTTGGCTATGCGTGATGAAATCAGAAAGAGCTGCTTATAAGTTTCTTACTCGTTTTCTTGAGGGAAAACTGCCTCTCGAATGAGCGGTAAAGTGTAAATTCGCAAAAAAATATGACGTAATTCAAGTGTTAATTGGTAACTTATGAAATAAAGATATTTTGAATTTGATTCACTATGATGTGTTAAGCAGAGTTGCCTGAAGTATTTTCAAAATGGGTGCACCGTGTTAAGAAATCAAGAAGAAAATAAGAAAAAATGTATTTCCGTACAGGTGATATTTGTGATGTTTCTATCTAAAATATATCATAGTTGTTTGCAAAATATTTTTTAATTTACCTCTAAGAAAAATGAAAATTTTGATTTCCACATTTTATGCTTCACATTTTTTGCTTCAAAATCTTTTTTTGTTTTTGTAAAGAGGGTATAGACTTTAAGTAAACAGACTGCTCTAGCACTTTGACGAGATTTCGTTGTTTTCGGAGGGCGAGCGGGGGCGTTTCGTACCTTGCCGTTAGCCTCCGAAATTTAAAACTTCATTTTCAACAAATCTTTAATGATAATAACATAAGTATTTCATGTATTGTGAATCTACACCTTCCTAATTTAATGATGTGATTTTCTGAATAAATACCATAATGGATTTCGCGATAAAAAGAAATTCAAGATGTTCTACGTATTGCTTCAAATCGAAAGAACATGAAAAAAAATTGTTATTATTTTAATTTGAGCCCGTTTAGGGTGTATGCTATAATTACAATGTACAAACATCTTTAGTGCAAATTTTCTTTACAATAAACGTAATAAATAAAACATCGTTACTTAGCTATGTCAAAGCAATGGTATATAAATTATGACGCGTTTAAATCGAGTTCAAACGATTTGCATTTTTAGTTTTCTACGTAGTTTGTTTGTAATATTCATCGACCCGCTCAACGCTCCCGCTCGATTCACCACATCGTCACATAGCTGTAAGTGGTATTGTCATAAATCTCGAACTCTATAATCTAGCCTTAAGTCCTCTAGACTAGAGTCTAGTTGGATTGCATATGACACACATCTAGTATGCGGACACGCACTCGGTCACAATTGCAGGAGTGGTGGATGAAGTTATTTCGGCTTCAAATTAATAATAAACGCCTACTGTAATGTGGTTCAGAAGTCCAATTGGCGTTGGACACAGTCAACACATACTTAATAATCTATTCTTCTTTCGATTCATTTTTAAAAATAAAATCTACTTTTACATGAAATAATTTTAAACTTATACAGACAAATAATAGTGAGCTGTTAGTTGTAATCATATTGAAGATTCATTAGGAATCGTAAATTAAGAGTAAGAATATTGAAAAATATTATTGCTCTATTTTGTATCATAAATCTATTATATATAGATAAACACACGCTATTAGTGTTTATTACCAATGTTTTGATTTTTACGTTTAAAGATATAGGCGATTTTGGCTTAAATTTTTCTGGAAATATGATCTAACAAAATCAATACTTTCTAAACTAGGAACGTACCGACGACGGGCTATGGCGGCCCACCATAGCCCTAGTTTCCCCAAATTACTTTACCACGAGCAATCGAAACGAAATTGCTCTGAACAACGTGTCAAGCACAGGTGTCCTATGTCGGGCACTACTTGGGCTTGGAACAAGCAGGAGCGTTTTATCAAGTGGCCGCAGGTGGTGTAAATTTAACTTATACAGAATTTAAGTATATCTTATATTAATATAGATGTGAGTGAGATAAACCTAAGTATATCTTAGATAGTGCATCGAACACTCGCCACTTGTCACTTTATTCTCCACTGTTACAAAATGTGGCATTGATATAGCAAGTGGATACCGCGAACAATCTTCACGAGGACTTTCGGTGAGAAGATTGAACATCATCTGGAGTTGGCCCATCCAGGGACAAGTGGTGTAGGCATGCTACGGACCTTTCCGCCGGCATTGCTTTTCGATCGGGAGAACGTCAAAATTCCTATTAACTAGCTACAAATATGATGGCCGGCGGCCAAGCCTTGCGTCTTGACGCAATATAGGACATGCACGTGTAACGTAGAGAAAAGCGCTCCTGTAGTACGCAAGTCCGCGACATAAATTCAGCTCAGGCCTGGCTGCATATTTAACATTTCAAATCAACCACATCGGCGATTGACAGTTCGATTCTGGATAATACCGCTAAACCTGTGGTTCATCTCCTTTAACGATGTCGTATCCGCGCCGGGACGAACGTACTTTAAACTTTGCCATCATGTCAGACACTCTGCCCGTGTTTCTACGCAGCGTTGAACTTACACGTCACGCTAAAATGCTTTTCTATAATTATATGTTTATTACCCGATTCAAACTGCAGTGTATGCTGAATATGTTCGTATCTAGTTCGCCTATTTTCTCGAATTAAATTTTTCACTGAGAGTACATTTTGTTTTCTAACAATCGTCAAAGGCTACCCCACTTCTTTTTTCTTCCGCCAAAGTTTTGTAACTGCGTTCAAATTTGTTTGACCAACGATAAACAGTCGCTTTAGAAAAATTATTTTGTCTTTGGCCGCTGTTCGAAGTCTATTAAATGATATTTTTAGTTTTAGTCGTCATTTAAAATAGTATAAAATCTTTGCGCAAAAATATTCTTGGTGAAGAGCCATTTATCAGTAGGTATGATAGTCTGGCAAGCGAAACATGATGCTGATGAATATTAACGAATCTTCATGTGACCACACTAAACTTTTCTCAAAAGTCATTACATGCCATTGTAGTATAAAAAAATAATTTTGATCCTACATCCTAATATTTTTTTTTATCGATAAACTCTGTTTTGTAGATTATATCATAAGTATTTAAGAACTTTTTAAAAGCAAATCTGATACCTGTGTTAATAGTAATTTTGTTTATGCTTGTTATATGTCACGTGCATAGAGTTATAAAATATTAATGAATAATTAGCTATCAAAACTAGTTGTTTTGTATCTACTGTATTTAATGATACCAAGCTAACATTTTTTTTTAATTTCCCGCTTGTTTTCAGTCTCATCTTTCGATAGCCAGATAGAATATTTTGTTTTTACAAAAAAATGTGGAGGGAAATTTGCATTTGAAATATTCATTATTCTTCTCTTAAATAGTCGAATTTAATAATACAGTGAAAATTAGCCAGTGTCTGTTAAAAAAATGTTTTTGGCCTGGTAATACACAAATATTCAAATATAAATATTACTACAATAAATTCATCTTTCAGCGTAATTTATCTTAACATTAGTCTCATATAATTTCAGTCATATTAACTATACAATATAAATTGTTTAGAATAAACTTCATTAAGTTTACTGAAACCAAATTATATTCTATAATAGAAAGAAAGCTCATAATTATATTGAATTTTTGGTAATATTATCTTTACATCAAACCAATTTTTTTGATAATTACTTCGAAAACTATGAAGTTTTCTTCGTTACCCGTCTATGCTGACGGTGTAATGATTATCACACAACTACAATTTCAAGTTATTTTATATATCTATTCAGTTCCGGTGTACCCGCGAGTGCGCCGCCGCGCCGGCCGTCTTCGGTCGAGCCGGACCACTTCCGGAACGGATTTTACTGCGACCGTATTTATACAGTTCGCACGTCACGGCAATAACGAAATCCGGATTTAATGGACCGTCAAATTAAAAATGCTCGAATGGACTACATAGTATGAATGTTAAGGACTAACCATAAAACGGCAGCGACGCAATGAAAGCGGCGCAAACACGTCTGCTGGATAGGTACGTCCGGCGAGCTGTTGAACAATCTGTGTTTGGGCGTGGGAGGAACGAATACTTTTGTAGGTAAAATGTGTGTCACGGTCTAAATTTATCTGCGTACGTTGTAACGATTCCTTGTATCCAATATTTCTTGGAATATCCGTTAAATATACATATGATTAATGTAGGCAAGATGCGACCACGATTCTTATAACCTTGACACTTTTAGTGCATCCTATTCATGTTTTTTTGGTTATTAAATAATATCATTATTCAGCTGTTTAATGACATAGCATACCTAAAAATTCAAATATATTAAAAAATAAATATATTGTATCTCTATTCTTACAGACATTAATGTCTTACTAACTTCCATGATTTTCATATTGATATTAGTACTCGCTGAACGCAGCGAGCGAATGTTCGAGATATAATGTCGCTTTGCACTATCTAAAAATGTTCAAATCGTCTCTCAAGTCCTGTTTCATATTAAACTTCAAGTGCATTTTACATATTTAAAGCTAAAGTTTCGACATTCGTTTGCAGTGTTCCGTCACTCGTCGGATATTAAAATGCATTATTATGTGAGTATTTTAATCATGTCTGTATACAGCAAATCTGTCAGTTGAGATATATCAAATTTATATGCGTCGTGAATTACAAAATGCAGGTTTAAAATATATTTCAGCTTGGTTTGTTTCTGTTATTGAATAATCATCAGATGAGCAATGAAACTTTATTGGCCTCCTCTTATTGGGCTATGGACTATAAGTTCATTCATAAATATCTCGCACAGAAGTTTTTAAAAATGATTTGTAATATCCCTTGTATATTTGTTTCAGAGATTACTTATTTATAATTATTATTTAAAAAATATTATACCCTAGATATGCGATGAAATCACATGATAGTATCTAATAATAAGAAGAGAAACATTATAATCAATAATTTATATGTACTACTTTATTAAAATATTACTTTAAATGCATAGGACAGTATTTCATAAAATTGTGTGCTGTCATGTTATTGGATAATAATATTGTAGTTAAATAAAAATGTTATTAATTAATTCATGTACTTCTTGTTGCAAAGCACGTGTGTGTATATATATATATATATATATATATATATATGTAATTCGATAAGATTTATGTTGATCTTCAGTAATGAACCATAGTATTATTTATATTATTATTTACATTACCGATCGTCTTGTATTTTTTCGTAGATACAAAGTCGAAGTGGCCGGCAAGAGCCTGCCGGTCCTAACGACGCTCGACAAAGGCCGTTACGGCGTGATCGTGTTCGAGTCGCTCGCCAAATACGCCAACATGGACAAATGGAATCGCGAGCTTTTGGACAAGTATTGTCGTGAATATTCGGTGGGCATCGTCGCTTTCGCCACGCCGAACGAGGAGACACTGGTCGGAGCGCAACTCAAAGGATTTCCTATATTTATGCACACCAATTTGAAACTCAAGGTGAGTGACTGAGCTTGTAAATGTCAAAAATAACGATACAATTTAGTATATTATTCTAAAATTAAAACGTGTTATATGCTAAATAGAAGAATCTTAGGTAATTCAGTTGCTTATATAAATCAGTAGTGAATTAAGACTAAGTAGCCATTCGCGTTCGGCTTGTATGATATTTTTCGTTTATATCAATGATATCTAAACGTGCAGAATCTACAGAGTCAAATACTCGCATAACCTTCTACTAATTTCCAATACTCATATGAAAATTTCGAACGTAAACCACTACTATCTCCGACACCAATCACATTATTGTACTAAATTTTCTTATAGCGATCATGGTACAACTGATCGCTATAAAGAAAAGAACCATGAAGTCAAATACTCATGTAGACATTATCCAAAATGCAGTTTTACCAAATAGATAATAATTCTAGAACACTTTTAATAACCAGAACTTAAAATTTAGAAAATGGATAGTATTTAAGTTGTTATTATAAATATAAAAATAATAAAAAAACATCGTATAAAAAAAATAAAAGTGAGATATATTTGAAATACTGTAACCATATAACATCATTTTGTCCTACAAGTATATTATTAAGAGTTACAGCGTCCCATATAAAAATAAATCTATTACTCGTCAGATAAAAATATCGTCAAATACGACGTTTCAATACTAACTCAGCCAGTTTTTTAGAATGTCAATATTGCTCAAGTCTTTCATGAAAACTGACCAAGTCTATTCTAGAAAACAATTCATATAATATTTTTCTTATTATTCACTACTAAAAAGTTACAAACATTCGACTCAAAATATTTATGTACTACTTATATTTTTAGATGAAAATAGTCTTAACAAGAACTACGTTTATTTATTTTTTTATAATATGTAAGTTTTTAATAGTGTAGCAGTATGAGTAGTATTAATTTTCCCTTTCGCATTGTTTAGATTATACGATAAGACATGACATCTTTGTTTGATGATTTCAAAAGCATAATTTTAATCAAAACGTAAACAAGAGCCACCCATTCTAAGAATTTATCTATTTATTTAAGTACACATTCAGAGTTATCACAAAGCACGGTCTTTTTCCGTTTATATGATCTAATTAATTTAGATAAATGTCTGTTTTTCTCATTACAACAGATAACAACATATGATACAATAATTTTGTTATTCTTCCGACTCTGAATAAGATTATTGGTTTTACCAATAAGTGGAACTACGTCGAATGTTCTTATATTATAGTTTCGATTTTATAAAACAACCACAATATTTCCCTATAGTTATAATATTTTTTATCATTTGTTATCTATATTTTCTTGCTTCAATCTGAATAAAATTGTTATTGTGTACTATGGTCAATGGTAACCCACGTTTCCGTCCGTTCGGTAAGGACGCTACACTGAACCCGGCGTCGCCGGTGCTCCGCCTCACCCGCGCCGGCGAGACCGCCTGGGGCACCCTGCCCGGGGACCACTGGACTGTTTTCCGAGCCAACAGCTCCACTTACGAGCCCGTCGCCTGGGCTCTCAAGCACAACGACTACACGGCCAGTGGTGAGAATTGGAATCAGGAAATTTGTCGCTTATTTAATGTGAAGTCAAATAAAGTACACAGTTCAAAAAAAATAATATATACAGTCCAGAAATAAATTTTGCATTCTGCGATATTTCATTTGACTTATGCCTTAAAACTAATCAACTAAATATACATTTATTTCTTAAATACATTTTCATACATATAACATTTCTGATTATAATTTGTCTTACAAATCTAGTCGATGTGTAGTGTATGATATCTCGTTAATATATGTATAAATATAATATTAATATTTATTATCAAGTGGTTTTTGGTAAACTCTGCACTCAAAAATAACTATTGTGCACAGATGAACGATCTCTACAGACAACAGTGGTACAAGACCATGGTCGTTTGGACGGAGTGCAACGCGTGCTGTTCGGCTCTGGCCTGCAGTTCTGGCTGCACAGGCTCCTGCTGCTGGACGCCCTCAGCTACCTCAGCCACGGCCAGCTCAGCCTGAGCCTAGAGCGGTGGATACTTGTCGATATTGATGATATATTTGTAGGTGAAAGAGGTATGTCGGTGTTATTAAATAAGTTCTATTAATTTGTTATGTTAACTAGGTCAATGCGTGAAACATACTCGTGCAGTTGAAACATGATGCATAGAAAAAAATGTGTTTACATTTTTCTAATCTTTATTTACGGAATAGTACACTAGTTTTACAATTGCGATAACTTACATAGGTAAAACCAATTCACAGTTGTGTTTTTGGAATATAAAATAAGAAAAATACGCGTCGAATATGGAAACTTCCCCGTTTTTAAAGTCGGTTGATAAAATGGTTTCCGCTAGTTTTGGTTCTTATCCGGAATCGTGTTCCTAATAAAAACAATTCTTGGAGTAATGTTATTTCTAACACTAAAATAAAGCTTCGATTCCTGCAGGTGTTTTCGACACAAGAACAAAATGTATTTACGTAGAGGGCGCTACTTTTAAAAGCTAAAACAAAGACATTTATGTTAGGAACGGTATTTTTAATACAAAAATCTACATTTATTATATATATGACTAAATATACTTTTTTTTTGAAGAACTTAAAAACGAACCGCGGAGTTCGAAAGCGTTAGCATTTTACCCGTTTTTTATATTCCTTTTCATACAACTTAAAAAGCAAAATATATTTACGTATTTGATATAATATAGCCATCTGCTGTCTATATCATTTAGTGTAATTTGTTGTTGAGAAACATATTATAATAATAACCCCGAAATTCCATTAATGGTGCTAAATAAAGCAACGATTAGAATATTTTTTCATCTAATTTTTCCAGAGAATATATATATATATAATATTTTTTTATGCAATCGTTTGGAACATTTGCAAAACCGTCATTACATAAATATACAAGAAATGTACGTTTAATTGCATGTGTACGATGAAGGCTCGTCAGTAGAATCTATCCAATGGCGCCGATTTCAGTATAAATTTTGTCACAGTTGTTAATTTTCAAACGATATTAATTTTTAGGTTTGGTGTATGATATTCATTGCTTTGTTTTCGTGAAAACGGCTCTCATACATTTCACGAGTCGAGTGAAACTTTTCTCATAAATCGAATCTAATCTAATCTTAGTTTTCTTATGATCTTTGTAATTAATCTTGACTGTAACAATGAAATTGAAATTGTAACCAGGTTATTTGATTAATAACTCACACAGCGCACACCGGACATGAAAAATACTGTTTTTATTATTTTAACATTGAAATGTATACAATGAACGGAAACTCCATCTCGATTTTATCGAGGCTTCTTTGAAGCCTTAATTTAAATCTTACTTAAAACTTCTGGATAATGGATAATGTAAGACTTTTTAACGGATAACGAACGTTCTTTAGTTACGGTCTAAAACGTTTATTGCGTTGCGTTAGGAGATTATTAAAAACTGTTTTATTCATCTGGCGTTTAACAACATGTTTTCAATATTGATTAATTTTTAGAATGCCTAAGTATATTTTTTACACTTATAAATTAAACATTTTCGAGTCTTTACTTTAAAACCGATAACATGGTCTGGGATTTTTATTATTGGATTATATAAATGCTAAAACTTCCGAGTTGCTTAAATCACTTTTTTTCAATATTTATTTCAATAATGCTGCACGTGGCGATATAACCACAAAAGTTCTGCCTGACTCACGATTCTAGACTCACACATTATTGAGATGCTTTTTTTATTGTGTCCACTTGCCTAAAGTACTTCAAATCCGTCATAACTTCTTGGACTATATCAGGTACCAGACTGCATGAAGAAGATGTAGCAGCTTTGCTAGCCTCGCAGGCGGCGCTCCAGCGGCTGGTGCCGGGTTTCAGGTTCAACCTCGGATTCAGCGCCAAGTACTACCGGCACGGAACCGCCCTCGAGAACCGGGGCGACGACGCGCTACTGCACAACAGGGACCAGTTTACGTGGTCAGTCCTAAATGCGCCGCCTCCCTTCCGCCTAATTAGTTTGTTTTGTGGCCCTGCGAGTGAGCGTTTAACGAGTGCCCGTCCCTCTATCTTTGTAAAGTTTACAAACAAAATTAATTACACGCGTATAAACACAGTTTTATTACTTTTTCTCTCTTTCTATATTATTAACTTTTATATTTAGATTTTTTGTGACTATTTACGGTTATAATTGTTTATCATTCCTTAAATTTACTTCATAGCTTCTGATTTTTATCTTTAATTGCATTACCTAAGTATGTCATTAATGTAATGAGTACTAATGTTCGCTTACAAGTCGAAATTCGACCATAGTCAATAACGAAAATTTGGGAAAAACGTACATGAATTTGCATGGTTCCATTTTTTTCTATTCTTATACATTTGTTTATGATATATTTGAGACCATATACTTATATATGTACTTACAATATAAAATATTTCAATATCATTATAATTAAATCAAAAGCAAATACACTTTTCAAAGTTTTTTTATTGATAACACAAGCTCATCATCAATAGCTATTAAATGAAAAAGAAAACCGACTGACAAACAGAGCAGAAAAAGTAGTTGAACTGTTTTGTCTTTACCTATTCATATATATATATATATATATATATTTAAAATACTAAGAACTATTTTTAAAAAAAATTACAGAAAATATGTATAGTAAAATCTAATCCGCTGAAATATTCCGAATTATCGTCATTTAACTGAACTGTATCTAGTCCATTGACATTTTTTTATTAAACTCTTATCGTAATAGCAGTTTATTACGACAGTAATACTTGAACACTTTCCTGGATAGGTTCTGTCACATGTGGAATCACCAGCAGCCGCACCTGTACAGCAACGTGACTCAGCTGGAGCAGGAGATGATGCTGAACAAGCAGTTCGCCATCGAGCATGGCATTCCGACTAACTCGTGTTACTCGGTGTCGCCGCACCACTCGGGCGTGTACCCGGTGCACGAGCCGCTGTACCTGGCCTGGCGCCGGGTGTGGGACGTGCAAGTCACTAGCACCGAGGAGTATCCACATCTGAGGCCGGCTAGGTAACTTAAAACGTGTTAATCGATCTTTAGTACTTTTACAGAAATTCGCAAATTCGACTTTGGGTACCTGCATGCATAAAAATAGATTGACAGAGAGTTGTTAAGCATCATAGTAGTTGTATTTTAAGTATGTGTGTGCGTGGGCATGTTCGTGTAGCGTACCTGCGTGCGTGTGTGTGTGTGTGTGTGTGTAGTGCTGTCACTTGTCTGTCAATATTTACTCGATTGAATTACAAAGATTTTTTTTATGAAAGGTTTAGCTGCTGACCAAAAATCGAATCATCATTTACATAATAAGCAACAAAATGTCGATGTCACGGAAATTATCAAACCCGACTTCTATCCACACTGTTTTGAACAGGCTTCGCCGCGGCTTCCGTCACCAAGGCGTGATGGTGCTGCCGCGCCAGACCTGCGGCTTGTTCACGCATACGCTGCTTTTGGAACGTTATCCCGGTGGCCGTCAGCGACTCGACCGCTCTATACAAGGAGGAGAACTCTTCCAAACTGTTATCAATAACCCAGTTAGTTATCTGTATGGATTTTATTATATTTGTTTTAATTAATTTTTCCATATCATTTAAATAACTCGTTAATAACTACGCAGTTATCGGCCAACCGTTTTCGGCAAATGGTTCAGCTTTATGAGATTCGTACTGCTTTCAACAATTATCACAATGAATTATGAAAATACTTGTTGCGTGTTTGTTTGATATTGAAATGTTCAACAAATGTTTTTTTTTCCTTTTAATCGGTAACGAACCAAAAATTTTGTATACACCACAAAATTAGACGATATCAACAATGTCCCGGAAATTTAAAATGACGATCAAAGCGCCTATGATGTATATTCGCGTCTGTACAGGATTCTTTTTATGAAACGTCAAAGCGAATAAAAATTCAAAGAATAATATTATTTCCCGACTGTGTATATTAAATTATATTTTTTTTTTTGTACACAGATAAACATTTTCATGACACACATGTCGAACTACGGCAACGATCGTTTGGCTTTGTACACATTCGAATCGGTTGTAAAATTCTTGAGATGTTGGACGAACGTCCGGCTCGGGTCCGCGCCCCCGCTGCGCCTCGCCGAGAAGTACTTCCAGATGAGGCCCGATGAACTCAACCCTTTGTGGGGGGTTAGTATTTGCATAGTGTGTCATAATAAGATTGATGTTCAGAATTAATATTAACCCTTAAAGTGATGAAATCGCAAAGATTGAAAAATCGTTATTTAAAAGTGTTGAAATTATTTATGGAATGAATATGTTATGTATACAGTTACATGTTTTTCGAAAGTTATTGTGATTGGAAAGTTTTGAAGATATCATTTTATATGTAATCTCTTTCCAGAGAATAGTTTAGAGGTATCTAGCATGTTTTTTTTTTTTTAGTAAATAAAAGTAATACCCAACTCCCAATCTTTTCATTAAAAATGATAAATACGAGGTTTACTCCAAAATTATTGAGATACGGCAACGTACCTTTACATATATGTCCAAAGTAGTCTCCTTCAGCGGCATTACACTTCTGTAGGCGAATTTTCTACAAACGGAAAGAATCGAGCCAGTCATTTACAGAAATAGAGTCAAAATGTTCTGTAATAGAGGAGTCGATCTCTTCTCCTGATATAAAAATGCTAGCACGCAATTTTTTTTTAAATGAACCAAAAGTCACATCTTGCGAGGTTCAGTAAATAAGGCGGAAGCTCAAAGACTACAATGTTATTTTCCTTTAGAAAGTTGACAATGAACGCATCGGTATGAGAGAATGCGTTGTCGTGGTGCAGCATGAAGCCTCTAATTCTAAAAGACTGGAGAACTTCTGACAAGCAGTGCTGTATGTACCGGGCCACAATGATAGTTTTCTGTCATTTTCATTTATTAGTTTTGACCAAGCCTGTACTTCTTAAAAACAATCATTCATACCTTTTTTACGATCGCGGAAAACCGTTGTTTGACAGTATATCAATGATTCGAGAGTGGCCCTTATGTAATTTATTAACTAAATTGCCCAAATACCGAGTCAAAAATGATATAAAGAAAACAGTCCATAATTGTACAATCCTTTTTACTGAAGCATGCTTATTGTACAACTATTTATTATTATTAGCAATTGTATATGTGACAACATTGTAATTCCCTTTGCGTAATTCTGTATTCCTTAAATTATGGACCACATGTTCACAAAACAAATAAATTTTCATTCTCAAAAGTGCACTTTCAATTAAAGTTTTATTAATATCCAAATAGAAATGATTTCAGTACAGTATTGTACTCTACGAGGCTGCAGTTTGTCTACAACGAAATATATACTATTTGAACTATTATGGTCATTCGGATGAAATGAATTGATTTGCGAACAGAATCCATGTGACGATATACGCCACCGTCGTATCTGGGCGAAGAACAAGCGTTGCGACACCCTGCCCAAGTTGTTGGTGATCGGCCCCCAGAAGACGGGCAGCACTGCTCTGTACACGTTTCTGTCGATGCATCCCGCGCTGGTAGCTAACTTACCGAATCCGACTACCTATGAAGAACTGCAATTTTTCAATAACAATAATTATTTGAAGGGACTGGACTGGTGAGTTTCCTTTTTCAATTTAATGCTATTATTTTCTTAATTTAATAGATTATACAAAAAACGATTCGTTCGCTAACTTATTTAATTAGCTAAATTAAATTCAACTAGTACAGTTTTAGATTTCATTTCAATTTTCAACTTCTCAGATATGCTATTTCGTACGTTTAGCATACCGCACCTATTTTGAAGTACTAATATGTAACCATTTCACAGGTACTTAAACTTCTTTCCTGAGGGTTTGGCTAATTCGTCACAGATCACATTTGAAAAGTCAGCGACCTACTTCGACGGCGACTTGGTCCCGCGACGGGCGCATGCGTTACTTCCAAATGCAAAGATTATAACGATACTTATTTCGCCTTCCAAAAGGTAACTTTCTACGCACAGATAAAATTATTTTTTATAGCATTTCAAGGGAGAAATGAGCGTGTGAGTTACCAGATAGTAGGCGATCACCACTGCCAACGGACGTTCGCAACTCCAGACGAATCACCAGTACATTTTTAGGATCTGGAGAAGGAACAGGATATCTGACTGAATGGGATCTGGGTTACCAGAACTCACTAGACGAAACGCAACAACAAAAGGTGTTATTTCACGTCTGTATTCTGTAAGAGTGTGGTATCTCACCAGTGGAACTGACCCATTTTTGTGTTATGGCTAAGTTGGAATCAAAAATTCAATTATATTCAAAATATTACAATTTTGTACTAATATTTGTATTAAGCGATTGATACTCGATACTTTCACATTTAAATTATTAAATAAGAGAAAAATTACCTATTACAATTTTTTTATGAAATGTAATGTGTATGTAATTGTATAGGGCGTACTCGTGGTACCAGCATATCCGTTCGCACGGCGATCCTGTGGCCAACAACTACACCTTCCACACGATCATCACTGCTAACGATTCTGCACCTAAACCCCTAAGAGATCTCAGGTGAACTCATTATATATTTTTATTACTATCATGAACAATATATATAATCTAAGAAAATCTACTCAAACTCAATAGAGCAATATATATATATATATATATTGTATTTGATTAAACCGATAAACGTACGTACCTTTAAATGTGTATTTTGGGCTTCGACGGGTTTTCCTTCTTCGTCTGAACGGTTGGATTGCTAAAATTTATCGCCTGTGTGCTGACCTTAGTCGGCCTCGATCGCTGTATGCCCAACGGTGACGTCGTTATGGATCGATTGGCACTTAGAAAACATCACTGTTACACATTCCCTGAGAGAATAATCAGGGCACAATGATTTGTATCGGCCAATGGGATTATCCGCTCCGTGCGGTGTCACAGGTGGCGGGAAACAAATCGACACCAGCATTCGCAGCGGATAATTTAGTAGTTTTAGATGGCTGTTTTAAATTTCCAGACTATCAAACGCACATGCATTTATCCAAATCAATAATTGAAAATTAAAATAAACCACCAGCATTATCGTATTACGAACTGAAAATATACACTATCAGCAAATATAGATGTAAATTTTATAAATTTCCGTTTGCCAAATGGAAAATAAACCAAAGAATAAAGTAGATTGCTGAAGTAAGAAGACAAAAGTTAACACCGTCATAACCTCGATGTATGTATTAAAAATACCATTGACAATATCAGATATTAGGAAATTTATAAGTTTCGTATAAATAATTATTTTAACATCGAAAACATTTTTTTCGATCGCCTCAACTGGGCCACCATTTTTAACGAAAATGCAAAATTCGCTCGGGTATTGTACTCGTAAGCTGTAGACCTCGGTAAATGATTGAGGAGTTAAAAGAAGCATATGGACAAGGATTACATACATAGAGTGAAAAAAAAAAGTGAAAAATTGTATAGTTCTTTGAGAAAATCACAAAAAAAAATCCAGATCAAAATATATGTTTTTAGGGAATTTCTAAATGGCATTTTTAAAACCGTTCAGGTATTTATTTATTTTTTACTGCTTATTTTTATTTTTAAAATTAAGAACAATTTATAATGTCTCTATACTTAGTTAATAAATTTTGTTTTGGAGTTGATTTTGTGTTTATTAATTTAACAACCATATAACATTTGCATTGAGAAGTAACTATTTCATTATGTTTTGATTTGTATTATTGGTCCTTAGTCAAAGAATAATCTTTATTATAATTTAATATTACTTAACGTTAATTGAGTTTTGAACTATCTTATTATCAAAACAAATGATTATTATATATATATAATATTCATTTGTTTTGAATATGCGCATTTTTTTTCTAAATCAATAATTATTTTTTTAATCGCTAAGTTCCATTCGCATTTGTAGTAAAAGTACCTTAAACGGCCTCCTTTACGTAAGCTGTTGTTCAGCCGGCTGATAAATGTCATTGAAATCAAATGAATAATCAACAAAATATGAGCTATCAATAAGTTTAACACTTGGATTATGCCAAATTAATCCGCACCGTTACGCGTTCCTTTAATCCAAAAGGCCTGCTTTATTTTTTGGTATAACTTCCTTAAATTTGTTTTGAGATTATTGTATATCATAAAAGAATTTTGAAGTAGACATCATATCATTCTTTATTCTAACACCATTTTCATTTTAATCTTTTTAAGAAATGTTTACAACATAAGGTATCGTTATTAATTAGTTGAATGAGCTAAGAGTATCAACGTGAAGCCTCAAGGCAAGCATTCATCGACATTTTCAGAGGTTTTTACGAGAATATAAAAAATATCAAAGAACTTTAATATTTTCGAATTTTCCTATCTTTCATAAAGATGTGTAGATATTAAAATGCTTTCCTATGTGAACAGTTTATTTAACATCAGAGATATTAGTAATATTTCAGCTAATTAAATGTGAAAGTTTTTGATGGAAAATATTATGCAAGATTCTTTTATATTTACAAGAAATACAAATCATTTTTAGTTGATGTTAATTACTGTAAAAAAATTACCACTCGAAGAACATACCCACGAAATTAATTGAATAATGAATTTTGTTCATCAATTTCTGGTCATTAACATTGTTGCAAATGTTTTTTTCTCAATTTACTTATAAAAACATATTAAATCAAAATGAGATTGTCACCCATATTTGCTTTAATTAAATACATTTAATCGAATGACGTTATATAACATTAGGAACCGCTGCTTGAACCCCGGCAAGTACAGCCACCACCTCGAGCGGTGGCTTCTAGAATACAGTCCACATCAGCTGCACATCCTGGACGGCGGCCAGCTGCGCTCGGAGCCGGCGCTCGTGATGAGCACCCTACAGAAATTCCTTAAGTTGACGCCTCATCTGGACTACAACAAATTGCTCAAGTTCGTATTAGACGTTATTTTTCCTATTTGGGTATATAAATATATATATATTTAATAGTTTAAAAATTGTGCAGTAAGACTTCGAAAAGAATATCGTAATGAATCTAAGAGAGTTTCAAAGTTAAAAAATTGGTCCATAAAATTTATATTTATGAATTAAAAAGAGGAGGCTACGATCCTTGCATAAATCGCTACGTCTTTATCAATTTGGGGTATAATGAGTGTTACGTAAAAAGGGCTAATAAATGCCTCTCACCTTTTAACGATCGTTTCTAACTTTTTAATTGCCCATTTTTACTTGAAATATCTTATACTTTTTTAGTAATAAAACAATTAAAAAGTTAACAAAGACCATGAAAACTTTTATATGATTATAAATCAAGTTTTTTTTTTATTCAAAAATTCCTGCTTATTATTACGTAATTGTCCATAATTCTTTATTGGTACTGAAACTATGCATACCTCTATAATGCCTTTTAAAAATCTTAAATAGTTTGTCAAATAATGATTGCGAACGTACGGCTGGCGTTCAATACGGCACGGCATTTACTAAAAGAGACGGTCGATCCTAATGCTGCTTAAATTATATTTCAAGCTAATGTCTTCTCCAGATAATTGCGCAAGTTTCACGCTTGTCCTAATTGCATATCTTATCGACTTGTAGTTCTTCATGTCTGGATACTCAAGTGTAACCGTCATTCATTGATTTATATTAGTAAGGTGTAGGTAAATTTTCTTTATACACCCTCCGTTTGCCTTTTTTGTATCCAATTGAAATATTTTACTTCGCACACACACAGCACCATGTGATCCTGAATTAACAAATATTTTTATTTTAATAGAATAAATATTTGTTTTGTGTGGGAATCGAACTCACTCCCTTAGCGTAACAGGTGGGGTCACTACCGGCTAAGTCATTTTACCACATCGGTTTAATCGGCGTCGTACTTGATAAGCCGCGAAAAAAATGATTCGTCTTCATATAAAATTTTCATCCAATACAAGGATAAAAGATCAACAAGCGGAAATGCACAATATTTAATTAAATGCAAGAAAAATTAAAAATGCAGAGCATATGGTTCCTTATTATTGTTACCTCTGACATTTTATTGAATATCCCTTTTGAATTAAAATGTTCCTTTATTTGGTACGTTCGAATAACCAATTTAAAATAATATAATAATATTGCTCCACCCGACAAATGTCGGGGAAGGAGAGATATAAAAATCATAAAATATTCAAAGCTATATAATAAGCTAGACTGAACTCAACTCTTTGTACTCTTACCTTATGTGCATCCACAGTCAAATACAAAATATACCCTATACAAAGTCACAGTTATTATTAATCAAACGCTTGGTAAAAAAACGCTATTATACAACTTGTAAATATTTAGAGAACAAATATTCATGGACATGGCTCGATTTCCTCGACTGTTCACGGATTCATATATATATATAAATATTTAATGGTATAATATATTTAAATTTCTATATTAGGTCGAGGGAAAAGTTTTTTCGTATTCTATAAGTAAAAAGTTTCAATATAATCTTTTATTGTGATAATATATTATCAAAACTAGCCAGATACTGTTTGTATCTGGCTAGTTTTGATACCATTAAATAGATGACATTTTTGGAAAAAGAAAAAGTAAAATCTGTGTCACGCCATTTTTCTATTGTTTTTCTGAATTGAACATGAATGTAACGTAGAAATTCTATACATTTTGAAGTTTTATTACAAAAGAGGGAAAAATACGACAAAAACCGCAAAAAAAATTGTGACGCTTATGGACCTCATACAGATCCGTTAAGAGTAGTACAAAACTGGTTTAAGCTTTTTCAATCTGTTAATATATCAAAGATGAACCTCGCTCTGGTCGACCTGTTACGTGTAAAGTTGATGCCATTTTGGAAAAATTAAAACAAGATCAGCATATTAGTTCTTACGACATAACTGAAAAGCTGGATATACAAAAAAGCTCGGGTGCCATATGATCTCACTGAAAGAAATCTAATGAATCGTGTACTCATTTGCGATACTCTATTGAAACGTAATGAAACCAAACTGTTTTTGAAAAGATTGATCACTAGTGATGAAAAATGGATTACATACGACAAGAAAATGCAAAAATATCATGGTTTAAAAGCAAGCAAGGTCCACAGATTATACCGCGAAACCCGGATCAAATCGCAATAACTTGATACTATGTGTATGGTGAGATTGTAAGGGCATTATTCGTTATGAGCTTTTACAGCTGGGCAAAACCATCAATTCGGATCCCTACTGTTAACAACTGATGAAAATCAACCAAGAAGTAGAGAAAAAAGGGCCGGAATCGATCAACAGAAAGGGTGTGGTTGAGAGAGTTTGATTGGGAAGTGTTAATGCATCCACCATGTAAGCCTGACCTTGCACCCTCAGACTTTCACCTGTTTCGGTCTCTTCAGAATTCTGTAAGTAGAGTTCAAGAGAAGACTCAAAACTAAATGTCACAATTTTTTGATCAGAAGTCCCAATATTTCTCGAGATATGGTATTATATCATTACCTATAAAATGGCGACAAATTATTGAACAAAATGTCATATACAATAATTAAATGCTAATAAAATATGATGAAAAATTATCTTGAATCTGTATAAAATACGAAAAACTTTTACCCCGACCTTACATATTTTTATATCATATTAATTTTATATACATTGAATTGTTTAAATTTTATATAATTTAAATTTGGAAAGAACTGCTCTCGAAATTTCTTACTTGCTCTTCATGAGAGAGAACTGCCTTCTGAACGAGTGGCAAAATGGCAAAATGTATATTTTTAAAATATTTTGACGTATTTCATGTGTTATTTGTAATTTATGCAATAAAGTTATTTTTGAATTTGATGAAAATTTATGTTTGTATATAATCATATTATTAATATAATTACTTTATTTTACAAGTGCCCGTACACATTCTATTATCGTATTTTTTTTGGTTTTGAATAGCGACGTGCAACTCGATCTAGGTCAGAGGATTTTTTTTGTTTAAGATAACTCAAAAACGTGTTATATTTATTTATCAAACAAACTACATCTATTCAACCAAAGCGTGTTATTTAAGTGAAACATACCGCATTTTAAAAAATTAAATATACCCTCTAGTCAAAAGTACTTGGTACTAAATAGTGCCCAGAATTATTACATTTATGTTTTAGAAAATAAACTTATGTTGAGATGGTCCTGTAATTTAACATAAAAAATATATACTTCATCTTAATCATAGCGTACCTACTCATGATTTTTTTTTCACAGGTATGATCCAAAAAAAGGTTTCTTCTGCCAAGCAATGAGCAACGAGAAGACAAAATGCCTAGGTAAATCGAAAGGACGGAATTATCCCCCGATGGAAGAGAGATCTTCCAAATTTTTAAAGAAGTACTACACGCCACATAACACCGCATTGTCCAAGTTGCTCGTAAGACTGGGCCGGCCCGCGCCCCAGTGGCTCAGAGACGACCTGTCTACCGCCAGGTAGCGATACCAAAATGCTTCCTCTGCGACTAAAAAAGTTAAGAAACGAATGGATGTCGTAACTCTAGTGAAATTCTGCGTTTTGACCACGCAGTGATTATGATAAGAGTCTTAACACTTGTTATTGTCAATTCCCACTACAGAGTATTTAGATTTTCATTGTGAATTTTTTTTCATAATATTATTATTACTCGAAAAAGAACTATAGTGTTGATAAACTGAAAAAAAAAAGTTCATAAATACTAATAAATCTATTACTTATTATTGTTTGTTAGCTATAGGTATTTTTAGTTCCGGTAACGCAGCGTTACGTTATTGTGATTTGATTACAATAAGCTGCTGTCCAGTACGAGCTGTGTAAGCAATACCGGGGCGGGTCGCGCCGCCCACTTAGGTGCTATTACTAGTTATTACTGTCTACTGAGCATATCGTTTAAAAGTTGTTCTCGTGTTCTCGTTGTATGGCAATCTCATTAGTTTTTAAAGGGCTGAATGTATCAGGAAAGATGTTTACATTTTATTTTAATTCGAAAATTTCTAATCATGAAAAACTTGTTTTTTAACATAATCAAATGTTTATTTTTATGAAGAAATGTAAATTTTTTGATAAATAATACCGTTAATCTAAATTAAATTATTATTTCGAAATAAATAATTACGAATTATGTAGCTTACGAGATAGCTCCGTGAGGCGGAGCAACAAAGTAAAGGCTATGAAAAACACATATTTCTAAAGAAAGTGTCTGACATTACCTATTTTAATTTTAATATGTACACAATTTAAATTCAAAACATTGTTAAAAAGAAACTTGTATTTTGTGTAATCAGACGTCTAAATTATAAACTTATATCGAACTCAAATCTTCATCTTTCCTATTGATTTTTTAACCGTATCTGCGCAGCACTAGTTTTTTTTATATGCCAAGTGCAAAAAATTGTGGATATTTTTAAAGTTACATGAAAAGTTTTCAGCGTGATACAATTTACAACTTACAATCAGTTTCAGTTGAATATTTACATTTTCAACATGTTCAATAACGACTTATATCCTGTAATTATTTTAATTGTAATTAATAGCTTATTTTGTAGCTTTTTATTTGTATGTATTGTGTACCTGACAGTTTGTATATTTGTATATTCAATAAATTCAGTTTAGTGATACTTGTAAATGACCTTGGTTTTAATCGTGATGACTCAACATTACCTCAGTGCCATAGGAAGAATCCATTAAGGGCACAACTTTTATTTTACATGTATATGAGATTTTTATGTGAAAAATGATGATAGTTAAGAACTGCTAGTCTCGTAGTGAAATGTGTGACATTTATTTTGCTTTAATTCATAGTAAATTGTATTCAAATTTCTGTACATTATATATTATACATCCAGCTTGTCGAACCTCTTTTCCCAGTGAAGAATTGCTTCTCCATTTTATTTAAACATCCAGAATCGATTTAGTAATAAAACCTATATCATATTTCATATATCATTATATAACTGGGGCATTGTATTATTTTTGGTAAACGTAGATCGTAAACATTAATGTTAATGCGAGTATTTGAAATATATTTTGATATATGGATTTATAAATAAAAAAAAAACAAATTTTATTTTTAACTTCCGACAATTTAAATGACAGCCAATATATGTATTTACCTATATGGTAAACCTGTTATCAGCTCAATGAAGGTGGTAGTTGTACCGTTGTACTTAATAAAAAATATGCATCTCTTTTTGCATGGCGTGTTATTTATTTTAAATGTCTGTTCTAAAAATAAAAAAATATATATAATATAAAATGAAAGCATGTAAAAAAGTGTGAAAAAATTCCCATTGGGAAGTATAAAGTACATAAAAAAAATAATGTGAAGATATTGTGTGTGTGTCTATTTTAATGAAGAAAAAATCTGTAACATAATAAATTTATATAAATTTCCGTTAAACTGAAACGCTTGTAAAAAAAATCTTTTTATATTGATAGCCACACTTCTAATGTTCTTAAATGTTGTGAAGATGTGTGTTACGTAGAGAATGGCCTTAAATCGTGTAGAATCGCGCAATGGTCTGTATCGAATTATTTTATTACGGTGTTGCCATTTGTGAACTATAAATGTATAATATGGTGTTTCTTCGTATCGATTGAAGCGTGCATTGCTTCAAGTTGTTGGGTGTTAACGCGAGATATCTGTTACTTATAGGAAACGTTACGTCATTTTATGTAAATATTTAAGTTTACAAATTTAATATCCCTCTTCAAATAAGCAGCATATGATTTTATATATTCGGTATGTGTCTATGATGAACGTACGTACATCTATATTTTTGTTTACTTGTAAATTTTTATCAAGCGATGACTGCTCCTGCGATGTGTTCTCATGAAAAATTAACAGTAATTATTTTATTAAACGATCTAAAGACTATATTGCGTTTTATTTACAAAACTTATATTCATGGGGCCTTCGACGCACTCGACTATACAAATACATTCTGATAACTTATAATCAGTAACGTCTAATTATAAGTTATCAGTATTTATTTTGAAGTCCAAATAGACAATTGGTCATTGTCTATTTTGCTTTTCTTAGCTGTTTCTATCATTTTGTCAACAGACAAAATGATAGAAACAGTTAAGAAAAGCATGAATTTTAAAACGCATTGTATTGCTTTGTTCATGGTGTCTTAAAAAAAATGTCTGTTATTCAAAAATTTGACAATCTTTTTCAAACTCGGATTATCTAAATATAAAAAGTAGGTATGCGTTTTAAACTAGTCTACAGCGTATAGGTCTTTGTTGTAACGACAAACGCTAGCGGGTCCTAGCGCTTTATTTGGCGTTTCCGCGGGCAGGGCATTTGTCGCGTTGTGTGCCGGCGCGGGGTTGGCGCGCCTCGAGATAAAAGGGTTTCATATCGCTTTTGTTCGTAGCATGCGAATCGCAAACAAAGGTGAAAGCTTTTGACTTGTGCTCCGTAACGCCGATCCGCCTATCTGATAATTGCTTTCAATATTATATTTATATATTTTTATACATACACATTATGTATAAAAACAAATTTTGTTTTGCATTTGTTGTGTTCGGATTGTTCAAGGATCGAATTTTTGTTATGATAAAAAAAACTTAAGCATAATTGTTGTTGTAAAAAATGTCTTCATTACATTGTGTAACTTATCTTTTTTAATTTCTTTTAAACTTTTTCGATTTGATCACTGAAAGCGCTACACCAAGTGAAAAAAACGGAGAATGGAAGACAAACGGAAGAACTTGCCCTTTCTCACTATATTGTAGTGACCTATACCGGGTGTAAGGGACAGTTTTCCGCAAACTGATACAGTGAACTCAGTATATTATGCTAAGATGATCCGCGCATGAAATTATTTCAGGATAATTAAGTGAATCCAAGGAAACTGATTTGTTTTATCAGGTCCTACGCAATGTATGGCTACCATTTTTAAATCACGCGGGCGCTAGTAGCATCCTGTAGCGCTCTGTAGCTAGGCAGATAGTAGAACAGCTGATTCCGTGCGTTGTTTGTTAAAGTAATTTAAAGACTCATTGCTGTTTTTTTTTTATTTTACCTGTTTTATTTACAAAAATGAAATGCTGCGTACAGAAAATGTGATTTTACATGAAAATAAAGTAGTTTTAACTGAAAAAAAAAACTTCTTTTTTCCTGAGAAAATTTCCAATGGATCTTGGTCTGGATGCACCTATCAGTTTGCGGAGGGCTGTCCCTTACACCCGGTATAGTGTATTCACACCTTATATTATGTTACTTATCTCGATTCTAGTTTCTCACAAAAGTTTGCAAGAATACCGGCTGGCTCTACAGTCCCGACACTCCGAATCCATGCATGTTGCAGGCAAGCGTCTATTAAGAATTTCCGCGAAGTAACACCACATAATACAACTCCTAATCCAGTCTAGACACTGCACTCCTCTCCTATAATTACGCTCCATTCGGTGAATTGGGTCTCGTGTCTTTCAGTCATTGTGACTGGCTTAAGGTTGAGCGAATGATGATGATGATAAACTTTTATTACCTCTCGATTTGACTTTCAGCAAATATTGACACAATATCACTTCATAATTTCAGAATTTCCTTATTAATTTTCTGTTCAATTTTACTCTCTGTAAGGCCGGCAAAACACTAATAACTCCCTTGATGTTGCGGATGTCCATGGCTAATCATCTACTCTGTGATAAATCTCAATTTGCCCCTTATAATGTCACAAAAAAAATGTATAGATACACAGGTATTAAAACGAACATGATATGAAAAACTTAATTGTCATTGGCTACCAACACAACCCCACACACCGCAACCCCAAAGAAGTCACTAGTGCGTTACCGGCCTTTTAAGAAGAAATAGGATATCTGATGGAAAAGAGAATGGGCTACCACAACTTTTGTGAAGGAATATGATATCTGATGGAGGGAGCGAGCACCGGAACTCTCACTCACTGCAATAAACAAGAAGCTGCTACTTCTTGTCCGTATTCTGTGACAATATCTTACTTACTTACTTACTTGTACTGCAGCCAAGTTAGCTCTAGCTCATAGCCTTACCACTATTAATTTATCGATGCGACTACCATAAAACTACGAGATTCAAATTAAAACAGAAGTTTGCCACTTCATCGGAATTTGTTTCTAGTACTACAAAATCACAGAATATACATTTAAATGTGCAATGATTCAACAGTTCAGTACCCTCTTTCTCCTCTGTTTATAAACCTAAAATTTTGGTAACAGTTCGTTTTTTTCCACTTTCGACGTAGAGTCGTCTTTCTTTAGAAGTCTTTATATTCGTCATTCTTCACGCTATTTACATGTATACCTAATCGACAATTTTTGTACAATACTCAATGTAGTCTTTGCGATTTAAAATTTGTTAAATATAATACCCTGCATTTTTACACATTATTAAATCTACGTTAGCTGCGAGTGTGTGCAAATACATCATTAACGCGTGTTATTTGTTCAACTTCAAATATAGTCATTGCAGAGAAATAAGGCAACCAACATATGTTAATGAAATATGTATAGACACTTACAAAATGAATCCTCTTTCCCTTAAAGTGTGATAATTTATTAATTATGAATAAATAAAAAATACAATCGCAACGAGATCGGGAGCAAGATCGGAGTCGGCATTAAAACGAGACGAAATCAAAGACGAGGAGCTGGGTCGGAATTGGAAGCGGGACAGAGAGCAGAATCGAGAACGGAGCAACGATCAGAACCGAAAGCGAGACCGGAACCGTAATTGAGAACGGGACTAGGGTCGAAAACCAGTGTGAGATCAAAAGTATGACGTGACTGGGATCGGAATCGAAATCGGATAGGGATTAAAACTGAGATCGATCGATACAAAAGAAAAAATATTCATTTTACATCAATGCTGGTGTAGCATATGCAGCTTTGTTGTAGGTGACTCGCCTGTATAGTTAACGTCCGCAACGTTATCTATAGGGGCGAGTCACCTACAACAAAGTACAGAACATCTGCGGGGCCAGCTAGTGTGCAACAGTTATAGACATACTCTTTGACAAAAAAATGTGAATAACGTTCCAATTTTCAAATTTTACGAAAATGGTCGAATTTTGATACAAAATGTCCATACAAATGACATAGAAATATCAAAAAACCCAAAAGTTCATCACAAAGATAAGTTGCTTTTTTGCTAGCTGATTCCAATGTAACCAACCAACTTATTCCCACCATTCGTACCAAACACTTCCCCTGACCGACGCATAAAATTCGAATATTAATTATCACTAGTATATAGATTACTGATAATTAATTTAAAAAAAAACTACAAAATTGTACATATTTAAAGGTGCTGATTCTAAAGATTTTTCAAAACTTTTTGTAATATGTGCAGGAAATTTTACGAATCGTTTAAGCTTAAAATTTGAGCACTTACCTACTAGCTATATTTTGAAACTTTTGCTTACGACATGTAGAAAACGTAGGCCGTACCATTAAAAGTTGATGATAAACAAGACGAGTTTAAATAATTTTAATTTTCATTATATTTCCATATTATTCTATTTTCTGAATTGCTTGATTCATTAATCTATCCAATATTGGCTAATTACGCGAAGACATCATTAAATACCATTATCATATACCTAAAGCACCAACAATTGGACTTCGACACCGAGCCGTGCATAGTCGCTGTGACTATTCCGAGATTGATGAGCTTTAAGGTTTAAAGCAAGAAATTCAACTGAAACGGATCTTCGTTCACCCAATATCTGTCGCAACAAATTGATAAGATTTATACTAGTTTTGCTAATGCATTTGATTAAGTTATTCATTCTTTAATCATTAGTTAAAATCATGAAATCATGGAATAATACCGGCGCGGTTTACGGCTACGACGGCGCTAAAACTATTTTTTTTTTATTTTAGCTGGTTAAAATTACTAATATGAAGACGAGTGGTAAGAACCTCTCTGTTTTGATTTGGTTTCAATCATATCTTGAAAAACGATATCAGTTGATTTTGCTTAAAAATCACATTTCTGAAAGAAGTTTAAAACTCCGTGAGACATTTAGAATATTTTTCATTTACTTTTTGTATTAATAATATATCTATAATTTTATGTTATTTTTTGCAGACGAATTAGTAATATATAAAACCATTGCAATCCCCAATTGAGTAAACTCTTTTGAAAAATAATCTTAACTCTCAATTTGCAATTATGTAAAATTAGTATATTGTAAGAAACCTTAGTGAATGTTCTTATATAAATTTTAGTAGCAACTGAGAGTAATTTTCTTCCTACGCGCTCAAAGAAGTTGCTTTAAAGAAGATCAAAGAAATACGTGACCTAGATATTATACTAGACTCACAATGAAATTTCTCTGCACGCTATGAAAATGGAACAAACAAGTCATTTTATATAGTAGGGGCTTTGAAGCGTAATATAAAACGTTTTAATGTTATAATAAATAGTGTTAATTCAATATACTAGATCAGTTCGTCCACATGGAGTCATTCTTATGCTATTTATTCTCAACACTAAGAAAGCGTGTTTATTTCGAGTACGTCATTTAACTTACATTTCGCCCAACATCTTATCCAAATAGTTATAGAATGTTTAACAAGCAAACAAGCATGCAAACCACCAGGGAATAGATGGTTCCAGATCTACATAGACACCTGCGACCCCAACGGAGGAATAACTAGTACATTGCTTGTATTTTAAGAAGGGCTTTTTTATTAAGATCTCCTTGTCCTAGTTTATTGGGAATACCTCCGTAGATAAGTAGATAATTCCTAAGCTTTACGTTCTTGGTAGAAAATTATACATGAAAAATACTATCATAGAACGTTGACCATCAAGATGGGGATGACATCATCTTCAAAAAAATGGAAAGCTAATGAAATTCAGTAGGAGAAATAAAGTTGAATATTTTTTCACAGTACTTCCTATAGTATATGTCATATGTGGGCAACAACTGGCCCGCTGTAAGTTTTGATCCAACCTGTGAGAAATTTTGAAAAACCATTAAAAATATATTACACGACTTACTCATACTCACGGAATTAAGTGAGCGAGCAAGCCGAGTGGCGGCGATCATCAAAGAGTGAGGCGGCAAACATCAACGCCTTTGATGTTTGCCGCTTCACTGGCGGCGTAATAAAAGATTATTGCTTGCCAACTGTTCTACACTAGAAGATTCTAGATCATTCCTTCATTTTGGCTACATAAGCGAGTGGATAGCCCGAACTTTAGTTCAGTTCTATTTGAGCTACCGAGGTTATAACTTCGACAAGCGATATCCTAGCGAACTGCTAGTGCCGTCAATTTGCTTTTTAACTTTGTGTATATCTTGAGTGCTTATTGATTATTAAGGAACCACTACAGCAGAGAACATTTTTAAGGAAGTTTAAAAAGGTATATTCACAAGTTTTGGGTTGCCATGGTCAAAATTAATTTAAGTATGCACAGACAGTATATCTTCTATGGTCGGCTTACGTTAAGGTTTCATCAGAATTTTGAATGAAAAATCAACTGAATTAGATGTACAAAAAGGTTATTTGATAGTCCTTCATTGCATTATTCACCAACAGAACTTGTGTTCTAAGTCCATTCGACTCTAGAATGTTATGAATGTGATAGTAAAAACCATCAATTTTATTCGACCCCGAGGGCTTAACCATCGTCAGTTCAAGGCGTCTTTGGATGAAATATCAGCCAAATATGACGACGTAACATATTATTGTGAAGTTAGATGGCTAATTAAAGGGAAAATGCTCAAACAGTATTACGAACTTAGAAATGAGATAGCAGATATGTAAATTTAGAATAAATCACTATCTGAATTGAGTGATCCAAAATGAATATGTGACTTTTCAGCATTTCTGGTCGACCTTACAGTCTATTTGAATGATTTAATTTTGAAACTTCAAAAACGAGGACAGTTAGTGAATGCTTTGTACATGCCATTTGAAAGCGATTCAGAACAAAATCCTTTTGTGGGAGGCATAGGAGCTATCTAGTAACAGTTACCATTTCACCTTGCTCTCTGCCTATGAAAATATTGCTTATGCTCAATATTTTGAAGAACTCAAGTTACTGTCGGAGCTATTTTTGAACAGATTTAGCGATTTCAAAAACATGGAAGATTATTTCAATTTATTTGCTACTCCGACACGAAGTAATGTACAAAATGCTCCAATACACTTGCAAATGGAGTTGATCGAGATTCAAGAAAATGCACTCTTAAAATCTAAATTTTGATTGAATGGAGTTGTGAGATTTCTACAAAAAATACCTCGAAGAAGACCTTTTTCCGCAGTTTATAAAATTCGCAAGAAGATTAATTTGTGCGTTTGGCAGTACTTACGAATGCGAACAGTTCTTTTCAATGATGAAAGTTAATAAATCAAAACAGTTGGTAAAAAATAAAATCAATCAGTTGGTAAATCATTTCAGAGTTCCTTCGTATTCGTGGCAGAAAATTGGTATATAGGATAGAGCATGCACAAAGATGTTTCATGTCTTCATAAGACCAGCGGCTCGAACTGTCCGGTTACTGTAAGGTTGCCGACGATTTGAGAAACCCTACGTTGGATGCGGCCTAGAGTCAAAACTTTGGGGCGTTCCAGGCCACAGGTGGCAACAGCGCTCTAGATGAGGTCGGACTTGTGCCTTATAAAGTAGAAAGCGATGATCCGACTTGAAGTACTGACGCGCTTTATTGACCACCCCGAGTTATTTAGAAACTAGTTCCACTTTGCCCTACAAACTATCCCCAAACTGAACTCTTTTGTTGTGTCGACACCAATGATCTCGATAACCCGGTATGGCACTAACGGGAGTGCTTTACTTTGTTCTCTGATGATCAGCGGAAAACTTTGTTAACTTAAAACGACCGAATCTGTATAGTTGTTATGTCAAGATTTCGTCAGCCGAAAGCAGCAGCGGCAAAGTTCCTCACGCTGACATATAGTTTTGAGATTATAATTGTTTTATGTTAACAAAATTACCGCATGAAACTGAATTTGCCCACACGATACAGCGTGTGCTTTCAAACAGAGGAGAGAAGGAAGAAACAGAATTTTTTAGCGGTGAATACGTAAAGTTGTGTCTTATGTCTGTTAAATCCGACAAGGTTTTACAGAATTCCTAGATTTAGGTGCCATTAGAATTTTTAATTAAGGTACTGTAAGTTAATCTTACTAAGGGCCTCTTCCACTTATTCCTTTTAAACTCGCTTTTAATTAAAAGTAACTTTTAAAATCAACTTTGCGTTCCATGTCCTAACAAGTTTTAACCCGAACAACCGTTAAAAGTAGGACATGGAACACGAATCTTTTTCTAAAGGTGACTTTTTATTAAATATCAGTTTAAAAGAGACGGAGGAAGAGGCTTTAAGTAATGGATATAATAATATGTGATCTCTCTTTTTACATAAATTCCTAAATAACCAAGACTATAACAAGTAACAAACAATATAAATTATTTATAATAAAGGGCCAACCATGTTACATCACACATTAACTAAAGGTTTGACAAGGGCTATGAGTCATAATCTTTGTAATCCTACGTGGTTACATTTAAAATTTACTAAATTTCAATAAATTGTTTTGGAATCGTTGTTTTAGTTTAATATTTTCCAAACTTAAAACTTGCTAAATATGCCACATCATAACAAGGGAAAGCAAAATCAAACAAATGTGTCTATCTGTGACATGGACGGAAAGGGTGTGTTTTTAGTTCCTCTTTTATCAATTGTGTGATCACTACAACCATATACCGTAGTTTGATATTTACCTCAATGGGTTTAAATATTTCATTGAATGTATTGTGATTAATTTTGGCAGCGATGATTGATGATACAGATTGACTGACGAAATAATATTTCTGAAAAACTTTCAAATCATTTCATATACCGTAAAGTTTGTTACTTTTTATAGTGCACGTAATACATCATTTAACGAATTTTGGATCGAATCTTTCGTATATTTTTTTTTGTCAATGGCGTATTGATTTTAAATATCTTATTAAGCTAGAACTTGTGTTTTGTTCTAGTACATTTTTAATTTAATAGTCCAGAAGCATTGTTCAGTATCGACGGCGAAGATCTCTTAAGTAATTTTGGTAGTTTTTTGCAGATTTCACTATCATTGTCCAGACTTTTATAAAATACTCGTTTATTGTTGCTCTGAATCTTTTTGCGAATACCTAAAAATAATGTAAACGCCGACTTCCAAATACTTTTTACGTCATTATTAAACTTTGTATACGAAATATATAAAAATAGCGCCATGTCATCGATTCGTGAATTATTGGTAAAGTTACCTTTGATAAAAATATACAGCAAAGACGTCGAATTAAAGCGCGTCTATAGCAACAATGTAAGCGAAACAATAATAATAATCTAACGCCTGCGGCTGTCAAATAATTGTACAAGTTCATACGATAAGGTATAATTTGAATCAGGCGGTGTATTATACAGCGTTGTAATATTAGTAGGTATAGGTACCCGCTTACTATAAGCGGAAACATATATATTCTTTATTTGACAATCTTTCACGCAGCAAAGAATCGCTGTGAGACATTGACATACGAGTATTCCCATTATATACATGATAGTTTCTATGAATTTGTAATTATATGTGACTTTCTAATTAATAAGCTGTGTGAATTAAACTTTATTCGTAGATTGGTTTAATGTTCAAATGACACCTAAGATGTTATTATATCACCAAAATGCAGTTTCAATGCAATTTAAACTTAGTCGAATTTCAATAATACTTCACATCAGTAAAACCGCAAGACGCATATGGTCAATATATCGAATGATCGGAATCGTGAGCAATTTCGGAATCGGAATCAAAGAAATAGGGATCGGAATGGAAAACAACCAGAATCAAAAAGGGGACCCAGACCAAAAGCGAGAACAAAGACAAGATCAGCAAAGCCCGTGGGAATCGAAATCGGGAGCAGGACTATATCATGTTCATGACTGAACGAGAAACCGCAGGATATGAACGTTAAAGGAATTCATTGTATGTCCACGGAGCTGGAGATGCGTTCAAAAGCTAGTATGGTTTATACCATGGTTTATATATATATGGTTTAAACCTTATGGTTTGAAACATTCAGTTATTGAAAGATAGCTTCGAGACCTTATTATTAATTTATTTCTAAAATGTTTAAAAGAGTAATAAAACTCAGAACAGCTTACAAAAACTGCAGATATTACGATTGTGATATAAATTTGTACAAATAAATATATATGTATGGGCTTAATATATATAAATAATTCATAGGTGTTACAATGTTAAAATAAGCCTAAATTATATCTTCAAAGTTTACCTTGACACAATTTTTTTATGTTGTAAGTTTTCTGGTATGTATTCTCTAAGACAGAGATGAATATTAAAAACGCGAAACCTCAAACAAAGATGGACACACGATCAGCGAATTTCTTTCGAACTAAAATGTATCAAGCTGATTTTTGGCTGCGATAGAATTGATTAATATTTTTTTTACTTAAATAAATTTAACCATTAATTAAATAAATCGAAATAAGCTCCGTGATTTTGTCACTACGTCGATATCCAACGTTGTCATCACATTAACTTCATAGGTTCAACGAAAAGTCTAAGTTAATCAATTTCTTTTTTTCAATCTGAAAAGATTGCAGGAGGGCATCATACCCTGCAGAAGGTAATAACAACTGTCATATTAGTCAAATGTTATATAGTTCTCAATAGGGTAATTAATATTGCTATATCTAATGTTTCTGTAAGAGAAATGTAGCTATTTTCTAGATAACTGTAAAAATAGCCAAAACATGAATTTTTAATTGCCAATTGGACAAAAAGGGCTTTGACCTGTGATGTCACAGCACCATATAAAATACATGTTAATCTTCGTTTTGTAATGTTAGGTAGAGACAGTATAGGGTCTTTTATGGCTTTCTACTTCGTTGTTATTTAATGCATTTCATTTTGATTCAGTTTTGGTCATCATGTCCAGTCGGCTTACGTATTTTTTAATAAACTAGTAGGTACAATATTTTCAATGTAACTCAACTACCCAATAGATTTCTCTCTTAATTAACGTCTGTAAAAAATTTAGAATATGCTAGAATCAGTAAAAATAGAACTGTTATTAGAATAAATCTAGGATTTCTCGTATGTAATTTAAGCACAATAGAAGAAAATAAACAGTGACTATATGTTAGTCGTAGAATCATAACGAGAATGGGCTCTGTCTCAAGATAAATCCGGGGGCGGTACAATGCGCAACCGGCACGGGTATTACGCGAGACCTCCATAAAATGTGGACGCGTTTAGAGAAATTGCGTCGCGCGCCCGCGCCGAGTGCCGCTGCAGCCGGCGCTCGCCTCGTTCTTGGCCCTCTTTACGAGTCACTACCGACCGCTCGCGGGCTAATAAAATAAACAGTTTCATATCATACTACATTGTTATTATTACATTATGCACCTTGAATTTGATCGACCTTTTTACTAGGTTCTATTTGACTCAATGTTTGTACGTAAATATGATGTTGCAGTTCAAATTTTGTAATCGCTTTCACACGCACATCTTTATGCCCGGTTGCGATGAAAGGAGATTGTTCAAAGATGCATAAAGTTTAGGCGTCTTTTCAATAAAAAATCGCGTGTAAAAACTGTGTTTAGGGTAGAATACAAAAAGTAAGTATAAAGTTTCGAAGCTATTCAATATTTTCAAATAACAAAGCTAAATTCATTAGAAGATATATCTAATATTAGAGATTTAGTCATAGTTTTGATACGTAATATGTCATTTCCATTTCCCAAGAAATTTGAATTATTACAATTTAATCGTAATCAAATAAATATTTTACATCAAATCTAAACAATAATAATAATTACATTCAGAGAATATTAACTTGCTTAAAGTTGGCAATTATGTATTATTATAATAATGCATTGACTTATTTATACGATTTTTATTACATACATTGCAATATGAAATTTTATAACGGAAAATGAAAATAGCACTCTTTCCTATTATAGAAAACCATCTCCATTTACTGCTTCTGTATATAGCAATGACTGTCGAGCGTTCGACAAGTTGTATATTCAATCCTTTGATATGCATAATATTAAATGTACCTAGGAAAAAAACAGCTTTAATAAACTTGAATTGAAACTTGAGCTAGCGGACCAGACAGTCGTAGTCCTGCTGAGCTTTGGCTCGCCTGCTACCAGCGGCTTCAGCAAACGCCTTTTTGATAAACTACACCCAAGTGACATTTGAGATCTAGTTTAAACTCAGAAATTTTAACATTTCCATCTTTTCGTTCCGCCATTGCGTGATTTGCTGTTGCCCAAAAACAAAATCAAATACAAAAGCATTACTAGAATTTCTTAATGGTTGCTGGAAAATGCTTTTTCCATATCTATCCAAACATAACAAACAGAAACTAGAATTTCAAAACAACGCCGTGCTACGGCGCAAGAGACTTGCGCATGTATTGATGCGTACGTCAAATACCACAGAATTAGATATCAGAGCTACCTATAGCATATACAAACCTCCATATTAACTATGAATTACTTTAAGAAGGTACATTCATGAACTTCTCAGATCTATACGATTAGTTATTAATTTTAAAAAATGTTGCGGCGTGGTAGGGGATGAAATTTTTTGATTATTTGTTCTAATATGTAAAAATATGCGCCAAAAAAAATCTCTATAACTCAATCGCATCGCCACCAGCTATGAGTTCTACTTACAAGTTCAATTGTGAATCTAAACCATCTAGAAACCTACACAAACACACATAACATGCCACCATAATCGGTTCAACACTTTAGGAGGAGTTCAGTCACAAACACACACAAAAAATTATATATATACAAATATTGAAATGCAGAAATAATTATGGTTTACTCATTTTTATTCATTATCACGAGCTAAATTACTGTATTTAATAGTAAAGATATCCAAAAATAGCAGTCTCTTTTGCGTATAAGTGTATACCTATTCATTGACAATAAATTATTTCTAGACTAAGTTGTAACGATGTAACCAAAGTATCCGCTCGAAACTTTGTAAACGCATTTAGTCACCGATACCAAAACGTAATAACGACCCGATGCCTTGGCCTCGCTCCCTCGCCGACGAATCCTTAGACTTCTGACAGCACCAACTCGAAACTTTGTATCCGTACGGGCGGTTTTAAAACGAAACATAATTGCAACGATAATCTGATACTTTAGTCGAGATTATTTCGTCATGGGCCAACGTTTAATCTCTTGTCTTATAGCTTTTTTTTTTTTGAAAGGCCGTCAGATAATATTTAAGTTAAATAATATATTACCAAATCTAGATCCGTAAATCCTGACACGCGTTACAGGATTTTGCCGTAATCTCCTTATTCGCGAAACTTGGATATTATTATATCGTTTTTTGTGTCAAGTTTTAAGTATCATCTCATTACTGAGGCACACGATCTCACGAAGCGTCTTATTTCAGATTGTATAATTTGTACATCGATATCTTGGAAACGGCGCTAAGGTTTCTATGAAAATGTGTGCTTTGAAAGTATTGCTTTACAATTTTTTCCTATGTAGGTGTCCCCCCAGAAAAAAAACGCGATTTTTTTGAAACCTTGCTTTATAACAAATGCTCGTAAAATTTTAAGGTAATTACATTTTTAATGTTCTATTGGTTGAAGAGCCAATGTACTTGTAGGCTTAACGTAAAGTTCACAATGACGGATTGCATTACATGACAAATTAGACAGATGGTACTACGTGACATTATTAACGTGAAAGTATGTATCAGGTATATTTTGCATTTTATGCAATGTATGTATACACATGTAATGTATCTAAATATTTATCTTTTGTAGACATAATCAACTACATGCGTGCAAAGTTATCGTATTCCTACGCAAAATTTGAATGATACAGAAAAATCTCGGCTAGCCGGGTACTATCTATATTATTAATTGGGTAGCTTGCAGCACGACGAGTCAAAGCTGTCAAATATTCACTATTTCCACGTATAACAGACGTCCACATCGGTGCCGATATGAAATGCCGATTGATCGGTAATCAAATCTGCGCGTTTGAGGGCGGCGGCGGGGGGCGCCGCGCGGACGCGGGCCGGCCGTCCGCGTTACACCGGGGCTTTATCTTAAAATTAGCGACAGTGATGGATGGCGCCGTGCGGCGTCGGCGGACGTAATTCATTTATCTCCGATTAAAGGCCGGCCGAGCGCGCTCCATCGAACCCACCGAATTGACGCGCTCAATACCGGCCCGCGCGCTCCCGCCCCCGCCCCGCCCGACTCGCAACAAGTTAATATCTGTAATACCAGTCGTCATCATTATCAAGGGTAACTGTTCTCTATTCGTTGTCGACGGTTCAGATTCTATGAAATGAACGCTACACATAAAACAAATCCCCAAAGTCAAACACTATAAGCGAAATTTCATTCATTCTACTTAATTGTTTGCTCTTGATGGTTTACATATGTTTACTCTATTTTTCATTAAAAATTAGGTAGTTCTAAAATTAAATAAAAGTTTGTAGAATTATAAAAATGTACCTAGATGATATCTCTGTATTTTATTTTTGATCTTTATTTTATCTCTTGTAGAAAACTGGCAAAATGAAAGTCGAACTTGGCTTGACTTAGAAACAACTTCAAGCGTTTCGTTCGTCTCACCATGCAGTATATTTATTTATAAGTATTTACCAAAATGTTTTTTTTTATAATTTTAGCTAGAAATCTTTCCTTAGCGCGAGCTTAACTGAAATTTGGGCGGTTTTTATTTTATTTTTATCGTAGTTTCTAATGTAATCTGATCAAATTTGTACACGATTATTAAAACAATATGATCTCCAGGCGCGTGTCGCTGGTTCACGTAAAAAGTTTTGCGAACTCTGTAGTCCTATATATGCCCCTATATGACCAATAAATATAACTCTTAAAAAATATCGTATTACATTATTTTTTTATATAGTTTCACACACATCACGTCATCTATTAGCTTTCGGAATTAACTTGAAAACGCAACAATTTACACAGTTCACCGCAGGCGGTACAAACAGGCTGCCCAGCGCTGCTTAATAATAGTCTTCCTATAGTCAGCTTCTAGATACAGCAAAAGTGTGTCTGTATGTGTGAAAAAGTATACGTGTGCTGAGATTTTGAAGACAGAGGTTTCATCCCGTCTGTATCGTAATTACAAAGAAATTTGTCATCATTTTTTATTGTTGTTTTTCTCAGGGAAATGCTTGACTCTCAGTAATTATTTAGTAAGTCTACTGTAAAAAAATATATAAATATATTTGTGATGGTGAAATGTTTTGAATAAATTAAAATCTACCGCTTTTTTTACCTTATCTTTTAGGGAAATAATTAAATTTATTAAATTTATTACGAAGGGAAGGGAATTTGAATTCAATTTTTTTGATGTGTAACATTTATGCGCGCGTTGGAATGGGGTGAAATCAAGACGTCTCAAAATACAGGAGACGCTTGGTTTTGGCCTACGCAGTCGGCGCCTAGCGCTTGTGCGTAGCTAGAGGGAATAACGCGTTAGCAATTTAGCATGAGGCAATACCTAGCGTCTCAGACTTCGGAGACGCTAAGTTGTGACCTACGCCGTGTACGTCCGATCGTATATTTTCTCCTGTGATAAAGCTTTTCATAACAATAAACAATGATTTCAACAGTATATAAAATGTTATATATTGTACATATAATAGTACATATTAAATAATTTTATAGGTATTATATAAAATACAAATTGATACAGATGTACAGTATACAACAGTTTGGAAGTTTGACATCCATCGGGTGTCCTCTGACGCACACATTTTTTCTAAATACATTTTCAGTAGTATGTTTTGAGACAGACATTTCAGGGACATATTACGAAAATAGACTAGTAACATAGTTTACTGTATCTGAAAGGTTTAAGAGTTTGAAACTATCGTGGAGATAGATGTCCAGAGCTAAATTTGATATCAACCATAACTTTGTTTTAAAATCCATTTGCGATCGACCTAAAGGAAAAAGCGGTATTTATGATGTTGAACAGTATTTTACGAGATTATAAACAGTATTTTGAAAGAATGACGTAGTCGCCACAAAAATTTAAAAGATGGGTGATTCCATTCTGTGATTTTAAAGTCCTGTATTGTTTGTTCTGTTTGTTCTCACTGGTCATTAATTAATAATCTAATACCGGGTCATGTCAGTACCGAGTCCAGAAATGACGTGGTACTGACATTTAAGTGATATAATAAAAGTTTTTTCTGAATGGCAAGTTATATTATACAAAAATAATGTTAAAATATATTTATAATTATCCAGTTATCACAAAAATTGCATTAATAGATTATTAATTAATGACCAGTGAGAACAAACAATACAGGACATTAAAAATCACAGTAAGAATGAAATCACCCAGATATAAAATTTGTTAACTTTGTGAAAATTTTCATCCTATTGTATGAGTTTTCCAAAGAATTTATCATACAATAATAGTCAGGTAGGGTAGACGGGTAGGTAGCGACCGTTGATGGGCCACCAACCGAAACAATACTTAAAATGGTAAGTAATCCACAGACAATGTGGAATCTGATGCACGAAATGGCTAGGCTACGATTCCAAATTTTTCAGAATAAAATCCTTTCGCCGTCGACATTGTAGCAGTGCGCGTAGTTGCAATACTTTATTGAAAATGGTCATTCAAGTATTGTTAAGCATCAAAGGAGCTGGGTCTTTGCTTTGCGTATTTTTGATGACATGGGGGATGGGGGTGTCTGGATTGGTGATCAAGTCAGCAATGTTTATTTCCTTTGAGTACTTGATTTTTCTGCAACAATACTGCAAAAAATTGAGTATATTCCGATTTGAACATATGACAACTCTCCTTGTCTATGCTCGAAAGTGAAAAGCATATTCAGAGATTCCCCTAATTGCTTACTCGCTCTCACGCGGTGATTTATGGTTAAGTTAGAAAGAAAAGAAGTAGGGGAATTACCGCGCGCGCTTTTCTTATTTTAGATAATCGAAATATAGTTTATTTATGACAAGTACTCAATCGTGAATTATAATGAGAATTTGATATAGTATTTCATCTTTTTTTTCATTTTACGCACCTTCGAAAGCTGAGATATAAATCAAACAATTTATTGTATAATCAATTTATAGTATTATCACAATATTCGCTTACCAATAGAGACACTTTTCTTATTGTAGTTCACTCTGATAGAGTCGCCTTTGTTATTTACAAAATATTTATTTTTATACAAACTTAAAATTTCATCTAAAAGATGATTGTATAATAAATTAAACCTATTCCAAGGAAATCGTTATGACTTATATTTCTAATTGATTTTAACAGATTACGTACAATATATAATGTTACATAAAATTATACACAAATTCCGCTTACGTAATGTTTGAATAGACCCAAACTATGTTTTGATATTGTTGCCAGGAAATATTTCCAACTACGATACTAAAAACTCTTCAATTATAAGGCAACATACTTAATCTAAAAAAACTATTTCTCTCTGGTTAGAAAGTTAAGGGCCGATTATTCCATAAATTGTGGCCATAGCGGTTTCTAGGCTTTTTAGAGCTCCAGTAACGTGTAATCTACTGGTTTACGTGGTCTTAAACATGTAAAAGACGTCATAACCGAACAATACGTCGTGTAATATTCTTTATGCTCGCAAAAGTACCAACATTGTTGTAGAGAAGATAACCATTATCTTGCAGATTTTACACTTTGTGCAATTTGTACGTCTGAAACTTCAGCTTCTCTTTCACTTTCTGTCAGCACTTGTCCTGTCCTTACCTTAATCTTTACATCCACAACTAGATCATCGTTACGCGTGAAGCATCATTTAATCGACAAACATCGATATGAGTACAGATAGCACTTCCCGCGGAAAATAAAGATTCACCCCTACTTGAAACATTCTACCATGATACATTCCACTTCACTGACTCACTGAATACAATGAGTATATGTAGACATGTTGAAAAGACAATGGCTACTGAGAAATCTGTAGGCACTAGCGCAGAACGCTACCTTTACCGCAATCCTCGCCCCGCCAATGCACGAAGATGGCAATGCATTAAAAAAATCCCTTTAAAGACGTTTCATAACAATCATTAACTTTATCTTATATAATCTAATATAATATCTTATATAATACAATACTTAAAGTATATAATACATGTGCCACAAAAGTGGTGACCTAATAATTCAATAAGGAATGTAATATAAATAGTAAAGCCATATTAGTTCCTGATGCAACGATAAGAAATCTATAAATTAAATTCTAAATACATTATCAATTATATTTTATAAATATTTAATTTTAAGGCACGTTATACAATTTCATCGATCCACTTTTTTTCAAAGACATTGTACTTAGATTTCGACATAGAATTAAGTTGAATTGAGCAAATATACTCCTTTTTTAAGTCGATTAAAAAGAATCTTAAATTATTGAGGTCCGACGGAGTCTAACTCATGACACTTGTATATTAGCATACGCATTTCGTTATGTTACATTACATGAGCTTTCAACGTAATTATGATTATAGAGTTCCTCTACTAATACTTCCTAACTTAATCCCTACCTAATTAATCGGTCAGAAATTGAGAGATTTATCCTCGAAAGCGGTCGCCGCCGGAACTCTTGCACCCGCAAACATATGCCCGTACAAATAAAGCACACTTAAGTGCATGGTTTCATCTTGAGAGTAGAAAGTGCAAAACTGTTATAGTGTTTCCCTATGGAAATTAATATAAGTCTCGCTCTCACGTTACTTCTTCAGCTGGCGCATCATATGAGTGATGTTTATTATTTAATATTATTATTACAGACGTCGCTCATCAAAACCTATAAGGTACTTCGTGTTGACCTAGAACATAAGATATAGCGAATCCGAGGTGTCACGACCCAAAGAAAAGGTCCAATGATTGTTAATTTGTAACTATATAACATATTATACAACTATGCACAATCATATGGTTTTATTAAAATTACTTATATTTCTATAGGAGTGGTCAGTGGCCGAGTGGTCAATAGCTTTGTCTTCATAATAGAAGGTATCGGATTCAAATTATTTGAAATCAAGAGCGAATAGAAAAACGAATTTTCAGCCTAAGTAACATTAAAGCTCTCGCTCCACTGTTGGAAGAGCACATGAAGGCCATTGACTGCCACGTTGCCCTCGCTGAGCAAATCGCCGGAGGCTTAAGGTCCAAGTGTCTTAGTCTGAAATAAAAAAAAAAAATTAAACACCACGCCCGCAGCAATATGGTGATAATAACCTAATACAAACTAATGTGTTATATGGATAACTAAATGTTATCATTACTTTAATTAACTAAACTGTAGACTTTGTCGTGAGTTAGAATTCAATATTATTTGTTTTGGATAAATTTATGTTTTGGTGTGTGATAGAGTCATTTTGTGAACAGGAGCTTATGCACTTTTGCCAACTATTGGTGCATAAACAAACGAAAAATCGATAGTGTGAGTGTCGGATTTTTTTCATTTGTAATAAGAGTTCTTTTGTGAACAGAAGCGTATGCATCTGTTCTGTTGGTGAATAAATTAATTTAGTCGTTAAATATAAGTCTGTGTATTCTTTGTTATTTTGTAATAGGAGTCATTTTGTGTCTATGCTCAGGAATCTATGCACTAATGACATCTGTCGGTGCGTACCGAATGAAGTCGGTAAGTATGAGCTTTACTATAACTACGATTCGGTAACGTCTGGCCTCCGGTTAATAAGACATACGCAGTATATATCACTTGGTGTTGAATGAAATAAAAACAATAAATGTTTCTACGTGTTCTGAAAATGTTTGTATTATTAATATATGCAATTATTTCTCGACATTGCATAATTCCGCGTTGTTTTGGAAAAATAAATAGTAATGTATCCACGTAAAACTTATGGCTGTATCAAGTACACAGCTAACCAGGTATTTCTTAAACCATTATTGTTTGATGATATGATTTATCTAGAAAATTTATTATAAAAATTTATACAACCGCCAATTTTTATTAACCCTGATAGCTGGAACCTGGAAATTGCGAGTAATTGTTTTCGTTTAATATTTAATATTAGTGTATAGAATCAATTGTCCATTTTAGAGAAAGCTTAACGTTTTTGCATATATACAAACATTGGCCTAATTTACGTGTCAAAAAATAAAATAACAAAACGAAGTGGAGTCACCAAAGCTTTCAATTACATCTAATCCGGATGATACGAATAAACAATTTCATTTTTGACACTTGTGAGCAACAGTCGTGGTTTAAATTCAAAAACCTCCCATATATTAACTATAAACCGATACGCTTCCAACATGCCAGTATTATTCTTTTTAAATAATAGTATATTACAAATCATAAAATATGTGATTTTTAATATGTTTTTCACTAATGAAAATAGTCTGAAGGTTGAAGTCAGAAAATACAACATTTTAAGAGGAAATTGCATTACTTTTATATTTCTTTAACTTCCATTCTAAACGTTTTCAGCTAAGCCCTTTATATAATTCAATAGATCATTTTAACAATTGGTTTTCGAGTCGCACACTATTACGTCCCCGTATGTCAGTCAGCAGCCCATCAAAGTAAATAAGCCCATATTTCTCGGTGTAATAAAATTGTCTTGAGGCAGCTTGAGGTAAGTTAGTGGTGCTGTAGCTGAGGCGAGCAGCACATTTGCATCGCCCGCCCGTCCAATTATATGTGAAGCTGAGTATTACCGCTCTGCCGCACGGATATACGGCCTTTTTATGACTCGCCTTCCAACCCCCCCCCCCCTTCCTTCGCCCCATACCCGGCCGAGCATTTTATTACACCCTACCTGCACCCCGACAAATGATTTGTTTGAACGAGACCGTGCACAGACGTCCGCGATAATGCGATTTGAGATGATTTGATACGGCTCGTAAAACCGCCGTTTTACCTTTCGTTCGAACGTTCGTTTTATTAAGTCTTCCGTCCGGAAGACTTCACGTCGATTGAGCGTTCAATTAATCCCGCAAACTGTGTCTCAGTAGGATAAATAAAGATTTAAGCCGATGTGATTTGTACAGGCTTCCTTTTCCTATGCTTTTAACTTTTAGTAATTCGAAATATCCCAATGTTACATCACCATCGATTGACATATGTACTGTAATAGTAACGGTCGCTACCTACTTGGTTAGCTTTAAAACAAAGCTAGGTAAATAAAATCTTCACAAAAAAAAAACAAAGCAGACAATATTTTAACTTATGTCCTCTATCCTACTTACTTCACTGCGCAAACATACCGTCACGATGTTATATGACAATAATATTTCTTAATCCCGGGTAGCGGGTAGTTCTCCGGAGTTGTCAGCTCAAACAAGATGAGTCGACTTAATATACAGCTCGCGGGGCGCGCGGGGCGCGGGGCGGCGAGGACGTTGTCCGCCGTATCACGTTTTGTGGCGCTTTGTAGTAATGTTTGCCGAGATTCTGTCTGAGCTATAAGACGACCTGAATTAAGTTTCCCTTGTTATTATTTACCCGGTGTCATTTGAGAGTTGCTCGCTGGCGAGCGGGTGACGAATGCACCCTCTGTTACGTCGTTACGTATCTGATAAATTTCTACCTATGAATTGTAGAACTTTACCTTTAACTTTAGAGTTTGAGTCTACAAGCTAGTACTCTTTTGTGTCTTACGTACTGCTATATTTTTAGTGTTTGTCTTCCATACCACTATCCTGACGGCTAGCGTAATTTAACTGAGGAACACGATATTATACAGTAATCACCCGCATTATCCGTGCATTGCTGCTTTATGCGGCTGCAAGTGCTGACTATCAAAATGGCTGCCGAAACGGTAGATAACCGCCACACGCTGCGAACGTATCAAAGTTGACGTTTTGTAATTTTGTAGAAATTTTCGTTTGTGAGCTAAATGTCTGTATTTTACAATAATTAAAATGTCCACATTATTTTCTAGTCCTTAAATCGCATATTTTTCTAAGTGTTTTGTTTTTTCTTTTTCTATACTCAATGATTATTTAGAATTGAGTCCAAAAAGGTAAAAAAAAACTTTTATGAAAATTTTAAGGATTGTAGTGTTGCTTCTTTTTACAGTTCTTCTTTTGTTTTACGGTGAAAATTCACAGTTGGTAAATAAATACATTAAATAAATTGAAAAATTAATTTGATTTATTGTTCAAAGATTCAAAACAATTCCGAACAACCCGTTGCTTTTGCTTTCATCACTACATTGCTACACAACAACTATTATTATCAAAGATAGAGATGCCCTGTCTCTGTGTCTATACATAATTTTCTCAACAATTAATTAACGATTTTTGTTGCTTAATATTTATATTTATACATCTGTCTTATGTCATTTTGATATAGAATAGCATATATCAGATGAATATTCACAAAATGTTCAAAAATACGTTTCTATCGTTTCTGATCATTAATGTAATCAGTCGACGCATTCCAAACGATTTATGCGTTCTTTTCTTTCGTTATTTCCATATCGTAAAGACGTCACATAGAGAAGAAAGCCTTTTATACAAAACAAAAAGAAAATCGATGACGCATCGACCCGTTCAAAGACGCCAACACAAAACGCATCACAGAACAAAGCTAAACCCCTTCCGCACGTAGGCGCGGGGACGACACGCGACACGGCGCCGCAAGACGAACATGAATATTACAGCGCGCTAAGCGGGCGGCGCGCGCGCGAGTAATGCCGCCCATAAATCACTGACATCTTCAGCGCGGCTCAGCCTGCTCGGGCCGTCTCGAGCCCTCATAAAAACCCGTCGAACCCTTTGGAGCGGGCGCCCCCGACGCCGCCGCCGCGTCGCCCCGGGCGGCTGTTTCATCCCCCGCCGGTGTTTTCTTAGCGGTGAACTTTAAACCCGGCTAATTACCGTTTCGATAACTCTGTTTACAGATGCTCGACGAGAACACGACGGAGATGTTCGACAAGGCCATTGGGCGCGCAACGAATGCTTAAATAACAAATAATGGTAGATTTAATATAATTACCAAATCTATTTTAACATTTATCAAATTGTCGATACTAAATTTTTAACATAAAAAAGAAATGAAATTTCTTCACTATCTGCACATTCCAATTTCTTGAACCGAAGTAAAGAAGATGTATTCGTTTTCATCAAAATATGTGCATTTTTTTTATTTGGACAAACACAACAAGTAATGTTTAACAAAACCACAAAAACTTGAGAGCTTAACCAAAACACGGTCTTAGCGTAAAAATTAAAATAAAAGCATTTAAAATGTGCGATATGTTCTCATTAATTTTTAGAACATCTACAACATTTTATAAATGAAATACATCATAATATCGAAAAGCTTTGAGTAGAATAAAGAATTGGATGTCGTGGCATACACATCAACATTCAATGCATTATATTTAATTATGAGGAAAGGTTCAATAAAGCCATAGGTATTTATTTAATTTATTAACTGCAACGTCTGTTAATGTGGAAGCTAAGATGATAGAAACAAGGTAAAAAAAAATTATTTGTCCCTCGTTTGAAAAGGTCGGTGAATTAGCTTCAACTATTTTATCTTAAATGACTAGAGTACATGTAGTTCAAATCCTTAAAATACAACATCAAATTAAAGGTAATCACATATCGGAAGCATTTGTTTTAGTCATAAGTAGAATAAAAATATATGATGTTATTAATTCATAACAATAAAAAGTATATATATTAATCGAAAAACCAAACTCAAAATATAGCTTTGTGTGGCAAAATAAAGTCATAGGATTGAAAATATTTTATTATTTTTTTAATATAACAATTTCCCAATTTTTTTCCACTTCCCTTTCATTTTTTACCTCACCTGCTTGAGTCGTAACCTCTGAAGCAATAAAGTTTGTTCCATTTAATATAGGCTTATTTAAATTGAGAATGTGATATGCAAAGTTTGCTCTCTAATTTCATGAATTGAGTTTATTATATTTAAATCTTTTAATTTTAATAACAAAGGTATACTTATATTTTTACTTTACAAGTATATTTACTTATATAAGTAAATATACTTGTATTTTTATCTTTGTTAATAATTCTGTTTTTTTTTTCTATTAAACTTTCTACTACTACTATTTTATTCTTAACTTATTGTTAATTCTCTTGAAACTATTTCTATTTCTTTATCGACACCTTTTTATAATTTTTCTCCTACGTTTTCATCTTTTATTAATTTTGTTTTTATTTAATCTTTAGTTCTTCTTCACATTTTTTATAATTATTATTTTTTTTATTTATTTTTCCATTTCATTTGTAAAGTATTTTACATCTCATACTAGATTTATATAATCCTAAAAATGATGTGATTAATAGAAAGTTACACCCATCGTTAGATACGATCGATAAATATAGGCTATAGGAGGGGCTGAGAATGAGATACATACTTTTTAGAATCAAATAAAGGAATTTTACCTGGTAAAGCTAGAATATTAATTGGATTTTAAAAAAGAAAATAACACAGATCTGCAAAAAAAATTTTCTAATTTCTGCTTTGGTATTGTTACGAAATTTTTATTGTTTTGGGTGTGCTAAATCCAAAATGGACTTTCTTTTTGTCACATGACGCCACGTTTGCTGACAATTTACAGGGCTATTTTAAACTAGTTATTATATTAAAATAAAGGAGAATTTACATGAAAAATATCATTTTATCTACAAAATGGTAACAACACATATTTTATATCTAATATGTGTTCACTAGCACACACTAAAATCTTTTTTTTCCCCAGTGAGGCTCCTCTTGGAACATTTTCGCTTGTGGGAAGAATTTGGAAGTTATCGTTCACTTTGTTCCTTTTTACTCATATTTCCCAAAATTTCCAGAAAGTAGTCGACATGGGAATGAAAAAATTGTATTTTTAGACTTATTAAGCAAAAGAAAGTTTGTAATGCTTTTAGCATTCACTTGACAATTTTTTTTTCAAAATTGGGGTCTTTGTGATTTTTTATACAAAAAATTCTTTATGCCTTTCTTAAAGGAAATTCGCCCTTCTTTTTAAAGATCTATCTGATTCATAATGAATTGTGGATCAGCCATAAGCTGTCTAATGTCCGAGAGGTCCGACTAAAACGCCTTCTTTCACCTTTGCTCCTAAAAGTCCTGGAAACTCTGATACTATTATGTATTTGAAGTAATCTCCAACCCTAGAAAGTGTCTTACGAATTGTTTCATCAATGTTAGCTTTATATACAGTGGTGGGAGAAGAACTTCACGTTGAGATACCGGGGTTTCTCGGAGGACGTTCTTTTCACCAGCTTTAAACTCCCTCGACGGCCGACGGTTTTTGGTCTAGTGATTTGCTCAATCTCGACTGTTCCATGGACACAAAAAGCTATTTGGTAAACCCAGGTTGTTTTTCAAGCAATATGCACAAGATCTTTAAATCTCCGTGCACCTGCCAACTGTAGTTTTCATATTTTAATTTGCCAAGGATAAATTCCAAGTTTCATAGGGTTCGCTTTAAAACCTCTGTTGTAAAAAAAACTGCTTTAAGGCTTCTTTTTGATAAATCTATGAAAATAAACAATTGTGCTATATCATATTGGATCTTAATGTATTTATCAAACCTTCAATATTGAATTAATAAACCAACTGGTTCTCTTGGGAAAAATATAAAGTGAACTCCTTCTCACTATATGTAAACCAGGAGAAATACCTGGCAGAAGTACGTTCTGGTTTTTGAGCCTTGAGGCAAGCAACTCAGTAGCGTCTTTAGGTAGATTCAAGTCTCTTACGAAATCATTTCGCTGGTCCTGAAAAAACAATTTCGGACTTCTATCATTTCCAAATTCTGAATTCGACCCGTCAGCGAGTTCAGTTATGGCACCGACTACGTCAGAACTTAGAATGTCGGCCCAGGTCGTAGAGGTCTTGGGCACTGGTGTATCTGTCGTACGAGGGATGTAACGAATGACTGGTTGTATATATGGGGTATGAAATTGACTGCATCCATTTTGCTTTATACCCTTTCTCATTACACAAACAAAAATAACAGTCGTCACTATAGTTCTTCTAATCGCGCCATACCAAATCCCATGGCATCCCATGGAATCCCATATAAAATTACTTTTTTTTCTTGCCCTTATGCCAATTTCAAAAGTTCTTAAACTCATCGTTCGAAGACTTTATGAGGTGCCCAAGGTTTATCCAGATCTCTAACTTTAAAAGCAAAATACGAGAAGTTTACTTTTCTTACAAAATCTGTAATATTTTTTTGTTGCTTTAATACCATATATTCGCTACAACTACAACAGAAAGTGTCAGGTGAATTAACGCACTTCCTGGTAAGACGACATAGCACTATATTGGGAGTACACTTATAAAACAATGATGAACAAAACGTAACGCTGCCCGCTTTATACACTACGGGCACTTTAAAGCGCGCACGCTCAGGTTAGTTACAATATGTTCATGCGTATTGCCTTAACTCATACAGGTTCGTCTTTATTTGGAACGAACTTTTAGCGAAAATTCCTTATTTTTGTCATAATAAAAAGTAAATCCCTTATTTGTATGATAATAAAAAATGAATCCCTTATTTTTATAATAATAAAAAATAATTCCTTTATTTATATAAAAAAAATTGAATTATGCATAAAATTGTGAGGTTCTGGAATTATTTTCGATTTCAGCACATCAAAATACATAAAAATCAGTTAAAAATACTCAAGCAGCTTTTTTGTTACAGACCTGTGTAATTTAAATATCTTTTGTTTTTTAAAAATAAAAATCTTTTATTTTTACTCTGTTGTAGCATGTTATTGAAATTAGAAAAAATTGAATTGCGCTCAGCTATCAAGTATATGTGTTTGAAAAATTTCACTACAGAACGAGTTAATCAAGATTAACATAGGAGCGTATTTTACGTTGATGCGCCGAATTCAAAGGTGAAAAAACATACACCAAAGATGATCTTTACTCGGGTCGACCAACAACAACGGCATTTTACACGAACGTTTGTAATGAAAAAATATCCGCGCGCTGGGACTTCAGAATGTTTACCGATGCACAAAAACAAACCAGGTTGGACATTTCACGAGCTTATTTGGAACCGTCACAATAAGATCCCTATATTTTTTTCAAGTCAAGCCGGTTATGGCCATAGATATTTATTGTTTATTCGGAAATTGTGTAATAGCTTTTATTACTAAGTGGTTGTTTAACAATGCTCTAAAATTTATATAAGGGTAAAGCTTGTAAATATACAGGAACCCTATTGAAGATGCGCACACAGAGCCTTTTAAATAAATTTATGACTTTGCATAGTCGACTAACATGCGAACAGAATTTATTTTTATTTCAAGTACTGAGTTTATGTCAAACACTATTTCTTTCAAACATTTCATAATTTTTTATCATATACATATAAACTTCCATATGTGAATTGGTATGTCAGAGTTGAGACTTCAATTTCCTTGAACTTCTTTCTAAAGATACACGAGGTCCGAGCTTGTAAATCACGTGAACGGCCCGCTTTTGCAGCACAAAAATTGTATAAATATCTGCGACGTTTTCCCAAAGCAAAATACTATACAACATCAGATTATGAAAACAGACAAACTAATCTATCAGTTTCGACGTCTGATAAATTTCTTATTTTTTTAACTGCATAGGTGGCAGAGCTAAGCCTTTTCACAAACTTACTGATGTGAGGACCCCATTGAAGTTTACAATAACATTAACAAAGTCCAATTCTTTGTTACGTACTAAAATAGTTCCGAATCAATGTTTTACACTTGGAAGTGAGAATGTAATACATTTATTTCATTTCATTAAGAAGTAGGTTATTTGCAGTAAACCATTTTTTTACCTTAGACATAGCATTGTTCACATCGTCTTTTAACTTTGAATAACAAAAAAGTAATATCTGCAACAGTACTATCTCATAAACATGCTTAACAAGCCTAGGTAAGTCATTTATATAAACTAAAAAAAAGAAAAGGATCAAGAATTGATCCTTGTGGTACACCCATAGGGACTACAGATCCAGTTGATCTCATGCTACTGACATAACCCTCTGATCTCTGTTATTCAAATATGATTGCAGAAGGTCGAGTATCTGGCCTTTTACTCCATAATGACGTAGTTTTCCTATCAGAGTTTCTTGATAAACACATTTGAATGCCTTGAAGAGATCGCAAAATGCACCAATTGCATCTTGCCAGATCCTCCCAGGCTCTAGAGATGTAGATATAAACTCCAAAGACAAGCTCAACTCCACCATCGTTTGTTGAGCATCCTTAAGTAAAACCGAACCGTTTATTACACATTAATTTATTAGTATAAAATGTACTAACAACTGATTTAGGATAAATTTTTCTAAAATTTTACTAAGTGACAGTAATATAGATATGGGTCTAAATTTACTGGGGTTTAATGCACTACCGCCTTTAAGAAATGGAATTACTTTATTTTATCAAATCGGGAAAAACGCCTTCATCTAGATACTTATTAAAGATAAATGGGCGCAATGCAATCTATAATGAAGTTTACAATCATAATAGTTTACAACCATGAAGGTCAGCAGTCCACTTCATCACTAAAAATTTAAATATTTTGATAACCTCTTCAAAATTCGCATATTTAAATTCTAAATTAATATTACATATAGGTGTGTTTTCCTTCAGTAAAGATTTGACAAAAGCGGGAGATGAGTTAAGAGACCTGGTAGTCGTAACAAGAAGTAAAGAACGTTTCAAAGGTCTTAGCAACCTTTATGTCCTCATTCAAGGTTTTGTTATAAGTCAATAACTCGACCCTTAATTCTTCCAGTCGTCTCGATTTTTATGACACCCCAAGCCATTTTCATAACATTATTGGTATTTTTTATTCTTTTTGTTATATTTATTTGTTATTTATATGCTTGCTTTAGCTACGGTGCAAACACGCTTATACACTTTTGAATACTTATTTACATATTCAGCAAAGCTATCATTTAAGTTCCTTTCGTCGTAAAGCTTATACAGTCTCTTTTAAATTTTATGAATTCTCACTCTTGCCCTTTGAATTATTATGATAAATGATAATAATTCATATATTTTAACATTTCTCGCTTAAAATACTTTATCGTATTCTGTTTTTATCATATGAAACATTAAATTATACAGCTCATGGAATCATCACAGCATTCAAGTTCCGGAATTCTTTGAATGATATTTTTTCTAAAGGAAACTAGGCGTTTTTTCTTCACCGGTACACAAAATTTATTACTTTTTAGAATTTTATTGAGCGGTGTTCTAAAAAACAAACTAACTGCAGTGGTTCTATCTCCTGTGGTTCACATTTGTGAAGATGTTATCGATACAAGTTTCAAAGGTAGAAGAGATTCTTGTCGGAACAAAATAGAGATTAAAGAGATTGCAACAACCAAAGGATTCCAAAATCTTTGTACCAATAATGGTAGAAATAGAGGCCAGTAATAGTACTGGCCTCTAATAAATTTATATTAAAGTCTCCACATATTATTATGTTTTTACAGGTCCGCCGTTGCTATGGCTGCAATTCTAGATACTGACTTTGAAATACTTGGACATCCTCTGTATTCGCCCTCCTTTGCCTTTAGTGATTTCTATCTATTTCCAAGTCTTAAGGAGCATCTGGAAGGATGGAGATTCGAAGATGATGAAGTAGTAGTCGCTGCAGTACTGGATTTTTTAGGTGCTTAGGATGAAAAATTTTTTAAGAAAGGACTTTTAAGTTTAGAAGAAAAATATGCCAAGTGTATTATGCAAAAAGGCGACTATATCGAAAAATAAAATAACATTTCAATAAATTTACAAGCATCATAGTTACTCATTTTCACTTTTATTGAACGCTCCTTGTACTGTATTTTATTTCTTTTTTTATATATTTACCAGTTTTCAATTCAATCGATCCAGTACTTTCAGCATTCAGTGAAAACAAATATAAATCTACAAACTTTTATAATATTACAAATATCATGCATGTAAATACAGTAGGTAATTATAGCACTTTGTGACTGAACAAGACCCACAACATATAAAAAGGATAGTATTTATATGTAGGTCAAACTGCGGGGCCACACAACCAAACCTAATATGAGCCAAATGCGAATCGGATTCATCCACCACGGGTTCCTTACCACCACACAATATATTCATTTTACATATTTACCAAAAATTTGGTTTTGGGATTCTTAGCGTAAAGTCGACAAACACTTAGCTCGTTTTTAATATATGTTGTTTCATTTTATAAATTGCACCATAATTACACCAAGTTTGTCTTTTTTATATTATCTTTTTTACGACGGAGCAAAAACAAAAAAAAAGTTATGAAAACACGATTCTTGTATGGGGACCGCCTAATTATTTTATTTACTTAATTAAAAGTTTGCCGTAATAATACATACTACGTGAAGATTTTAACTGGTTGCCTAATACGGTTCAAATACTACAGCTATTTAAAGGAAGGACTGACAGACTAAATACAGACGTTATTGTCTTGGTAATAGAGTTTCTTGGTACCCTTTGGGTATAGGAACCCTAATGATTAATGATTGGGATGTACAAAAGAATCGAGATCGGAATTGGCGTCGGAATTGAAAGCGAAACTGAAATTTAAATTGAAACCAACGCCGGCAAGGGAACAGATGGAGGGAATGGAAATAGAATCGAGAACTGGGCTGAGGTCGGGGTCAGGATTGAAAGAAAGATGGCGCCACAAGGCAATTCATGATATATCCACACAGGCTGAGCCCCGGTCAAAAGCTAATTATTTAGTAAATAAAATCATAACAATATATTTAATTACAACCTGCTAATTTTAATAAGCCACTACTTATCGATCGGTAAAATATTTAATATTCACCTAGCTAATTATATTATATTGCACGTATATTGCATCAATTAAGTCCTCTTTTATGAAAATTAATTTTAATTGCATTATGCATAGAATTATTTTAGTATTCGACATAATTTAATTGTATCGCACGATTACTTAAATCTTCATCAAATATTTGCCCAACATGTGATTCAATGTATTTGCTGTATAGAAGTTCGATTGAGACTTCATTAATATCAATATTTCAATGAGTAGATACGAAAATAATTTAAATTTCAAAATGAGTTCTCTTTAATCGAAAGATCAAAGTCTTAGTCGCTTTGATCTTTTAAATCATGCTGATACTTAAAAGCAAAGTTAAATCTGGCGACTTAAAATTCCCTAAAATTTTCCGCTACGCCAACATCTGAGTGTCCTTCGAGAAAAATATCTTTACATCCACCATTATTAAAAATAATACATTTCCCTTTACATGACTCTATTTTACCTATGAAATATGATATTTTTTTCTCCTACAAGGTAGGTCGACGCAATAAAAATAATAAAGTTGAAGTTATAAAGACCTCACTTATAATAATAATAAGTTCCCATTTGAGACTTGCCGTGCGTTTATCAAACTAACGGCTTTTGCCGATATTGTAGTTCCATGCCTACACTCGGACTCAGTACTAGCGATCCGTTGCAACTTTGTCCGTTTGAATATATAGTCCAATAATGTATACGTAATAATCAACTGTCAGAATTTAAGTGAAGTGAGTAGTGCTTTTGCCTGATAGCTGAAAAATGGTCGTCTTCTCAAACGAGCAGGTAAGTAAACGAACATGCACAAATACGAACACTACTAAAATTTTACACACTTAGTTCATCAGAAAATAAGTGAGGTCTGGTGGCAATACATCGTGACATCGTGCTCTTATAGAATAGTTTTCAACTCTCGTTCTTTCCTTAATTTCTGTGCCCATAACTGTTCACAGCTTTGCTATTGGAAAATTAAAAATACTTTATTGTCTAGTATTACTTGCGATTCTCACTTCGACAATTTTATTTTACACTTCCGCCCACGCATCCAGTTACCATTTACATTCTCAATCAGATTATCAATAACTGAAATTCGACAGTCAAATAAAAGCAATCAACTTTTCTATGCTACCGGTGATGTCAATCATATACATCTATAGGACAAAAGGACAAAAATGTGTACAAAAGTCAGATATATTCATAAAGATAATTGGATATTAAGTAAAACCCTCCAACAAAGATAACTTTTACGTTCAAATAGTAATTCTTTTACACATCATTCTCGCCAACAGCTTGAAATAATTGTTATCTATCTGTATATATTAATCTGTTACCACGTTTCTTGGCGATTCTGTTATAACAAAGAAATAGTTACTGTATAAAAAAAATGTATTATCATACAATTTTTTCGACTTGCATATAAATACACAAATCACGAACAATGTTGACAGTACAGTAATAACAAGTTGTCACAAATAAATATCCCAAGTTGAGATTGATAAAGTTTAATTGTGTCTTCTGGCCAAAAGAGGGATTTTTTTTTGAGTCGTTTCACTTTTACGGTCCAAGTTTCGGCTGGTTCTTTACACAATATCCTTTACGATCACTTATCGTGCATAATGGCGTATCCTTGCCTGGATAGCGACACCAAGAGCCGAACTTTGTTCGACTCAGACACTAGCTCTGATGTTACGAGTTCAGCCGTACTCAGTAATACAAAGACATGATATTTATGCACTAATTAAGTTCTAAGCGGGTGCGGATCCGAAGTTAATTCTGGTCCGAAGATGTCTTGGTCGATATGTTATATGCGTTCCCTTGTGATATTTGGATTAGTGCACAATGAACTACTAAATCTATTTACTAAACTAAACTAAAAATATTTAAAACTAACTATTGTCCGCCGATTTAACCGTGTAGTCTTTATTTTTCATGTTTGTTTCGATTATTCTATCGGTGCGATTTTATTGTATAATAAACTCTGGATTACTCCTAATTAATTACAAAATAATTCATTCAGCTTTATGCGCTTATCGCGCAAACAAAAATAAAAATTTCAAAAATTATCTTTTGACCTCAATATAGGCTACGTAACACATAGTAATTATTATTTTGGAAATCTATGGAATGGTATGGAATTACAGAATTTACCTTGTTATATTTTTATACTGATTTTAATATTATGAAATGACTTATTTTCGGACACCGATTTAAATTTTTTTTTTCGTTTCATTTCCTATTAATTTCATTATATATAGTATATACTATTACCTTAAACTTTTTCATATATCTAAGAATAACCATTTACCTTCACAGAACCTCATTCTTTTTGAATGAGCTATCTAACGATACCTAACACCACGGGATAAACGAGAAAAAAGAATCAACCCCTCTTTGTATGTAGAGGAGGTGCACTAAAAAAAATATTTTCAAGGTTCTATCATTCTATCACTTTAGTGATGTGATTAATATACCATACCAAATTATAGGTTTCTAGTTCTAAGTGTCGCTCAGCTAAGCCGCGGACAGACAGATGAACGAACGGAGATGGGGAATCTGTGTTCCTTGTTAATTACGAAACCCTAAAAACGGGTTTAAATTTGTCCTTAATTAGTTGAAAAAATATTTTTCGACTTGTAATTTCGTTCCGTGTAAACGATTTTGATTCTCAAATTTTATGGTTCATCGCGAAACAATGTGTGCAGTCAAATATAGGACCTAATGATTCGACAAAAGTATGGTAATAAATATCTTGAGCTATAAAAGTAATTTGGATTCTGAATATATATTTTTTTCGCTTCGCCATTCTGTAATTATTTTACTATAGTCTCCTAAAAGGTGAAAATGTTAGATGATGCAAAAGTTTCGAGTTATCCGTAATAGCTTTTAACATTTAGTAGGCTTCAATTTAATCGCAATTCAATTTAATGCCTTTTGAAAAGGCAATACGATAAATATCGTATATTTTCCAAGTTATTGTTAGAAAATTATGTATATTCATCTTTTTTCTATGGTTTCCTAACTGTTCTTATTTCTAGGATCTCGTTTTTGAACTTGGTTTCACATATGGCAATGTATGGAATCAAAATGTATTTATATTTTCCTATTGCTAGTTATCATATTCCATTAAAAAAAAAGGTAGTATATAAAGCTGGATATGTGTATTATTTATTTGTACAGATGTAATTGGTATATTTGCCCTAATTGGTGCGTTTTATATTTTAATTAAAAAAAAAACAAAATTTAAATCTATATTTTTATCAGTACAATCTTTTTACACTTTGGAATCTTAACTGGTATGTATGCCATTATAATACTAAATGGTGATGAGAGCAGTGGTAGCAAATTGTTCAACGCATTGCCTTTGAATCAAAAGCTATCGGATTGCAATTCAGGGCGGGTGAATTTTCGAAATCGAAATCAGTTTAGAAGACGACTAAATTAAATCCTTCGCTCGTCACAGAAAATATGGTGAGTCGTCGTTCCTAAATGCTGGCATGGTATTGGTGAAAACAATCGTGACCAACTGTCAAGCGGCTCTAAGCCTTAAGCGAGAGCCATAGTTGGCAATCTGAAAAAAAAATACTGTGAGAGGTTATGCAGGACGGTAGAGCGACCTAAAACCTGACCCAAAAAAATAGTGTTTTTGTAATGAAATAATGTTTTACCGAATGCGTTAGTGGGAGTTTTAGCAGACTCCCACTAACTAGCAAACTTTAATTCTGGGATTTTATTGCGCTTATGGGTAGTTTTGTATTTGAAAAAGATCTTTTAATTTCTTCGAATAGAATGTCTTATCAAATCCAGGACACAAGCACGACTTAAAAAGAGTGATTTTTTGCTCCATAATAATCAAGAATCCCAAAACACACAGGCGTTTTTTATTAATATTGAAGAGTTTTTAACGACAATATATTTTTTGGTAATGTAAATTTTAATGCGCGTTTAAAGCTGATGCACTTTGACGTACACATTATTTTTCGATAAATTCCTTTGTACAGAATTTCAAAAATGTTTGTTTATTCGTCTTAAGATGAATTAAAATAGGATAATGTTTTTTTTAATTATTTATTTATATAACTTTAATTAAATAATTCTTAATTAAAAATGAAATAGAACTGAATGCGTAAATGTTAGTACTGAAAGTCTACCTCCAGTGGATTTATCAGGACCTTATTTATCAGGTCACAAACGATAATTGACATTATATACCTAAGCTAATAAGGTACAAATACCCATAAAGTGCCATTTTTGGAGAAAACATACTGATTTATGGTTCTATAATACATTCCAATAATCTGAAATCAAAACAAATATTAAATTAAAAATTTAAAAAACCTCAACCTTGTCTTTTTAAATGACCGCAAAAAAGCGAACATTTAAAAAGACAAAAATAATACCTCACGTTGAGCTATCAAATTCGATTGAGTAACACCTATCTGTATCAATATATATTAATTATAGAAATGGATGGATAGTATAAGGTTTGCTCGTTGAAATGGCACTATAATGTCACAACGGGGTACCTCTAAGTTTAAAGCGTGCATCGGGAGTTAAAAAATCAAATAAAAAATTCAGAGAGCTTTGAGAAAACACTTAAATAATAATGCACCTAGTTGATCCCAATAATAATTAAGGTTGACAAAGATAATGTCCATGCATGTGAGACCGTTTATTATAACCGATGTAACGCATGAAGAAGATATTTTTCACATGTAACGAAACAGGTAATGAAACAGAACATGACAGGTCCTTAGAACGAGAAAAAGAACGGGGAGCTTTAAAATTCACCTTTCCGAGAAGAGCACTGGAATTGATATGACTATCTGTGACTTCAATTAAAAATCCAAGTCGCTAACTCTAGAAAATAAGTGTCTTAGTGCGTTCTCCTCTTAATTTATATTATTGAATCAATTGTAACAGTTTAGTGTTTTAATGAATTTCTTTCATTTTATCTACATGTACGGTGTACGTACTGAACACTCCAGAGCACGCTTCCCAATTTCACTATATTTACTTACATCCGTTATATTTATCCACAACACGTATGTATTGGCCCTTATAGGGTGTCTTGTATCTATTGCCTCTATTACAGATAGCCGTTTAGAATCATACTTAGATGTTTGTATGCCTTGGATATAATTTTGTCAATGTATGGATTAAAATGTAATTTAAATTCGAATGTCACCCCCTTCAGATGACGAACGTAAAATGCACGCTTTGTATTCAGACCAGGAACAGTCTAGGGGAAAGTTATAGAATTGTGTTAACGTGTAAAGGTTATTACAAAACATTGAATTGGAAGTTAATTCATTAATTGGTATGCCTCAGAATTAAATAAAAAACTATCAGTAGAATTGAATAGTCGTCAACACTTTGAACAACTTTATAAATTATAGAAAATATATTTCAGAAGTGGCGATCAGAAATAGATTATCTTTAAATTATAGAACGTGCTATGGAAAGGTCTTTAAAAGCTTATGAATCAAAATAGAATAAACTTTATTAAAACTTATACCTTCGTTGGATCAAGTTATTCAAATGTCTTAAAACAATAATGCTTTCAAACTTCTTTTGTGGCATTCATGAATACTTATCCAATTCATTAGGCAGAGTTCATTCATTTTTTTTCAAGTTCTTAGTTTGAACTGTGAAGTACAAACGGGACGAATAGTCTAAGATCCGAAGAAAGATCAATCTTCACTCATCTGCTTACTACAAGAAACATGTTTTTTTTTTAATCTCGTATATAGACAAATACATCTAGAAACAGTTGTCTATTAAAATATGTTCATAGCTATAGGTACTGTTGCTTACTCGTGTCTGTTTATGATTAACTTACCTGTTTATACCTGCTTGCCAGGTGGCAAGCAGGTATGAACAGTTAAGTTAATATAGGTTATCGTATTGATCTGTTTACCAATCAGAATATTATGATATATTAAAATAAAGATAATGAAATTAGAAACACAATGGTATAGTATTTCCTCCAATAAACTTTTTGTGAAATAGGCTTTATCAAATAAGCAAAGAAATCATGTTTGAAAGTGTAAAAAATTGTAACGGACACGGACAATATGATTAAAAGAAAGTGTAACAGTTATATTTTCATAGCACTAAACATTTGTCATAACAAGTAATAACAAACGTATGAATTTTAGTTTTGAAAAACGCTCTTACTTACGGAGCACTTTCAGTACTATAAAACTGAATGAAGAATTGAAAGAGCTTATAATAGTCCAAATCATTATGAATATCTCTCACGAGAATTATTATTCCCACCCGTCTCAAATTTAACCACCTTTTCCGTGATGAAAAAATTGAAGCCGTGGAGGGGCCGAGATAATGAAACCCTTTTCACCTTTCAAGGAACATGACAAGTTCATATATAACGAGCGTGCGCATGTAATCATTCTGAAACCACAGGTTTACATAATTAATAATTAAAGGAACGTTCAGATCAGAGGTACCTTCCTTTAGTCGTCGTCTGCACACACTCCGTCTTACTATCCTCATTTCTATTTGTACTTCCCTGTTTGATTCGTCGCATACTTCCTACAGTCGCCTGTTTTATTTCAATTTTGTAGAATTTCGTGAGCGCCCCCGGCGCCGCGCCGGCGGACCGGAAGGCGCGTCAAGTGGACGCACTCGCTGTGACGGCAGCTTTCGACTCGCATTTCAATACACATCAATTCTTTTTAAGCTTAATTCGTATTTTATGTAACTGTTGGAATCATATCCTTATATTATCTCGTTACAATTAGGTTTTTACTGTTATGTTGAGTAAACAGTCTGTTCGATTCTTTAAAGTGGGTTGTCGTACACTAATTTCTGATGCGTTGAATACGTTCCTAATTTTAATTTTATGTTAGAATATTCGGTATAGACAAGAATCGATATGGCAAAAATTCGGAAAAAAGTCACAAACTGAACTAGTGAAAGATTAATATATTTTCTTTCTAAATAAATGGTACACATTACATAATTCTTCAGTAAAACGCTTTCTTCGACAAAGAGAATAAAAGTTGAAAGTGGATTTTCACATATAATATGCATTACTACAGTTTATTTGATAATCTAAAATTAGTCAGTATTACATATCCTTATAAGAATTAGCATTGTAAATGGTCAATCGATTTTTGAATACGTGCAATGAGATTGAAATATACGGAAAAAATGGATAAAAACACTAATAAAACACAGGATATGGATACGCTATACTTACACTTACACTATAATTTCGTACGCACTGTTCTTTCATTTGCAACGAAAACTATCTTAGATATTGAACAGTAAAAAATAAAATATATCAATCTCATTTCAATAATCCTCAGGACTCTAAATTGCACGCCACATTTTGCATATCCAAAATGAATGACGACTTCACACTTAAAAAAAAAGTGAACAAACAAATATTAAACCCCCAACAAAAAGTATTTTCTGATTAAACGCGCTTATAAATAAAGGAGGAACTGCAATTTCTCCGCTTCAACGCTCCCGCATTTATGATTCACAAACTTCCTTCTATTTTTCCCGTGAACAAAGCGGCGCACTTTTCTTAGATCCAATTGTTGCCGACACAATACCTCGATGACACACAAAGGTGAGGTCGGCCGGAATCGAGTTTTTATTTTTATACACTGCCGGAATTTATTAATTCGGAACGCGGCTCCGGCTTCACCCGGAGTGATTTCCTCGCGAGCCTCACGCGTCAGGTGCGCGACTCCGGAGGTAATTGACGGAGGAACGCTAATGAATTTCGAAATAATGCGAGGGAATCGAAAGTCGATTTCGTACGAACGATACCTACGGAGAGGATTGGATAAGGTGGTCGACAGATAGTACTTTTGACACAAACGGGATTATAGTATTGTACTTCGCTATAGGATATAGCATAAATACTTGCGATATCATGTGAAATTATCCGGATGATATCGCACGAGTGCTTGTGATATTTAAAATAGTTTTAAGAACAGCATAAATTTTTGTGACAGCATCGGAAATAGTCTGTAGGTTATTGCGTAAATGTTTGCAATACTGGCCCAAACAATGTGGAAAATATTTTAATGATATTTGTGATAGTAAGTATATGAAATAGTCTATAAAATTTCGCATAAATATTTGTTATAATTGTCTAAAACGATCTTTAGAATATTGTAGTAATATTTGCAATATTGTCTATAATAATTTAAAGCATATTTTAAATTTATGTGATACTATATAAAATAAAGATGGTATATATATACATATATATATTTAGCATAAATGTTTTAAATATTGCTTTAAAAATATTAAGGAGGATGCCGCGTAAAGATTCGTGTTGTTATCTAAAATGATATGGGGGTTATAACATTCACGTTATCCAAATATTTGGAGGATATCGCATTAAGATTTAAAATATTTTGAAGTCAATCTTGAAGATATCACATAAAAATCTACAATATTGCCTTAGACTTAGATAAATGTAAGAACGCATAGACATTTTCGCAATGTTATCTTTAATAATCTGAAGGAAATCGCATAAATGTTTGTGATGTTATTTTAAATAACATCACAAACATTTATGCGATTTCCTTCAGATTATTAGAATATCACAATAATGTTTTCAATATTGCCTAGAATATGTATAGATTAGATTTTGATAAATTAATATAATTTCAAGACATATTCTCTTGATATATAAAAAATAATGTAGGAAATATTTGGAGTGAATAAACAATAATAATTGGACTACAAATTAAATGAGTTAGTTAGCTAAAAGATATAAATAAATAAAAAAAAAGTAAATAGTAAGCCATAAATTATTAAATTTATATTATAAAAATGCTGCTTCGAATCTGACCTGGTCCGAAAGGCCCTATTACACGAGCGGCCTTGACGCTTTGAATGGCCACAGATAGGGTTTGGAACAGATAAGACCCTGAACGGAGGTCGCCCCCTTTGTCCCTGAGTTTCCTGCTCAAATCCCTTATGAAGGATTTGTCGTCACTAACCCATGAACCAGCTGTTTCGAAGGCAACCGGAATAAAAAGTATGTGTCCTTCAAAATGCTGTATTACAGATGTTTTTGTGTAGTATGTAGGATATTGCTTAAACATTTGTGATAATTGCTAAAATAATTTAATGGAAGTAGAAACGTGATTCATATTGAACCTCGCAAGAGATTTGTTTTCCCAATTGCTGTTTGACCCCGGCTTCGTCGGAATGTAATTGCAAACGATAACGCAATTGAAATTGAAAGGGAACGAGGGCAATATTCAGAATCAAGTCCGGGACTGAACTCAGAAATGGAACCTAGCTTCAACGTCGGTCCCGTTTTCATTTGTGGGAGGAGAATTAGAATCGAGAGTGTAACAGTTATCAGAATCAAAAACAATGTCAAGTAAATAATCGAAATCGAGATTGGGACTAACAACGAAATCGATCAATATTATCGAATTCATGGAAATCGGAACTGTGACCGTTACCGGATTTGAAATTGAAAGCGAAACGGGGAGCAAAATGGAAAGTCAAGACCGGGACCGAAATTGAGAACAGAAAAGAAATTTAAATCGAATGTGGGACTAGGATCTGAATCAGGAGCGGCATTAAACTGAGAGTAGAATATGGATGAGGATAATAAGTTCCATCAACATGAAGGCGAAGGAACATGTTTTTTAAATCAAGCAGGCGAAGCCGCAAATGAAAGACTAGTGTTGAGTATATTCTACCTAAAATAAAGAGTTCTATAAGAAAATTTCGTCACTAAATAATGAGTTTCCTTTATTTCCTGTTACAATGATTATTATTAAAGCTATGTTTAACAAAAGGCTCAAATCTAGCCTTGAACTTTAAGTTAGGGATTTCCTTAACAATAAATTGTAATGTAATTGTAACAGGAAAATTGTTATTGTTCGGCTGCATACCATTACAAAATGTTATCATCTAAATTGAACCGTTTTTTTATGAACATCCCTTATAGTGAATATTTAAAATTATGAAATATATGAAACATATTTAATAAAGTTTAATGATAAACATTAATCACATGTATGCACAGAATTCAAAAATAGGTTCAAAATCTCCGAAAAATGCTAAAGAAATTAAACGTAAATAAGTTGAAATAAAGGATGAAGAACTAAAGATACATTTTCAGTAATTTATTAACATCCCTAAACATTTAGTTCAGAATGAAAAAAATGTCTAGCTATGGTTTGTTAATTATAATCGCTTTTAAAGGATTAGATTATAGACCGATATTAAGAGTAAACGAAACACCTCTATTTCATAAAAATCTATTTTATTGCGCGTTATAATTATATAATTGAAATATACCCACAATTAATATTTTAAAATAATTCCAAAAATATGAATTCTGTTACGTAATTTCAAGGAAATAAGTTCACTTAGTTATTTTTATATTTAATTTTAAAACCCATGAGAAACCGGCAGTATTTACGTTCGTGTGATGGCATACAGAAATAAATTTATTTCGTCTATGGAGACATATATGCGATTGTACATTATTACTTATTGAGAAATCGAACGTTGAGACATTAACATAGAGTATATATTTTTTCGAGACAGGTACAAACAGAGAGAAAAAGAAATGACTGATGTAACAATTATATGAGTGCGAAAGAAACCTTGGCAATTACAACAGCTTCTGCATTCTTTGACATGTCGTTGTCGCTTTAGCCTTTACAGATTGTATAATCTTAACAAAGACAGCACGGTAGTATTGTCTCTTGCCATGTACAAAGCAGCATCTGAGCTTTAAAAACGACCTCTATTTATTTGTTTGCCTTTGACTATAGAGATATCAGATTTGTCCACCGATTTTTCGCATCCCCACATTCTTCGTTTTTAAATTTTACAAGAGTATAACCATCAGAGCATAGGTGGTCAACGCTGTCCATGAACAATCGCGTCTCCGAAGTAATCACAAGTGATTTTCCGGCCTCTTGGGTAGAAATAGTGTATCTGGTAGAGGATGGAGTGGGCTAATGGAGAAAAGAGTGGGCTGAAGAAGAAAAGAGAGAGCTGAAGAAAGGGCTGGTGAAGAGAGGTTGTGGTGTTATGGAAGGGAAGTAGGTGACCAGAATTCTCATTCACTGGATGAAACGCAACAGCGGATACTGTTATTTCACGCCCGTATTATATGAGATTGCACCAGTCGAACCGGCCTATTTACGTGTCTGAACTAAGTTGACTATAGTATGGCTCTACCACAACAAATGACAATTTCCTATAATATTTTCTCTAAAAATTAAAACATTTTTTAGGTGTAGCAAGGCACTGTACTTACAAATATCTACTAAAACTTCGTCTATGACCGCTGCCATCCATCCACCAAAAATTATCCAACTATAGATAATTACGGCTATACGTACGAAACCGGAGCGGAACGTTAGTGCAAAATATAAAATAACAACTGTTACTGCGACGTAAGACTGTTTCCAATGGATCTGACAACGACAATAACGAAAACGGGGATGATAACCATGCTTAAGAAATACGAAATTAAAAGAAAATTAAATAAATAAAAACTATTTGTTTACATTTGAAATTATGGTCACGTTTAAGTAGAATTCCTGCCTCTTAGGGTAATCCATTTCACAATAATTTGCACACATTTTGCTTACATTCTGAAATATTTGATAACTGTGGATGACGTGTTTGGGCGCATGGAAAAGTTCAGTGAACTACAATCTCGTATGCTAAATATTTTTAATTTCTATTTGAAAATATTTTTATTTATAATTAATACTATATATTTATATATGCTTCGTAGATAATATATTATACAGAATTCTTACAAAATATTTCATGCACAACATAATCATATTATCTATAATAATCATAATCTAAAATCGTTTGCCAATCGTTGTTTATCATTTTATTATTTTGGCATGCATACACGTTTGATTGTTACTGAGCAATACCTGATTCTTTTTGCTGGTTTCTTTACATCATTGTCAATAATCACTGGCAGGCATTTGACATCATTTTTATGCAATTGGAAAGTACCATTTACTTCCTTTAAATAAGAAAATCCCCAACGAATGAAATCTGGAAAACCGTTGACCAACCGCAAACTTGTCTTTAATTTATATCTATACCGTATGGATTCAATCATGCGTTTTTCCGCAAATATTCATAATCTCCTCCTTTTAGATGAACGTTGTCAAAGAAACCATAGTGAATGAAGTAGCCGTTCCTAAGAAAATTGAAAAATTGGTCAAAACGTGAACGTGTAATCTCAGATACTGCCCCAAGATTGCAAGCGATGAATGGTTAACTGTTTAATAACAATGCTTTTCACTGCTATCGAATATGCAAAGATAATTTGTTATTGGGGAGTTTACACAGGCGACATTATTGCCTGCGAATCTGCGAGTCCGTATGTTGCGTGAAGCATTTGACTACAAATTACATCTCAGATCTATGCGATAATTTGCCTTAATCTGAAATGTAGCCAAAATACATTTCAGAGCAATTCCAGCAAACCCGAATACGGTTAGGATATGTTGCTCCGTTACGTGATTTCGGTGCCAACCGTTCGGTTCCATCATCAAACCCAGAAAGCCAATCATGATCAAAGTGCATTTGAAAAATTCTGTCAAGCCTAAACACGGCTAGACTATGTTGTTTTATTATGAAGTGCTAATGTTTATTTTCCTTATCCATCATCAGAGCCTGAAAATCACTCATGGTGAGAGTACATCTCCAGACAGTTTTAACAAGCTCAAACACGACTACGATGTTTTATTCCGTTATGGAATTTCTGTGTCTACCTTCTGGTTCCGTCATCATCCATCATCAGGTCAGTCCAATTATACCATATTATTCTATAGTCATCGGTCCTCGATAAATATGCAAAATTTTAAATTAATCTTAGGGTTTAAATCGCTCAAAATTGCGTATAAGAATATTTTTTTTATATAACCAATGAATTCGACTCGCAAATCAATTCCGGAATCGCAATCGATTTCTGCTATTTTGTAATAAGGGCGTGGGGCACGCTTCGCGACGCGCCAGCGTGCGGCGTACGACACTGCGTTCGCCATGTGGGTTGGCCAAGCATTTATTATGCTCATATCAAAATTGTTTTATATTATTTATAAGCATATTTTCAATGATATATTTTAGTTATAGTTAGTTTGGCAAAGTTGTTCTAAAAAAGGAGATTATGAATATTTGCGGAAAGATGCATGATCGATTCCTCCCTGTATATATAAAAATGAATCGCCAAAATATGTGTACCCCCATCACTTAAAAACGATTGCACCGAATTGGATAATTCTTTTTTTGTTGGATTCGTTATTTTCAGTACAAGGTTTGTATTAGTGAAAATAACCCCTTGTATCTCTGTCTGTTGGTCTGTTTGTCCGACATATCCTCGAAACAGCTGAAAATATCACGATGTGACTTTCACGATTTCACGATGTGACCAAAGGATGAGAAGCTTACAGGGCCGTTTTCAGGGTACTTTATCCCGATAAATTTTAGGGTTCCTATGTGAGGAAAACCCTTAGAAATGGGCTAATCTATTAAAATTGAAGCATAATTGGAACCATAATCGAGATCAAGAGCTAAAATAGAATCGGGATTATAACTTGACGACCCTTTGTGTCTGTTTATCTATTTATTTGTTCGGGATATCATTGGTACGGCTGAATATACTACGATGCGACTTTCAAGGTAGATAAAAGAAGGCGAGCTTACTGGGTTACATTTAACGTACTATGGGGTAGGGCAGAATCCATGTATTTGTAATATTTTACTGAACTACTACACAGATTTGAAAAAATTATTTCCCCATTGAAAGCTAGACTATCGTCAAGTAATATTGGCTATATTTTATTTTGATACTAACCCCCGACTTCGTTGAACTTGAAACTGTAATTGGTAGCAGAATCGGAATTGAAAGCGGGATGGAAAGCAGAATCAAGAACGGAGCCAGGATCAGAATCGAAAGCGAGACCGGAATTCAAACTGAGAACGGGTCTAGGGTCGCCTGACGACGGGTACAGAATCAAAAGTGTGACTGGAATCGGAATTGAAAAGGAGACCGGGATTCAAATTGACGTCGATCAATACAAAAGATGAAAAAACCGTTCTTCGTCCATGCTGGTGTAGGCGCCGGCATTAACTATAGGGGCAAGTTATCTACAATAAAATGCAGAACAACGTCTACTAGGCCAGCTAGTATAAACGAATAGTTAGACCGACGATGCTATATGCATCCGAGTGCTAGAACTTAAGAAACATAAAGAGCAAATAAATGCTGCAAAGTTTTAGCGGTTAGGAAAATGAAAATGCTGCGATAGGCAGGTGGTGCTATAAGAATGGACATAATCCTCCAAACCTAGTACGTCCGAGGGTCCTTTAAAATATCTGCATATTAATCGATTCATTAGGAATTCAATTCTAAAAATCACGCTTAAAATCTTTTTCACAATATTTCTTGATTAAATTGACCGCTTTTATTGAACTTCAAGGCAGCCGTACAACTTTATTGAGGCTTAAAGTTGATTGGATTTTAATAATAATCCATTATAATATTTCGAAGCATTTAAAAAAAATAGTAAAATATTCATTTAGGTACAAACATTAGCTAAAAAATCAAGGTATCGAACTTAAAATTTCAGGTAATCTAATATTAATGGAACCTTTTTAAATATCTTAAAGCAAAGCAGCGCTTCAGTTTTTTCTAAAGCAAATTGTCTGATTCTAATGATGTTTTCGGCAACAAACGTTACTTTTTTTTTGAGGAATAGAACGTATGGAGATTTTATTTTTGATTAGTTTAAAAACATTTCTTCAAAATTTTGTCTTTCAGACTAAACGAAATCTATTCTACCAATTAAGTTATAATCATCTATCATAAAAAAAAACAAAGTAAAACTTCGACTGATGAGACATTGAAACTAATATTACTCTCTTAGAAGTCTATTTTTAATACTTTAATTCACATACGTAATTTTAAAAAAGTAGAATTCTTAAAATGCAAAGTTTTATATAAAATTCCTTATGTTAAAATTTTTTTATAGTCATAATATGGACATTTACTATAGTTTATATATTTTAGAAAAAATACTAAGGAGAATTATTTAGTGAGCTATATTTGTTAATAATTTACGTGTTTTTATCGCGGAAACTTACTTTCTAAAATTTTTTTATTATCGTCATTTTAAATGCGATGAGCTTTCGTAAAATGTTGACTTATTTAGTACATATTCCTTTATAATAATCAATTTTCACAATATTAACAATCTAACTTGATATTGCCAGCAATGACGGTGGGCAGTGATAGCGTTAACGACTGACTGACAATGTTGCGTTTTCGTTTCAATTTCGATTCAGAGGCAGCGGATTCGTTCACGGTCACGGATAAACAAAACGAAGTCAAATTAAACTACAAGTCGCGAACGGCACGCTATATCGTCGGCGACGCTCGTCACCACATCGACGACGACGGCCGTCGTCAGCCGCGACTCGTGCTGGACAAGCGTGGAAACATCGAAACCCGAACTTGCAAATATTCAACAAAAAAAAAATTATAAAAAGATCCGCTTTCGTGGTGAGGTGACAGAAACCACGACGCACCATCAACACCCCCAACAAACGTTAAACTTGTGCGAAAACTTGGTTCATGAACGTTTGTAATGACCGCTAAGCCTGACACTCTGTTTTTCGAAATAGTTTTTTAAAATCGCATTTCGAACTTCACCACACCGTCACCGTGTGCAACGATATCGTTTTACGGCCGACGTTTTCGAGAGTTCGCCCGCCACCGACACCGGCTGCGTCCGCGCCGCTGTCCAAACAGACGGCGCGTTTACTGTCGATTATTTGACAATGCGTTTGACGGGCCGAGAGCACTTTCCGCCCGCCGAGTTCAATTAACATCCGACTCCGCGCTCCGCTGGAACCTCGTCAACGGCCGGAATTCCCGCGACCGGACTAGTGGATGGTCATTGTCGATGGATCCATAAAACCGACTAGTTACTGGCGAAATAGAAGCGGAAATGGCGATTTAATTATTCACACACATTATTTCGTTGGTACCCGGGCAGTTGAATTTTGTTCGGCGTTTCCGACTTTGTCATGGGAATATAATAACTTTCCTTAAAAAAGTTGCTTTAGTTGACTTCCAACGATAAATATTTAGATACATAATTGAACCTACATTATAATTATGTATTGCCGAATTTATCTAGGTATCTTATTTACGTAATGTCATTTTGTAGTTTATATCATGTAGTACCATTTGTTGTTAAGAATGAATAACATATTAACACTCTATTTATCTGAAACTTCTACCAAATGACGCTATAAAGCAATATTAAGAAAAAAATATGTCTTTTCTTCGGGGAAAGCACTTATGTAGATCGACTTGTAAAGCAAATCTTTATAAAAAACACAAATTTACATTAAAATTAAAATCTTCAGAAATATTTCCAAAATATCAGTGTATAAAATTTGTATCTATGCATGAGCATGTTGAATTAATCACTTAACCACAACTGGTATAAATTAATAAACATTCATTTTTAACATCAATCAATGGCGAAACAACCATTGCATTTCCTCTAAAAAAAACCAAATCGACGATAGACGGGTGTCTACTATATGGAAGGCCAAAACAGGTGTTTCTAACATTCCACGTTAACACTCGCATTATTATTCAATAAGACTAAAATTTGTTCGATCGTCTCTTTATATTTAACTTGGCAGCTTGAATCTGTTTAAGCACTTTGGGCACGAAAATCTTCACGGCCCAAAATGAATTTCGAAATAATGCGAGAGATTCTAAAGTCAATTTTATATGAACGTGAGCTACGGAAGTAAATCGAATTACAAGGCGGAACGAAATATCTTTTCAGGTAAATGTAAAGATAATGTAACACACCTCCGAGGGGCCTTGTGTTTGAACGCCTATAAATTTGTTTAAATCGGAAAGGAAATTAGATTATAATAATAAATTATAGTCGTGGCGGCCTTTATAAATGTTAATATATTAAACATTTTTTTTAACCAGTAAATTGTGATAGGAAACAGCCACCGTATAATAAAATTTTTTATATTGTCCTTCTTTGTGAAACGTTCTAGAGAAGAAAATGAAAGGAGATTATAACAATAGAAATCTGTCAAAATCTTTATATCGAAAGTATAATTTTCAATCAGCGTATTTTATTTTATTGTCCAAATCGGAGCCTCTATACTAAGGCTGCAGTACCATTATCAAACCACTACCTACACTATTTGTGGGCAGTGACTTGTGATCATGTTCCACCACTCAATCACAAGCTTTTTCCAAACCTACTAAACAGTAGGAGAGCTGTTAATCTATGACTATATATATTCTTTTAATCTCGTTTTATTTTATTTAAATTTGTCAACGTTGCTTCCTGCCCATGAACCAGCCATTGTTATATGGACAATCTGTAATTGACCCTTTTGAAAAGCCTTAGATATTTTATTACCAAACTCTAAATATGGCCACCTATACAATGCATTTTAAAGAGCGTATTGCAAAACAGTTTACGCATACCCAGAATTGTCTTTTTTAGAAAGTTGATTCAGCATACATTCCGTCAGAGTAGATTTTCACACGTCGTTTCTTCATAATAGATTTTCATATACAGTCCACGTACGTAAATCAGATGGAGAGTGAAACCGAGTGTTAATAAAAAGTGATGTCGTTATTGTTATGTTGTTCCTCCGCGCAACTATTCGCGCATTTTATATCTATTTAACGCGTATTTTTTTCTTTTCTTTTCTGATTTATAGATCTTTTTTGTCTTTTAACGAAGTTAAATTAAGCTTTTGATGAGTGTTAAACGTTATCATCATTGCTACCAATGGTTTAATATGGAGTTTTAAAGTTTCATTATTTAAAAAGATTATCATATAATAATATATTTTATCGAATACGATAAAATATAAATATGTAATATATTATAGTAAATATAAATATGTAATATATTATAGTAAATATAAATATGTAATATAGTAAAATATAAATATGTAATATATTATATTAATAAATTAAAATATGTATAGTCAAATTAAATTGAATATAATAAAATTATTTTTAATGAATAATTTTATTTAACATAATTATGAGTAAAGGTATATACATGCTTTCAGTATTATAAAATATACGTTTATTTACTCACTTTGTCCATTGTATATATTCTAAGAAATTAATTTCTAAGGAGGAAATTCCATTCGCACGTCGAAGCTGATCCGTGCCTTTTTTTATCATTCCACTGCGAAAGTATGCCCTGCCACGATTTTTGTATTTTAGACTGAGAGCCTTACACCTAAGTCTTTTAATGCGAGTTGGCAGCAGTTAACGGCTTTTATCACCAATGTCGTTAAAACAACCGGGGGATCCTACCACGCCTCGACCTATCGGAAATACGGAATAAGTAGCATAATTTAACTTAATTTAATAAAAAAGTCATTGGTCAATTCGCCTATATTCAAACCCTTCGTCAATAGTTTACATGTTAATCTCAATTTAAATGAGACGCACGTCTTAAATCTACTTATTCTGGATACCTTATCGTACATGATATCCTTTGATAGCCCTTTTTTAGTGTCGTCTCAGAGATCTTATCAAAACAGGGTTTTTAACACAGGGCGAGATATATCCCAGCAAACTGATTAATAAACTGCGTCCTTTTTATTTATATTTCTAACCTAAATTTCTATGAACTCTTCACTCTTGAAAATATCTCGTGATTTTAAAGTCAGGATGATTTCGCAGTATCTTATATTGAACATTTTTCGAGTTATGAAGCTAAAATTAAAAAAGAAAATGTAATTATATGTATGTATATGTGAACCTTTCTTCTTTGATGTTAATAAACAATATTTACACTGTAACATCAAAATCTTTGATGTTAATAAACAATATTTACACTGTAAAATTAACAGAAATACGTACAACTATTTATTATGGTACAATATCTGTACAGTAACAACATTTTATGTGTAACAATGTAGCAATAATAGTACACTAGATGGATTTTATCTTGCATTTTTGGCAAAAAAACTATAGTCATTGAAGTAGCCCTTTCTAAGAAAAATAACTTAAAACGTCTATGTAGAAATATCGTACTAAAAACCTTGAACAGTTGACGCGTAGACATAGCGACGCAACGCACCACACGGCCGGCCATCCAATCGCGCCTGCGCTTGACCTAGGATTTATTCGGGTTATGTCTTGATTATTTTATATTATATATAAGTATATTTTCAATGACATATTTTTCTTATAGTTGCTTTGGTAAAGTTGTTCTAAAAAAGAAGGAGATTATGAATATTTACGAAAATGTATAGGATAAAATCCATGCCGTATGTCACACGTCCCTTGAAACAAATTCAGGCCGTGCTAATTTTATGGTGCTGCATTACATCGGCGCGCCCAACTTCCGTCACATGCTGAAACAATACACTATAATCCTATTTTTCCTAACGTACCTGTTACAGAGAGCCACGCCATTACTATTTAATTTGTCAAATGTGTAAATATGAATGATATAAATAATGTATACGGACTTACGTGAAGGATTCTTTTTTGTGTTTGTGTTTTTAGGTATTGATCAAATAGTTTAAATACATGTCTTTTATTAGCCAGGTAGAGTTTAGTTATTAAGAATTGTTTATTCGTAGTGTTTCCCTATATTGTTTGCCTGTATTTATTAATTATGTATATGTATTGTTTGTGGAATATTTCTTATTTTGTAGTATTTATTGTGTTTTGTCGTATTTTATTTTGAATACGAAAGTATTGTAATGCACATATGAGTTGCATATAAAATTATGCCTTGACGAGAGGGGCCAATGGGAGACCGAAAGCCTATATAGTTACACTACGGTCGCGAATCGGTGTACTGAGCGTATGTGGCGCTTATACATGAAATATGTGAATTGCAACGCCACGTCCCATCGAATGTAATGTATGCATTTCATATGTAGAGGCGGATGCGCCATCTATAAATTGCAGATATTTTGTGATTTATAATGAGTCTCCGGCTTCTCCAGCTCTTTCATTGACAAAAACGACGATCGCTGCACCAAAGCAATCGACCGTCAGAGTCAAAAATTCCTCAGCCAACGGGTCGAAGCCATCACCTCCACCTAAAGTCAAACTCCCTCCACCGATTTGTCTTAGAGACAAATCCAAGTGGAATTTAGTGTCCACTGAGTGCATCAGGTTGCACATTAATTACATGCGTGCCTAAAACACCAATCAGGGCATTAAAATTTCAACAGGAACCATTGAGGATTTTAGAAAACTCAAAACCTTCCTCATTAAAAGTAATATTCCCTTCCACACCTTCGCGCTTGAAAAAGAACGTAAAGTGAAGGCTGTGATCAAAGGGATTCCATTAGAATTTGAAACTTCAGATATTAAAGATGATCTTATCAGCTAAGGGTATCCAGTTCATACAGTGTCATGTCAATATTAAATTAAAACTATTTAATTGAAAATAAATGTAACACAACTGAAATACCTTCAATATTTCATGTACATATTAAAGTCTATTGAATATTAATTACTTCGTATGCAATACCATTGCAACTATTGTCATATAATAAAGAAATTATAGCTGAATCGTAACAAATCCTGTACAAAACAGTAATTCAGTACACATTGCGTTTAAAATTAAGGATCAAATTTAAATCACATTTGAATAAGTACGGTTTTTGGTTAGCTAAAGCTGAATTCGAAATTAACTGAATTAATTTCGTCAATGGATGGATAACTAGGCTGATATTGATTGTACAACTTTGTAGGTCAAACATTAAAATAAAGTGAATACCCTATTTAACTATTCAAACACTATCTAATCTTTGTATTGGAATTATATTTCTAAGCTATTAAGTTTTCATATATCATTTTATATCTCAAAACCGTTGAATGGTAAGCCGTGCTGTACTACAGCAACAAAATAGGCTGGATTGTCCGGTGAGATACTACTCTCTCACAGAATACAGACGTTGCGTTTCATCCAGTGTTTGAAAGTTACGTTGACCCGGAGAAAGGTCCAACGTAACTCTCACTTACTGGCCCATCAATCTCCACTCCAAAAGATATCCTGTCCCTTCTGAATAGCACTGCTGTGAGGTTGCGAGTGTCCATGGGCGGCGGTGGCTACCTACTTCCTGGTGGCTCGCAAGCTCGTTTGATACAAGATTTTGCTATAAAATAAAACTATTGTTACATCCTCATACATTGACTCCGATTTCGACTTCCAAATTTATGTCCACTTTTATACCTTCTATTTTATACATTTTATCCTTAAAATACTTTCTATAAATGTGGACGTATATATTTATTTATTTATATAAGTAATTTTAAAATCAAGATTCATTTCATACTCCTCCTATAGTGGTGATATTGATTTCTGTATACATAAATAAACGTTATCCTATTTTCCTAATTCGCAAAATTAAATTTTCAGGTAACATTATTATGTCTTAGACACTGTTTCTGTTACGATGTCTTCGGTAGATAGATTAATATTCTTATAATATTCTTCTTTTACGTATTAAATATTTTGGAACTATTACACAAACAGTCTACTGATTTTGCTGTGGTAGAACCATACTGGGGCCAACTTGCCTGCAATACAAAAATGAAGAGGTTCGACCGATGGAAACCGACATACTCACAGAATACGAACGTGAAATAGCAGCTTCCGCTGCGAACTTTCGTCCGGTGAGTGACAGTGCCGGTGGCCCAATCCCCCTCACCCCTTCCATCAACCCGATCCCTCACCATTAGATATAGATCCCTTTCCTCCCACGAGACCACCAACGCAATGGTGACTTCTCTAAGGTTACGAGCGTCAATGGGCGGCGGTGACCATCTAATCTCTGATGGCTCGTCTGTTAGCCCCTCGGCTATGGTACAAAAAAACTAAACAGCTGTCTATTTAGATTCCATTTCTAGTAAATGAAACAATATTTACATCCTCTAAAAATAAATTTCTCACATCCAGAAGGGCCCTTTAACTTTCAGCCTACGAACACAGGAAGGTCGAATATTGTCGGCTGACATCTCTCGTAGGCGAAACGACATTTCGTATAACAGACTCAAACTGAAACGGCATTAACTATCAGTGGCGCCCCCCGCGCGCGTGCTGCCGATGGTTTCGCGAATGCCGCTCGCATTTCCCGGGCGTGTCGCGGCGAGTCGCGGCCCGCCGACACGGCGCGCGCTAATCCGTTTCCAGTGTAGGGGGCGCCGCCGTCGTCACCGAATCTATTGCGTTACACTAACACAATACTGACTGTATTATCTTCATTAGCTCGTCTTGTCACGCCGTCTCGCTGCCTGCATACGAATCGTTGATAATTATTATATATGAGACGGTTCGAGGTGATGAATCAAAATGGAGGCAACGAAATGATTAATTTTGAGAGAGATAAACACGAAATATACTAGATTTTCAATAGGAATTTAAATGAGTTGTTAGAAATCTCAAGTAAGCTAAAACTGTACATTTTTTGGAAAAAGTAAGTGTTACTCACTATATAGATAATACACACTCCAAAACGCATGTATTTGTCTTTTGTTTACCTGCATATTTTTTTTTTGTTTGTTTTTTCAAGAGTCACTGAAAAACTAAAATGACTGATTGAATGTAAAAATTTGTTTTTTTAGGAGTATTCTACTGCTTAACTTACAACTTAAATACAACCTAAAGGATAAATAGAGAGTAAATTTAAATTTTTCCCTCTCCTTAATTCGAAATACCCTTTGAATAGATTGGAACTATGTTACATATCTACCGTTAGATTTTGTGACAGTGTGAGTGTCACTGAAAAAAAATTGTCCAAACCTTACATAACTTCCTCATTTTTTAAATCAATGAAGTTCATGAAAAGGAAGAAGTCTCACTATGAACAATGTGGCTTTGAACAAAAAAACCCCATGACATAATGTTTAAGATTCTCTATGGATGATGAGAAACAACGAAAAAACGAAGGATAGCTTTCACTTTTTTTTAAAACGTTTTCATATTTCATAACCACCAAGTCGAATGACCAGTCGAATAAAGTCGCGAGCAACAGCTGGTATTAATTCACGTCATTCTCTTGTTGGTTGGATTTCTGAAGGTTTTTTTTTATGATTTAGGTCTATGAAAATAAAACAATAAGTTCATGTGAAGAAATCTAAAATAAGGTTCACCTAAAATACCATATATAAATATTTTTCCTTAGCCATAATTTGTATTATATATTTAAAAATAAACTTCTTAATTTTGTTTGTTTGTTAGAGTCGTTAACTTTTTAAGGTTCTGTAGTCGACACGAAACCTTATAGTTTCGCCATAAATGTCCGATATACATCTAAACTTATGTCCGCTGTTTAACAGCGGACATAAGTTTAGATGTATATCTATCTGTCTGGATTTCTTTAAATTCAATTTATATAATATTATATAATAAAAACGTATAAAGGTCGAAATCCAGGTTCAGTAAGGAATATTGGTGGTCAAATACTTTGCAACGTGCCATAATTAAAAGAATAAAAAAAAAATAGCAGAAAAGTAAGTTATGAATAGTAAAATATTGTATAACATGAACAACACGCATGTATATAAAATTTAATTTTCACATTTAATGAAATTTAAATAAACGAAAATTTACTTTTCTATTAATTTATAAAATAATTACTACTTCGGATATCTATACATATTGAAAATAGGCTGTCTTTATTCGCAAATCACGTAAGAACTACTAAACGTATGGACATGGAACTGGGACCATTCGATTCGGGATGATTTGTAGATGGTTCTAGGCTACTCATTTTTGAATTCCGTAAATCCTTCGCCATTTTATTTATAATAAAATTACCCAGAAAAGGCGGGACAACTAGTTGCTATATAACTGTCATTGGATAGCCGAATCGCAAGGAATGTGACGACATTCCCAACTGCCTGTGATCGCCTTCCCAACTGCCTAACTGTAGGGGGGAGAGATCTACCAAAATTACTTAATTTAAGCGTGACCTCTATTACCATCTCTTTAATATCTACTGTTTTAGAGTATAAAAATGTCATAAATAGCATTGAATTTTCATGTTTTACACATTGACAACAGGAAACCCTAAAAACTGCTGCTAACAGCGGCAGGTGCTCGACCAACTAATAAACAGGAGCCCGCCGTAGCTCATTTTGTCACGTTAGTAACTCAGCTGCCAACTTTCGGCTTTGGGTGAGGCTGTGCAGGTAAAGCGCGCCCGCCGCCAGCCGATGGTTTAATAAAGGCTTTTAATTTCCGCACTAACTTCAGCTAGAATGCCGTTGTGTTGTCTATGTTGCGTATAATATAAAATTATACTATCCTAACGGACGAGTGTATCTACGCAGGTACGATAACGAAAAAGCTCTTAATTACTTTTATAGAAGTAAATAAACTAAACATTAACTACAATAGTTTAATAAGATGTTTATTTGGTCGTCTGAAATAACTCGGAATTTTTAGGACCTATTGCTGGGCTCTATTATATTAAAAAATATAAAATTTCCGATTTCAAATGGAAAGGTGACATCGTCCATTGGCAAAATTTTAATATGGGATTGAATCTATATTGTTGTGTCTGATTTTTTATGTCACCCCACTATTGAGGCATATTCTTGCATAATGTTTGCATTTTTAGATTAAAATCTTGAACCTTAAGGTCTCCACGCTGGTCTTTAGGGCTGCTATCGATCTGTGTCACTATACAGCTTCTTTCGTCGTCACACACACGCACGTATGCGCACACACACTCACACTCACGCACTCACTCACTCACTCACTCACTCACTCACTCCTCCTCTCTCACTCACTCACTCCTCACTCCTCCTCACTCACTCACTCACTCACTCACTCATTCATTTACATATACACGTGTATATATGTGTTTGCGAGTTTCTTAAGTAGTTAGAAAGACTTCCTAGGGCCTCAAAACATCGACATGTGATGAAATTTCGATTTACGAAAATACTGAACAAGGCAATAGATTTTATTATTTTACTAACGTTTTCATACAATTTCTTTCCACACCACATTTTTTTTTTTCTAACAGTAACAAAGTATTTACTTTATTAGTGTATATTTAATTTTCAACAATAAATTATGTACACCTAAACAAATAACCATCCCATTTTAAAGTTTACGGAGAGCGCTGATGGATCATAAACTTAAAAACAAAAGCACGAAAAGGTAACCGAAACCGCTCGCTCTCGTTGCCGAAGAGACGATAAGCGGTATCGGATAATACTAAAGCAACCGCCCGCGGCGCGCGGCGCGCGGCGGGCGCTGCTCTAAGTCTCCGGCCGTACTGCAAATTACTGACCCCGCGTCGTTCGTCGCATAAATCGGCCCTTTTTAAAGTTCATAAAAATGATTTAAGTGCACATTAAAAGGATCTCCCGCCGACTGTAACGAGTGAAAGAAAATTTATTCAAAATTACTACAGCCCTAATGGCGGCGGAATTCTCACGAAAGCCCCCGGAGTTTACGATATTATCGAATTTTGAATAATTTACAGAGTGTATAATTTCCTGAACGGATTCAATTAAGATTTGAGACGGCGCTCTTAATTGCGGCTCACTTCAGTTATCGGATTAACTTCGACTACTCACGCCTATCGGTCGCCGTTCCGATGTTTGTGTGCGGTGTCGCGGGCGCCGGCGCCTCCTCGGACAACCGCTCGTCTGCGCCGAGGGTTGGCAGGGCGAGGGGGAGCAGAGGAAAGCACGCGCTGAGAGAAATTTAATTGCACCGTAATAACTTTCCCTTTGCCTTTTCATAGGCATTTCATTGTTATAGATGTCGGTACGTGGCGTGGAGCTGCCCCACGCGTTAACGTCGTTTACACGCCTTTGAGATCGGGCATTTCCTTTTTTCTGTTTATTGACAAGTGAACACGTCACTCACACACGTACCAGAATGTGAGTGAGAAATTATTGCGTGTTCTATCGAAACTAAACTACTGATACAATTTTTAGATACGAATAAACAACATAAAATATAGGCTATTTTTATAATGATTTTGGGATCATTAAATAAAATAAAAATATTAAAACTAAAAAATCCTACATTGCTGTCTTAATTTTTACATGACTTAAATAATTAAGTTATATAAAAATTAAGAAAGTAACGTACGATTTTTAGTTTTATAGAACATATATAATATGTTCGCGACGAAAACGTTCCTGCGCACGCCGACGTACACACGACGTAAACATATTTACTATTTTATTTTTCGTTATATAATTTGTATAGACGAGTTGCGAATTCGTCAGTCACATATACTCGTAAATCACATCGCTTTTTCGGTGCGATTTATAATAAAATGTACATAATAGAATAGTTTTACAAATATGAGTTTGTATTAGTTTTACTTCCGAAATGCATCGAACATATATGTACTTTAGTACCACGGAAGTCCTTCAGAGGGCCGATCACGTGACATAGATATCGGCGGCCCTCATGAGGGTAGGGCCGCCAACTGCTGAGGGTAGTCGTTCAGGGGTGAGGGATAAAGCGAGTGATCGTCGTAGTTTTTCTGGATCGTCGAGGTTCTCCATCGTCGAGTTTCTCCGGTCCGGACGGAGCAGCGACCCACCTCTTCATCATGCACTTCTAGAGCCGGCCGTGACGGTGGAGGAAGATGACGGTGAATCCACTGACACCTCCTCTGGACCTCCGGCTGACTCCGGTCCACAAGTTGGACCCCGAAAGGGGGCCATCACCATTGGATCCGTCGGGGTCGTACTCCCGACGAGAAGACGTCCGGACATGAGGCAACAAATAAGTCCTCCATCCCGCACCTGCGACCAAGGAAAGGTCGTGGATGACCCACGAACGAACGGTGAGAGATAGCGGTGCCCGTTACGGCACGGCCCGGAATCGATATCAGAAAATAGCATAGCTGTCTCGACGGTACAGCTTCGGATCGAGGACAGATTTTAAGATCCGGGCCGCTTCTTCTTCTACAGTTGACTCCCGGCAGTGGCCCGGCCCGAACGAACGGCCGCTTCTACTAGCAATAACCACACCCCGGATTACCCTCATTGGTTACGATACTGCCTCTGCGCAAAATTTCTGCGTAGCTGTCGAGGAAGCACTGTCCTCCCCGCCCGATCCCAGAGAGTTTCACGGAGCATTTCCTGTCACCATGTTCATTTGCGACTTTTACGGACGACATTCGTACTCTACGAGGCCAACTCAAGGCGTGGGAGGACGACGTGACGCTGGCGACTTACACTGACGATAGCGCTTACTTCACATCGGCATGTCGAGCCAACCTAGCTGCCAGAAAAGTACAACGAGTATTTGACCTACTGCCCTAATGGCTGAATAGGTGGAGGATAACCGTCAACGTTAAGATGGCCGCTCTACTTACAGGTAGACAGCGAAATATCCCGACACAATTACGCCTAAGTAGTCAGGACGTAAAGTTAAAGTCCTGCTCCGGTACCTGGGCATACACATCGCCGCGACTTCGTAAGATTCCCCGGCCTGTACTCACGTCTAGATTACCTACAAGAACTAAACTAGCAATATACAACTGCTATATCCACTCCTGCCTGACCTACGCTGCACCGGCCCGGTATACACTATACTCGGATCAGCAGCGTCAAAGACTTCAAACCCAAAAAAATTTAATGCTACGGATGATCGCGGGGGCCGACAGGTATGTTAAGAGCGACGTAATCACCAGGGAACTGCGAGTGTAAGCATTGAAGATTTCGTCCAGACACAGGCTCGGCGCTTGTTCAATTATGCAGATGAGGACCCGATACCATCGCTCCACAACCTGGCGCCTCAGTACGAGAGACCGCCTGGTGGACACCAACTCCCTCGAGACCTAATGTCCTCCCCCTCAAAGGGGGATAAAGCCCCACCAATAAACACAAAGAGGTAGACAGCAGTCATCTGCTTTCATGACCCGTGAGGGCAATGTCTCCCCATAAGATGAAGCCTGGGTCTGAACCAAAGATTCATGCCCGCACCTGCAGCCGGAAACGGTTGTAGAAGACTCGACGACAGACTGATTCTATTCAATTGATCTAAATTCGATCCGTCTAATGCTGCATTCATCCTGCACTATCCCAGTATCGCACCTAGTCTACAGTCTACTATAGTACATAGCATACGTGTCGGCATATCGAAAGTGAAGTTTTGCACCTATATATACGCCTAGTGTTCACAAGTATTATTTCAACGACCTAAGTTGGCGAGGCACTGCTGCTGCGGAATAGTCAACCGATTATCAAAAGCAAAAACGGACCGTTAAGCGTTCCATGCGCGTGCGCCCGGTACTTTACAATATATATACGTATACTCAAAATTTACTTTATTTGTTATTCATAAATTTCTGGTATGTATTTAAGCAAAAAGTAAAACGATGCTTGTCCTGTTACAGCTTGCCTTCCCACAAAGGTTTCTATAAGAATTTCCATTTAAACTTGTCCTTTGCTGTTAAAGTCCATATTCGACCAGCTATCTTGCGATGTCTTTTTCTCATGTCTTAGTCTGTCACGGGTTCGTTAGGTTCATAGGGTTCCCTTTTCAGAATTGCAGTCTGTGTCTATGAAAAACGATCGCTTAAAATGACAAATAATTTATTGATTAAATAGACACTAGTTTATTAGACAATGCAAAACATAACTCTTAAACATAACAGAACAACCAAGGGCACAGACACGGTGGCCGCAAGCAGCATAATGTTTGTGGGTCGGGCGGGCTGCGAGAGCGCCACGAGCTTCGGGTTTGTCAGCAGCGGCGGCTGCAACGGACGCGCCGGGAACTCGCGAGGTAACATCACAATCTTCGAGATCAACAGCAGCGGGCGGTAGCGACAGGCGCGCCAAGGATACGCGACACAGCCTGGAAAGGTGCTGCGCGCCTCAGAGTCGTCGGCAGCGGCGGCAGCGACGGACGCGTCGGTGACGATCTGCACGGACAGGGGATGCACCACGGACTCTTGAATCGGAGGCGACGGGCAAGTTGCAATGAAAATGTACTCTCAAGTAGAAACATCGAGCACTATTGGCGTCCAATGAGCAAAACAATAGACGGTGGCCCGCAAACGGCAGCATGTTAGCTGAAAAATACATGTACCTCAATGACATTAAAACACAAAAATTTAAATTCTAGCTACATCTCAAATTAATGAATAAAATTTACAAGTCGAGGGACAGACAGAAGGGTGTGTGGGAATACTATTGTGGCTTTACTGTACAGTCTGGGTTAATATATAAAACAGAAATGAAACAAAATTAAAAACCGTTACAAGTTACGTTCATTTATCCTTTTTCACTTTCATCATATGGCCTTCCCTTGTTGTTTGTAAGTTAAGCTCGCACTTTTAAAATTTGGGCTAATTTTCTGGTCCTTCAATCTTTACTCGGTCCTTTTTTTTAAATTTTTTTAACTTTTAAACTACAAAAGTTTATTTTATTTGCTAGTTATACTGACAGTGTTCAGGTTTGACGACGATATAATAAACGTGGTAGAATACACATATTACATACTATCCTTTTTTTCTTTTATAGGCATGCCTTTGTCGTTCATGACTTCAAATCAACCAAACCAAATCGTTCGTTACCAAAATCGTTTCCAAGCATTAGATATAATTTTTTGTATCTCTCTTTGTATACAACCTTCAGTCAATATTTGATGTTCTAAATATGTATATTCATGTACATAATTAATTTGCTCTTTATTTACTTTTATGATATTTATTTGTGTTAATTTGATATTATTTTGGTTTTTCTCAAGTCCATCGACGAACCTACTTTATCATTTCATCATATAGCTGCTGCAACATTACTTCAAGATTTTCGGAGACTCAGAATATCAAATTAAGTCATTTGCGAAACGTAGGTGAGTTAGGTTTCCGGCATATATATTCAGTCTATTCTTTCTCCATTTCAAGTTCCTGAATATCCTTTCTAGAACGGTTGAAAATAATTTAAGGGAAATAGGGTCTTCTAGGCGTGTCTTCTTTTTGATGGGAAATTCTTCGCCTGTAGATTCCAAGTTTACTCACGTATGGTTTTTCTTATACGTTTTTACGTATTAATATATATTTTCTTTGTACGCCGTATATCTAGTGCGTGCTAGATTAATTCGCGTTCTAGGATGTCGAATGTTATTAAATTGCTAAAGTCGCCAAACCCTACATTATAAGTTACATTATACTTTTAATTTTTTTGTAATAACTGTATTAGGGTGTAAATATAATTTATAGTTGAAATTTTTTTATTGAATTTGACTTGCCCTTTAGGCTGATTTTCTTCAAGGGTCTCATGACGTGATATATCGTACTGTCTAGAAACGATAATTCTAGACAGCATAATTTTTGAAAATACCTCTTAAACATTGAACATTTTGTGTTCCTTGAATGTTTATTTGTAGAAAAGGTTTATAATTTCTTTTATATCCTTTTTATCTTCCTTTTTTATGGAACAGTATATATGTTGATTTATTCCACTCTTTAAAAATGTCTTCATATTTATAATTTCATTAAAGATATCTTTAAATATTTAAGTAATCACTGGCAATGTAGTTTTTCGTGATTCATTCGTAAAAAGATGCAATCCAAAGGCTTTATCAAATTTTTGTGTACGGATTGTTATTATTGTTACTGCTTTTAAAGTTGCTTTGCATTTGCTCTGCCTCAGATGGTGTAGCATATTTTTTAAGACTTGTTTTTTTTGACGTTGGTATAAATTCTAGTAGAGTTTTAAATATCACGAGTCGTCACCTATTGTTTTACCATCTTACTTCTTCATGCTTGAAATCCAATCTTTTGTAAGGTTTAGTTTTTCATTGCCTTTTTTATTTCTTATGTTTTTTTACGTATTTTTTATCGTATTTAACCTTTTTGTTTTTTTTTCTTGTTTAAATTGTTTATTAATCATTTTGCTTATATTTATTATTCTTTGACTTTTTTTACTTTTCCTTTGCTATAAAAGTTTCTTGCGTTCGTCTATAATTTATTTAATTTTGAGGGAAAATCGTGTCATCTTCCCGTCAGGAAACAACGAGAACCAGTCGGCTTGGGGAAGAATGATGTTTTGTTATTTATTTACCTTTTATATTGAAATATCGTTGTTTTCCATTTAGCGATAGTTAATTGTTATTGCTTTTTATCTGTCGTGTTGGAGAAAAGAGAGTAAGATCTAATCCTCATTATATCGTAATATGTTGATATTCGATGTTAGTGAGATTTGTTATTTCTTTCGTTGAATATTATTTTGCGGTGATATTGATATTTTATTATTATAATTTTTCCTTTTGTCATTATTTGTACTATTATTTTTCCTTTCACTATCATTTCGTCGAATTTCAAATATGACATATTTCATTGCTTTCTTTCTTCTAATAATCAAAATCGCAACACTTTTCTCTATACTAGACTACCTTTACTAGACCATCTAGACCATCTTCTGTAACGTATGCATCTTTCTTCGTTTTGATTATTTCATTTTTCTTCTATTTGTTTACAACATAAAATAAAATACGTGTTGAAATGTTTCTTTATTTTTCCTTTCTTTTTTATTTTGACGAAACGGAATCTACTCAAGAATTAGTACAAAATGTGAAAAAAAACCTTTAAAACCGACTTAAAGATAAATTTAAAAAAACCAAAAGTTTGGAATTAAGTTGCACATACATTTGATTTTTTGAATATAATAAAATATAAATCCAAATCATTCACAAATTGAGTTCTTGAATCTCGAAAAAAATGTATTTATATTTCGCTTATTAAACCGAAATTCACTTTGGATTAATTAAATTAATCGTGACCAATATTGATTTGTGATTAGTCCAAAGCCATGTAGCCGCCGAGATCTGTTCCGGATGCATCGAAACACGACCCCCTATCGCGCACGCGTCTTAAATTATCTCAGATCAAACGGATGCTTTCAGCGTCCTTTTCGCATTATCCGTTAATTTGCTTTTACGGAACGAAAATAAGGTTATATCCAATAAGCCTCAATTACGAATACGTTCATTCCATTTCTTTTTTTTTCACAACAGAAGTAACGTCCAGTCATTTTAGTTGCGTTTAGCAATGTTTTTAGTATACCGTAATTATTATAATCATTGTTTTTTAATACTCGATTTATCAAATGGGAATCCGTGCAATCAATTCGAGATAAATGAAAATTATGGGGAAAAAAAATTTCATTACCAGCGCCGACGACGACCGGCCCGGTGAAGTACAAAATTGAAATTCTTCTCAGATTCAGGAAGCTGCGAAAAAACATCTAAACGCCGCCCGTCCCGGGCTAATTAATGCAATTAGCGTGCGCAGGATGATTTTTTTTTTCTGCGGAGCCATTAGACAGCGAGTATGACGACGGACGGCGGCCGCGCCCGTGCCGCCGCGTAAATAAAATAACTCGTTTGATGTGATGTTTAATTTACACTGGACAACGGACGACGAGCGAACTTTCGGCTGCACAGGCATTCGTTTCGTTTTGAAGATGATAAATATTAAAAATGAGTAAGTGTTAATGTGCATAATTACAAAAAGGGATAAGATAAGTTACGTGTGTTACGTATGTGTGATATTGTATATAAATATCACTCTGTACACGTGTATACTAAAAAAAAGCAGTACCTGTATTGGTATTAAGATCGAAATGGACAGCAAAACTGGAATCGAAGCTAGAACGAGGCTAAAACTAAAAATTATAATCCTCGTCTTAGTAACCGAATTCAGGACCAGAAATTAAACCGAGAACGAAACCGAAATGAACGAGAGCGGCACTATAATCACTACTGAGAGTGAAACCAGAATAGACACTGAGTATGTATGAAAAATAAAAGGAAAATGAGAATCATCGTCGCAACCGCCTGGATAGAAAGAATGGAGTGTGACTGCGAATAAGAATCCAAAACAAAACGAAAAATAAAAGTAAGATTAAATGGATTCAAAACCATACCACATTCAGGTACGAGATTGTGATCAAGATTAAAAGCGAAATCGCATTTGAAATTTTTCCAAAAACGTAATGTGTTATGTCGTTCATGAGTGAGTCCACAACTGAAAAATGAATTAATCGTTTGAAAACCCGCGAAGTGTTATTTAATAGCTTTCAGTACTGGAAACGATATAATTTTAGCACTTCAAAAAATCTCGTTTAACTCCTTCATATTATTGGGTTTTTATTTAATGCAACTTAATTTGTATGATATTGACGGTGTTGGTAGCCCTAATGGTGTTGTCTAAATTAAATTCATAACGTGAGATTAAAGAACATCAATTTTCACACAATTCACTACGAGTTAAGAGAGCGATTCACTTTATTCGTCCTGGGTACCGTAAGCCGCTGCAGAAAGCACGTTTTCTCGTAAGAAACGCTTCCGCAATATTATCTCAGCGAAGGTTATCCGTCCTTTTCCATGGGATTCCAAGGAGGCCCTCCGATAACAAAGGCCTCGCGAGTGAAGCGCCTGTCCCGGACGGATATTATACAAACACACGCAGCGCCCTCCGCCGCAATCTCCCGGAAACATAAAGGCGTACGAAAACTTTACTGACCATAAATTCAACCTATAGCAGTCGACAACTCATGGAATATTTTAGTACACAAGCGTTTTACTGCATTATTATTAGAAGGGATCGACGTTTTTAATCGCAAAACTAATAAACGTATGATATACTAACATATGAGTATGCATACCCACTACACGTACTTATCTCACACCACAAATTCATGTCGTATGACCGTTAATACAAGCACGCATTCTAGGTGCAATGTAATAGAATAATCACTTTACATTACAGAAGTTTGTAAGAGATTTTATAATATCTGTAAACAAAAATAACGAATGTTATATATTTTATGATATACTTAAGCGATTCAACGAAACAACCCTAAGGGCTCTGTGTACCTGTAAGGTAAGTAATGGGATTGCCAATCGACTGGCTTTATGGCTTCATATAAAGTCTAAATTGATGGTCGCAAAGCGCCTTTATTTTTGCTAAATCTCTGTCCCGTGTATGCCATATGTAATAAATATAAAAACCTTATAATTCACAATTGAGAAACTTGTTCGAGATGAGGACTTTATGCAAATGCAGATTCCTAAGATTTATTCTCATATTTCAAATCTGAACAAACAGTTCTGGATAAATTCTATATACTACACTAGTATATTAAAATCAAATACAAAAATCGGTCGTACCGGAAATATCAGTAAGCCGGGACTGATGCTTAACATGCTTTTCGAGTCAAGGAGTGAAGTTAGAAACTAATTGATCAATTCTCTCGGTGTAGTGAAAATTCGGACTACGAGTACGTACGTGTAAACTCTTAGCCATTGACTATAGGCGTGACCACCCCATGAAATTTAGTTTTACATCGAGGAATTTGAACATAAAACTCTCCAAGCTGGCTCGATGCGGCTCGTAAGCTGTCGACACCGCTGTATTTAACTATGATTTTATTTACTTATTAGTAGTATATTACTGTTCCCGAAATTACATTCATCGGTATAAATTTAGGTTTTATTATTTGTCTCATCAGGTAAGATATCTTGAGATAGTACGCAATGTTTTCTAACAAAACATCCCGAATAAAGTATTAAAATTTACATGAAAATGAAGGGGAACCGACTAGGTTTTTTCTAATTAAAAACGAATATTTTATTTCCAAAAAAAATTTTTTTAATTTCAATAAAAATAGACGTTATGTATGTCAAGATAAATATAGAAATTGTTCTTTTATAATATAATTAATATCTTTTAATAACATTCGTGTTGAGACGACTTTTTGATGTTTGCATATGTTTAAGCCAGAAATGGAAGGAAATTCCTTAAATACTTTATGTTATGAAAAATGGTTCAATTTTTACGCAACATTTTCATACGAAAGTCACTTATTGAATTCATTTTTGATACAAAAGCGGCTAATCTTCCATTATCGAACTAATTATAAATATACTTTAACAAACAGAAAATTTATTTCATAATATATACGCTCATCAAACTTGTGATCTTGTTGAAATAAGGAAAAAATCAATCACACGCTTATTAACAATACTTTTTAAAAATTCAGTTTCCTGCTAATTTTTTCCTAATAAATTATTGCACTAACTTTATACTTTTAAAGGAAACGTGTTCGTGTTATAAATTTGATTTATCTCATTTCTGTCGAATGTAAATACATCAAATTTATAGAACCTACTGACAAAAGGCAGACGCATACTTGTTTTTAAAGTTTCATCCAGCATTGTGCACGTGGCGATACATCCCGATAACAACCCAACATAGTTATAGCGTAGCGGCAGAGGGGAGGGCGGATAGCACGTTCACAATTTCGTTAACGGCAGCTGTATTGGCGCATATCGGGCGGGCAATTAATGCCCGCCTAGGATTGCGATCGGACGTGGCCCACTTCGACCCTCGCCGAAATTATTTCTCTTTATTACTATACCTACTTCATTATAACGCGATATCGACGTTGCCCGGTTTATATTGTGAACGTTGACCTTTGGACTTAATCTATTTTTGATAAATTAATGCTTCTAATTAAAGTCTTCAAAGCGGTAAATGTTCTTTTTTTTTCTGCGAATCGTTTTTTCGTTGTCAGAATGAACGTAATGATTTAATTACGCTTACCATTTTGTACATTATTATTAAATCATATTAATATTTTCAATAAATTAGACAATATTCATACTTAATTGTATACTTACCTGAAGCATATGGAAGAGAAATACGTTTTCATTTACAAAGTTTGTGAAAATGTTGAGGATGAAACTAGAAACGCACCTCAATTTTTGCAGAACAAGTCTTTACTTGTACATATTACGATAAATTTACGAATACTAAAAAAAAAAGTATTCCTTTTTGTATTCAATTAAGGTGTGGACTTTCGACGAAAGTAAAAAAGTATTTGGAAAACCAAAAGTGCACCCCTGATAATAGGGGTTTAATTTTTATTACGAAATAAACTATGTTGCTAATTTATACAGGAAAACAGACAGAAAAAAATATAAGAGAACGTTAAAAAAAAAAACAACGCGAATGACAATACTCCGGCCAAACTAAGATTTCTCGGAATCGTATTTATGAATGTCGAAACCAACTTGTACCAGAAATCGAAGCGGCTTTAGAGCGAACCTTGAAATGGGATAAACTTAACCTTGTAGAGTTTAAACACATAAAGACATAACTTTACCAGTTTCTTTTTAAAAAATCCCCCTTTGTCCTTTTTCCTCCTTTTGGAAGCGATCGGATGTCGAACGTATCAAGTCGTCGCCGAGCCTAAAGCATCTTCTAGAACTTGATTCATTAGCATTGCGAAGAAATGTTGCATATTTGTGTACACTCTATCGTGTGTACTATAGGGAGTGCTTTGAAGGGTTATTCAATGCCCTTCCTGTCGCCGATTTCCGTTATCTTTTCGCTCGCCGAAAAAACCATCATCACTAGCTGACTTTCTACCACCGTACGCTTCGTGCACAATTTTCTATCACGTATAATGGGGCTTTGGAATGATTCGGTATTCTCAATAAACTTCGAAAAGAAGATCTTCAAGAAAAGGGCATATTTTTTAAAAGGCCGGCGATTAGTAACCAGTGACTGTCCTGGAGTTGCGGTGATGATTTATACTCTACAAAAGAGCGCATACTCGTTTTCCCTTTAAAATTATAAACAAATCGGAGTGACATTCGTAAGGGCCGAGTGATATTCAGATTTAGTGGTGCCAACACTACAACATTAAGAAAATACATCTATATCATAATGAACTTTAACAAATATAATGTTTATAAGCTAAGGACACGAATTAAGCTAATGATATTTTATACAAAAGTACTCGCAGAACAATTTTTTTGACCGTTTTTCTTGATATACTTGTATTATAAGTATCATATCGTCGTATAAGCGAAATATGAATGTAATAGAGACAATTGAAGTCCAGAAATTTGCTTGAAGTCGAGATTAGATGCTTCGCGTCAAAAAACGTACAATAAATCAATTTCTTACAAAAAGAGGAATCACTAACTATAACTGACTTCGGGGCTGTTTTATTTTTTATGTCCCAAACTTAAAATATTACTTCTACATCCAAGCATTATTGCCACTTAAATATTCATTAACACAATAATAGTTTTACGAAGTTTTACGAACTGAGCCTTTATACTTTCTGCTCTTGTGTTTGTACCTCGATAGGCTTTCCCTTTTGATGAAGCATTAATTCTTTTGCGTACTTACATAGTATTTTCATAAATACATTTAGATCGAACAGTAAAAATGTTGTTTTCTTTAAAGCGAGTTGTTTTGTTTAACAACCTGAAATTTAATCAAAACATTAAAATTCACAATTATGGAACGAATAGATCACGAATACAATTGAAAAAACGAAAAAAAAGGGTCAGTCTAAATGCTTTTGTAGATCTAATATATGAATCTCCATTTTTGTCTCTATTCCGATACACCCTCATACAATTATAAATACTTCCGTCTATTACCACTGCGCGTCCCTGATGTTTACAATGACTAATAGGCAAGTGCAAATAGAAAAACTGTGCTACTAATTCGTTTCAGGTAACCATGGGTAAAAATGAGTGTGTTTACAGTGAATATACCCCTGAAATACTTCCCTTTGTAGACAAATAGAATGTTGTTAAAAATGTATTTTCATGAGCGAAAGCATGAAAATCGCAGTTTTTTTTTTAAATAGCTCCAAAACTGTTGTTGATAGATTTTTTTTTTTTGCTGATGTTTAGGTATTTCATAATCGGTTCATTTGAGACCCGCTTGATTGAATTTCATTGATTATTTATTTAAATATCCTAAATAACTCGCTCATTTTTTCTGAAGTCGCCTATTTTATGGATCTGTTGTTAGTAAATCTATTTTAAAATGGTGTTGACAACATCACTGTGGTTTCGGCCTGCGTTTTATTACGGATATTTAACAACAAATGAACTCATTGCGCGAACCTTTCTTATTACACCTGCTGGCAATCAAATACGAATTTACAAAAATGACTTACTCTAGGACATTTAGAAGCCGAGATCGTTTTCAAATTGGTCATTTATAAACATTTACGACCAAAATTGAAAATACACGTTATTGAGATCTTGTTGAACTTTGTAAATTCATTAAATTCCACATGTAATAAGTCATTTACATGTAAAACACAACGTTAAATAGTAAAGAATTCGACTTTTTTTTTACGACTATTTAAGTAAATAATTAATGAATTTCAATTAACCGAGTCTCAAATGAACCGGTTTTCAAATACTTGCACATCAGCAGCAAAAAAAATCTATCAACGGCAGTCTTGGAACTATTTCAAGAGAACTCCATTTTTCATTTGTGTTGCACGTAAAAGCGACTTTTTAATAATGCTCTTTTAATTTAAAATGGGAGATATATTAGGGGTACATTCCTCACTAGTAAACACGCCCATTTTTAACCATGGTTACCTGAAACGAGCTAGTTCCATTTTCCTTCTCATCATGTCTAATTTATCTGGCCTATAACGGCTTTGAATTAATTGCAATAAGTCCTTCGGATCTGAATTAATGTTTACGATTGTCGAAATTATTTTGTATTTTTATCTCATTGTTTAGGCATTTTCATACCTAGCTAAGGTATTTTCATCATATACATAAGTTTTTAATGTTCACTATTATGAAAATGTAATGTCAACTGTAATGGACACTGGGTTTTCAATGCCAGTATTTTATTCATACATTACTTAATAATATATTTATTCGACAAATATAATTATTTATATTTGCAAAATCAATTTACATTAATTTAATGAATACAAAAGGTTTGTTTTTTAAATAAAAGAATAACACTTTTCAGTATTTATTATAGATTATAAGTCATTAAAAATGCAAGAAAACTGCAAAAACTATTATTGTTATTCGTAAAACATAGATGTACCTATTTGACTTGTTAGATGACATACGCAAATGGCTTCCCTATATTTATGACAGCTTGAAGTTGCCGTAAACTGAAATGCATCCAATTTTTTTTATTGGGCATTTTGCAGTCCGTTGTTACGTAGCATCATGGTCTCCGATTCCAATAAAATAGGAAACTATAATGACACGTTTTATGTTCATCCGCCTCACGATCACTAAGTCTTTGATGTTATTGGTAACCTGTTCCAAATATCCTCTACACTTTTTTTTTTCTCCTTCCCTATCCATTTTAAGAGATGATTTCCCAAATCTATCTAGTCTGATTGTCTCTCCAGCATAATTTACTCCATTTAAAAGAACTTGTAACACGAGGTAATTACAAATTGCAATAACTAAAACAGATACCTAACCATAGATGCATGAAAAAGAGAAGATACACAGTCGCATACTAAGTCGACGGCGAAAAATGGCTCAAAATGTACATGATGTTTCTGTCTCACATTTTACGACACTATTTTGCAGTGCCAAAGGAAAAGAAGAGAAGTAACATTATTTATGATCTGAGATTGCAACCGAAATGTCATAACGTAAGAGTCATTTTTGAATGCAAAGAGAAAAAGTAAGGATCACTTTATTGTTGGAAGACAAATAAGTCCTACTTATTTACAATTTACACTTGCTGTTCTAAAACAAGGCATCAATGAAATGGTATATAATTATTTTAAATCTTTGTTATTGATTTTTGATTGAATGTATAAAACGAATTATAGTATATTTTTCTTCATAATAAAGCTTAATGTAGTAAAATTAAAATTAATAATAACCTTTTATTAAAATTAGAAACCTTTGATTTCATGATGTCGGTGAAAAACTTGAAAATGTGTAAAGTGTAGTAATATAAAACTTTTCTATTATGTATATAATAAAATAAAATGACGATTCATTAAACATTAAAATATTTTGTAATACTTACATTCAGTTTGCTAAAAAACAAATTCAAATATGATAAACATATTTTTTTTGTAATAAATTTAATCTATTGTATGATTTCCCTTTAGAAGTAACTTTGAGATTTGTATAAATATAAAACAAATAACAAAAAAAGGCGAATCTATTAGTATTAGAACAGTCTCTATTGTTAAGCGACCGAATAATGTGACAATGCAAGAAATATCAGATCGGTGTTGCTTAGGTCTATTTCTTTTAAGTCAGTTTATATCGAGATCAAAGCCAAGGCTCTTGATGCTACTTTAAAATAAACTAATGCAAAATATTCATCGAATACTCACTTTAATACATGATTGAGCATCTATTATAAGTAAATCAAGTTTTGTTTATCGAAAGCAAGAAATATCATCCTTTTTCATAGCTTTTTACGTGTTATTTTTCAACAGAACACTTCGACATCGTAACAGTACGAAAAAGGTACGACAAAACTACACTGAATGCAGTGACTGCTAAACTGTCTGTTTTAGCATTCATTTACTACGGCCGTTTTTGAGCGCGGGACTGTGCATCTTCTCTTTTTTATAGATCAACGACTACGACATGCTTCCGCGGAACGAATGAAGACGCGTGACAGGCACTAGCGCGCTCGGCGCGACGGCGCGGCGGTGTCTCGGCGCTGCGATCTCGCGGGCACGCGCCGTGCCGCCGCCGGCGTCGATTCGATTGCGCCCGCGATGCGTCTCAGAATCCAAATGCAGTAGGGCATGATGTGCGTCACCACAAATGAAACATTTAAATTGACTTTTATATTGCTTAGCTGTGTGATTGGGCTTAACGCAATTACGACAAAGGTTAAGGGCCTGACAAGGCCGATACTTTGCATACAATTCAATTTAAGACATTGATTGCATCCATAGATCATCTGATCGTTGCCACAATGTAAACATTTGTAGTTTGACTTTGTGGTGGAGGCCAAGAAATATTTAATATTTGTATATTTATTATTCTTAATGACTCCTTTGTTTTGTTGTGCATTAAAATTATCAGAACATGGTGACGAATTTGACCGAAATTATCTGAGCTCCTATGGCGACACTATGCATTTTTGCATGGTGTCGACAACGTTGGCATAAAGCCTAATTCGACAGATCACTAAAGAAGTGGTCAGTACCAACGTTAACGCCACGGTACACACACGTATCCACACCTTTGCTTCTCAGCCGATCATCCACAATTATAAACTCTATCATGCTTTTGTCTCCTCTCCTCCAAGTATATGAATGTATCCTTCTGTGGTCAAACATATTGTTTTTCACACACAAGTTAAACTCTTAATATTGAAGGAGAAGGCAATCACCATTCTCATTCACTCTTTCGTCTCCAAATTTACGTAAATTTTCTCATATCCGTTCCATCGAGTGTACGACGGGACGGATATCAGAAAGTCTTAGGTTTCAGCGCAGCGGTTAAAATCACCTACTATTACTATCCTTTCGTTACTATCACATTTCACTAATATATCCCGCACATCAGCTCAAAACTTCTCCCTCTCCTCTAGCGGTTTTTATATATATCTAGGGCGTATACACTTAAAATAAAAATCCGTGTCAGTCCAATTTTAACTTGAAGCCAGAGGAGCCTTGTACTTACATATTCGTAATCGTTTACACATCCGGATAATTTTTCTGATAGGATGAAGCCAATACCGCGGCATCCTCGTTGGCTCTGATTAACGCCAAAGCAATAAGTATCGAATGATCCGCGAGAATGATGGCTTCTCCACTACCTTTCTGTTTAGTCTCATTCTCGCACATAACATCCAGTCGCCTGCCTGTCATCAGTCCCCACACATCATCTACTTTATCATCATCATCCACACCTCCATACACATTCAGAGTACCGAAACGGACTTGTCCAGTCTTCGTTTCACTCCTCCGGGGAACTAGACGTGACGGGTGGCGAACGTCGTCGCCGCAATCGAGCCTAGAGCTACCGATTCCCCGGTACGGAAATATGTTCCCCCCAGATACGATGGGACTAGCCTGGGGAGGGATGTTTTGGCAATACAGGTACCCTTCTGGGGCAATAATATTTTAATTTCCAGTAAATTAAATTTTGTGAATTTTGGAAGGAATAGGATGGATAGGAAGTAGGAAGGATGGGAGGTCAAAGGGATATTGAAGATGGATAGGGTAGAAGGATACTGCCTTCCCTAGAAGGAGTAGGGACTGAAACAGACAATAGCTCGAGGACTCCGGGTGCACGTGTCCGTGTGCCCCTGCTCAAAGCCTTACAGGCTTTATTCAGGTAGACACCGTCTGAAGATACATACATACATATATCCTAAAAATATTGCACTTATTTTTTTGTACAGTCCTATAATGTATGAACTATATTTTCAGACAATAGCTGTTGTCTGAAAACAACATCATAACTAATGTAAATTTAAGTGGTAATGTTATTAAATTTGAAATCTTTGACACGCACATATTTGAAAAGCACAACGTGGGTGTCTCAAGCAATGTTCAGATTAATTAAATTTAATTTATTTTCTTGTTATAATTGAAAGTTAATGAAACTTTATAAAATATTTGTTCAATATTAATTTAAATATATTTTTTTCATTTTAAGAATAACAAAATGTTTATGTTAAAGCCAGATCTAGAATCGTTAAGGTAGAATCTTTTTAGACATGTATAAATCCCAAAACAAAAGGAATATTACACTGACAGCAAACTGAATCTCATTACAGGAAGCAAACAAGAAAACTCGCGGGCGCCCGCCCCGCGCGCGGGCCCACCTCCAATGCAAAACTTCCTGTTTTCTTTGTCATTTGCAAATATTGCTTTCCGAGACTCATTTTTATCAGCTTCTCATTCCGTTTTGATATTCCTGAAACCTTCTTTTGTGTAATAGAACAAAGTTGCCGAAAAATAATTCAAAGTAAACTTGCAATAAAAATTTATGAAGTTAAATGATCATTCAATATTAGTACAGTGAATAGGGGGTTTTACCTAAAAATTATAATCTACTGGTCCATTTGGGCTGAAACTTAGACAGTTAAAAAAAATAGTACAAGAAACAAAATTTATATACTGCCATGGTGTGCTTTTGCCCAGGGCGTAGACGCCATCCCTTCTTAGGTGAAAAAAATAACATTAAAAATAACTTTGGATTTTGAAAAACGGTATAAATCCTAAGCAAACAGTTGCTTAAGAAAATTCTTTGATAAGTCAATATTTTCTGAGTTATTCGTGATAGAAATGGTCTTTTTTCATTCAAAAAAAACCACGCTATTCAAAACTTTTGCTCGAATAAGTTGGAAAATTGACATTCGGCACCAAAAAATGCCGGAGAGAAAATGAAGCTTATCAAAAAAAAATTTTTTTCATTTCTATATGTGCAATAGGTGCATCGGTGCATACTGCTGGTTGCATCAATTTTTTTATTTGGCGTAAACTAAATTACATTAATTTAGCGTTAAATAAATAAATAATTTCAAGTTTTAAAGAAAACTATACCGTAAATTTTTTAATGTACTTTAAAAAATCTTTAAATTAAATTTGTTTGTAAATTATTATCATAAAAATTAACGGAATTATAATAAGAAAAAAACAATTTATTCACTTTTACTGACAAATAATGAGCGTCAAATAAATTAACAATCAAAAGTAATATTTTTTTTGATAATCGTAAGGTTTGTCCTACAAGTTTAAAATACTTATTTTTGAAAATGTAACGAATTAATTAAAAAAAAAACAAATTTAATCAAATCAAATCAAAAATATCTCTATTTCGTAGGTAATAGAAATTAACCCTTGAAATGTGTCTAAAGCAACTATTTTCGATATTAACATCACCACCCTTTTCAAAGCTGATTCACCATGAGAACAAAGGGCAAGAAACTCAAGGTTTGCTCTTTTTTGTTCTTCTATACAAAATATTGAATAATTAATAATTTATTACAACACTTAGTAATAACTTGAAGCAACTTGATAGCCGAGCAGTTCAATCCCACGAGATTTTTTTATCGACATATTCAAACACGGTATAATAGCCCTTGCCATCTAACTTTATTTTAACGAAATGTTTAAATCCATAGAACGGCAAATTTTGAATTTCAATAGGGATCTCATTATAAAATCGCACACATTGCCCCTTAAACGACTTATTAACTTGGCTTAGACGGGTTTTATGGGAAGAACTATTTAAATTTTTTTCACAGGACACTTTAGTTTTTTTTTTTTTATATCTGTAGAATAAAAATTAACGGAGATATGGCTGCTAAAATTTTATAGTTGCAAGAGAGAGACATATTTGTGAAGCCCTTTAGCTTCAAAAATTGAAAAATTAACAAATTAAAAAATATCCAATTATACAGTGCCTGTAGATATTAAATTATTCTGCAAAAAGGTTTTCGGACCGATTAAATAACTTTAAAATTAAGAAAGTTATCGTTGAAAAACCAAGAGTACGTGTCTGGTACGATTTTCGGAGCATTGTTTATATCTATTTGCATGTGTTATTTATACACGTACAAGCATGTATATGATGTATGTATATATCTATAGACATTTTTTTATCGTTAGCGGTGGTTTTTAGATATTAAAACAATGCGATAACTTATTCTGTAAAAAGTTAATAATACATGATATTTAGTTACCACGTGGCTATTACTAAACTTTCAATTTGTCTAAAAGTATTTTTTATCAAAAATCTCAACAAAGGTTGAATTATTGGAATTAAATATTCATAATACCGTAAACTATTAAAATTATTTTTATCTACAATATATATGTCATTTCCAAATTTTAAGATTAGAAAAAGCTTCTTTTTTTGTAATTTCGTTATTAAAGGTGATATTTAAGAGTTGATACTTTACTTTATACTGTTTAAATTATAACTCACACTAAAAAATATATTTATTTTACGTATTTAGATATTATTTTAATTAACATGACATCTATTTTTGTTTTTATTTTAATTTTTTAGCATAAGGAGTGGATTTCACACCTTTAAAATTAAAAAATAACACTTTAAGCATATATAAAATTTGATTTAAAGGGTAGAGCTTATTCCTAAATTTTTTATAAAAATTGGGTTTTTCTGAAGCCATACTAATTCTTACTCTCCATTCACTGTACTATTATGTATAGAAATTTCATCTCCAATGAAACGAATGCAAAGTTCTATTCAGCAGGGCATTTCAATTTATAAGAACGTTAAAACTTTTTAATACGTAATTCTTTGAATATACACTTTTTTCTTAACTATCTTCGAACACGCACAGTACCATCTGGTTCCAAACTGAAATTAAAAGTCATTCCGCATCAAACCAGCTCAGAAGGATTAAAATTCGAACTCTTTAATCTGAGGTAGGATTGTGAGAAGACGTGCCCTTGCAGCGGTATAGAGTAGGTACGAACTATTTATATATATGACATTGTTACATGCGGTTTACTTGCTATGATATATTTATCATACGACTAATTGCATTCGCGATTTAATACGGGCGAAATTCAAAAATTACCTGATTTTCCGTAAGCCAAATTTAATGAAATAAAGCTTATATTTGACCCCAAGCCACACTTAAGTTACCTCTGAAAACTTCATGAACATTCACCAAGTACTTTTGAAGCTTAGGTAAGCTTAGGTTAGGTTTGCCTTTGTCAAAGTTGTTCTAAAAAAGAAGGAAACTATGAATATTTGCGGAAAGTTGCATCATCCATTTCATACGGTATTCCTATATCACTCTGAATCAGTTTTTGGCGAATATTTTCAACGGACTGATATGACGATTTTGCAGCTTGTTATATGTAAGTATATTATAGATGAAAGATTGCCCCCGGTCCAAATCACGTCTATAACAGTTTGCAGAATAGTAAAATTTCTTAAACATGAAAGCCGATTAACATTATGAGGCCAAGTTTTATTATTTTACTAAGAAATCTTGATAAAAATAGCATTATCTGTAAATGAAACTTTTACGACTTCAAATATTTTTAATTTTGTTTTTAATTATTTTTGCCTTGTTTTAACGATATTACATGGTTACGTTGATGCATTTGTTATATGATTTTCTTATTATTCTTTACGATTTGATAGCCATCATTTCTTGTAATTACAATCCGTAAACTATTTATATTCTATTTTGCGTTTTTATCTTTTGTTGGTGAATTAATTCATTAATTCTTCTTTCTTTCTTGTCGAATTTCCTTTCTAATCATATCTATATTTTGTCGACAGGGACGTATAATTTAGGAAGCAAATTATTCACTGACAAGTCGCTTATAATTGACTTTATTAAACGGAATTCTTTTCTTTTTGTGCAATTAAATTAATTTTCCATTTATTATTAGCGAGCTTCCGCCCGTGATCTCGCCCTTATGGACATAATGAAAACATACTATAGGTCTTCATTCAAAAGCTTTTGCTCCCATTTTCACTCCCTCCTACAACCCTTTTCCTTAGATTGAAGGCCTTAGACCTTAACTACCACTCTATACTCTGTCCAAACGCTCGTAGCATGCGAATTCATAAATCACGTTAGTGACGTCAGTCATTAGAATTCAGTGTACGTATCCAAATGAGTAATCGATAAATTACCACGAAACGCATATCGCGGACGGGCGTAAAGATACATCATTTACGTTTACTTTTGCATTGAACATAATGCATTTTAAAAAAATGACATTATCAGCGTTGAGGATAAAGTTCATTAACAAGCTCGTCGTGTGATTGACCATGTCCTAGCTTTTTATGTAAAATAAAGGAGGATGCCAAAAATTGTAAGACATTCATTTTATTAAACCACGTGCCTTTGCGACGATGATTTGCGGCGTAAGTTGGAAAACAGTAACTAAAATTAGAGACAATTGTAAAAATAAGAATTATCTTGACCTCGGCAAATCGTAAATCAGCTTCGTCCAATAATTGATAAAATAAGAGACGTCAAATGTAGCGGGGCTTTTGTAGCATTTATAAAGTTGCTCCTGATGGAAGGTAAAGACTAATAAAAAGAAAAATTATTGTTTACTATCAACTGCACTTTTTAAGAAAATTAGATGATTTAACGAAGAGCGGAGATAAACGTCTAAGAATATATTTAGACGAAACGTAAGTCAACAAAATTCATTCCAGGAAAGACGTTTGGTTAGACGCCAGAGGGGAAGGTGGTAATTGTCAAAAAATCAGGAGACGACAAAGACTAATTGATATGTGCCATATTAGTAATTTTATATACACTTAAGTCTGGTTATATACCAAATTACAAAGTTACCATGTAAACCAGTATCGACTGAAAAATGATAGCATTGCTTTGTATTTACAAATGAATAGGGTTACAAAATAATTCGTTAGGTCTCATATCACTGCCAACACAATCTGATTAATTAATATGGGCTCAAGTCAAAGGAGAAGTATTTACTGAAGTTGCAATTTTATTATCCATAATGTTGAAAGATTAGTTCTATCGAGCACGAGGTTATAAAGAATGTGACCATAAAAGATTGAGCAAACTGTGTTCATGCGAAAAATTCACAAGACGAAGATTTATCAAATCACATTTATCAGAAAGCTTAATAAGGAAGCAAGTCAAAAACAGCGATTCTGATGACAAAGGCGACAATTATGCGGACATAAATTAAATTGTAATTGATTAATAAATAATTGCAGTTCACGTTTAATGGGCTATTATTTTTATTTTCTATTTTATTGTAATTATTTTATTTATGTTCAACAAATTATAATTAAACGTCTTTTATACATCACATACATTCTTTCATTTCACGCAAAAAAAGATCGATAAGAATTAGAGCGTGCAATGTTCTATGAAATACCCACGTTTTATGCCTCCCCGCGCCACGAGCGTTTGGACAGAGTATAATTTATTAAAACTCTCGTTATCGGTATTGTGATCATTTGATTCGAAGGCAACATTATTAGCATTTTTATTCGGTTCAGTAGATTTTAAAAATAGTTCAATGCAAATGAACTGAAAACGGTTCACTATTACGTGTCAAGTTAATTTTTACTTTCAATAAAAAAATCAGACCAATATCGCTAAGCCTACAAGCACATATGTCGAGAGTTAGCATAATTGGTTATCGCGTACCCATAAAACAACCGTGTAGAGCTTTTTTTCCGATTCGTGCACGCGTCCCGCCGAACGCGTGCAGACGCGTGCATAAAACAAAACTACATGTTAGCTAAGGGTATTTTAATACGCCATTGAAAATTAAATACAAATTGATTTTGCCAAGTTTGTACAAAAACAAGAATAAATAGACAAAAAAAAATCACCGTTTTTTAGATATAATAATATAATAGATTTTAGATATAATATAATAAATTTTAGATATAATATAATAGATTTTAGATATAATATAATAGATTTTAGATCTCGTGTTTTAAGTATAATTAAAGTGAGCTTGATAACAAGAATAAAAGAAAAGAATAAAAGAAAAGAATAAAAGAAAAAAAATAAAGAAAAGGAATAAAAACCAAAATCAGCGCCAAAACAATATTTATTAACTAGATGTAAATAAGTCATGAACGGTTCCTATATTTAAAGATTTTTTTCATAATTTAAAAATATTTGTTGATATGTAAAAAACTACATTTTTAATCGATATAAACAAACGTCAATTAACATTCGACGCAAGTTGTAAGTCGTAAAACGGCCGACTATAAAAAATTCATAACTTCCGAAGATATCATTGTTAAAAAAAAAATGCAAAAAAAACACTGCAGATATTAATTTAATCTTCTATATAAAAATTAGAAACTTAAAAAGAAATATCTCAACAGTTTATAATAATGCCCCTTAGAAACCTCCTAGAAACAAGTTTTAAAGGGTTTTTACGATTTTCTCAAGGCATGGAAATTTTCCAAAAGTATTGGAAACCGTAACGTAGTCCTTATACTCAAAATTTGACATTTAAATCATTCACTTAGACCGGGAGATCACGACACCAGGGCGAATTCGCATTTTCGCCCGTACTGAAGCGATGGAAAAAACCGTCTTCAATGTTAAAATTCTCTCCACATTTTTTTATACTACGAAGATTTCTCGCATATATTTATCGTATCATCTATTGTTCCATTTGAAAAATGGTTAATAAATTTCTGATCTTTAGCTGTTAAAAAGGAAGTAGTTCCGTTCGAAGCATATATTCATCGTATCTTCTATTGTTCCATTTGAAAAATGGTTAATAAATTTCTGCTCTTTAACTGTTAAAAAGGAAGTAGCTCCGTTCGAAACAGCAGCGATTGTGCGCCGTGCGCGTCCAGCTCGCGGGCGGCGGGCCGCGGGCGCGCGTGCCGATACTCAGCGTAATTGCATTTCTCCATTACCGATGGGAAACCATTTCGACATAAAAATATAATCTTCTTTAATGGACACAATCGCTATAGAGTGCAGAACGAGTGCGGGCCCTGATGAAATCAGAGAAGGCGAACGCTATGTGGTTTTTTTTATTTGTATTTATGTACGGTTGCATTCATTTGTTGTAAGTAAAATAAATATAAATTGTTTATAACCAAATTAAATATTTTTTTACAACAAATTCATTTGTTATAAAGAAATAAATCAAAAAAGTAAAAAAAAATAATATTTAACCATAATATTTACGTGTTATACACCCCTACCGACTTTAAAAAAACAATTTTAAAATAAAATTTGTTTTCCATGTCGTCGTTCAACAGTTGTTCGAGCTAAAACCCCTTAAAAACATTGAACACAAATTTCACTTTAAAACTGAATTAATTATTAAATGTTAGTTTAAAAGGAGATGGTGAAAAAGGCTCTAAATTAATTATCCTCACTATTATTTTCAAATATCTACTAAATTTATCTACTTACTTTTCCTCCTAACACAAAAATTATTAGGTAGGTATTTAGGTTCAATCTTTAAATAATAACCATTTTTAAGAAAGAAAATGGCTATTTACAATACATTATGGAGTGCGCAGGTTAGTGCCTAAAGAATTGCTATATTAAATATCTGAGCCTTTTATTAATATAGAGCCAAACAACCAAATAGATCTTGTTGTATTCATGAAAAGGTGGAGAAATTATTAATAAAATTCTTTATTTCTCTACAATTTTTTCAAGAGATAATGAATGACTAGAATATTACTATAATCGATCGACATTAACTAGTTATCTACTATGTACAACTAACAATTTTGTTTATAAAATAGTCAGACTATCATATTATAAAACACTACTTAATGCTAATACAACAGAAATTTAATCCAAACTATTAATTACTTTGGTGAACTATTCCTTACTTGGTGCAGCCTGCCTATATGTGCCATACAGCCTTCACTTCACCCGCAAATTTCATTTCTTGTATCAAAATAATATCGAATAAATAAACTAAATAGAAGGCGCTTACTATAGACCATAGAGCGGACATCGCTCTTCATACGATAATTATATCGTCACCTGTTTTCGTGTGGATTATAACGAGAAAGTATTATAAGACACGAGCTGACAACTGCTCAAAAGAAAATAACAAGAGTTTAATATGTAACAATTCAGTCTTCTTATGTGCGTGGTCGCAAAACTCTAAAAGTAGTCGATCCGTTGATTTGAATTTTTCGCACAACCTTACATTGGAATACGTGCGTGTTTCTATTATACCTACCAGCATTTACCCACGACTTCGTTGGCATACTTATAGTATTCAATGGAATTACTACACCGATTCTAATAGAAAGCTCTACTAGCTTTGAATAACATAGTTTACATTTTGTTTTAATACTGACGTTTTCCCAGACTTCGCACAAATTGGAATCGTGACTGGTATTAGTTTCGAAATTGAAAGCACGTTCCACCGGAAGCAGAACTGAGAACTGAAATCGAGGTCGAATTTGAATGCGGAACCAAGATTTATATCAATCAAACTGGGATCGAAATCAAGAGTAGTAGCGGGACCGAAATTGAAAGCTAGAGCGGTTATGGATTTGAGAGCAATATCGATCAATATGAGGATAAATACACTTTATGTCCACGCTGATGAAGCCACAAGGAGAAAAGTAGTACAATACAATGTTCCTTCGTTGTTTAAAAATATACAAAATAAATAAGTTTTATTACAGTCGAAACCAATTTAGCAAACCTATGCTCCCATATGTAAAAGAAAAATAAATGAAATTAAATATAAAAACTTCTAACATTTGGTCTTTTAAAACTTTATTTTATAAAGACATTATATAAAGTGGAACTTATTCTAACTTGTATTCTTCTTTTAGAATACTGTTCCCCAGAAATTAGACCGTATCATAACATAATTTATTATTACCGGTCAGGTATAATTTTTTTCAGTGAACCCCGTAATATTTTTTCAATATTTGTGACACTGGAGTAAAGATTTTGATTCGTATTATGCCAAAAAAAAAGTAAGTGGTCGAAATCCGAGATCCTTGGATGATAGATTTAGTCACTTCACTTTAATTCAATGATCACTGCCATTTAAAAAATAATGCACACGCAGTGTGTGCTGCGCTGTGCTGACAGTTGTTTAGCTGACATCACACCTTACCCTAATATGTACAATTGATAATTTGTGCTGAACTTCCTTGAATATCATTTACTAAAGAAAACCAACAAACGTGGTCCTTTTGATGTGTTTCAGCAATGAGTTCATTAGTTATGTGCCAAAGATTGCAGTCTATAGAGCGATCCATTTGATGTACGTAGAGGCTTCGCGGGTTATCTCTTGCCCAAGTGAATAAATTACGAATACGAGGACTGCTATGTATGTGTCCGGAATATCAAAAATAAACAAATATCTGTCATTAATATCGTTTTATTGCTTTTCAAAATAATCGCCGTCATGATCGATGCACTTTTGCATACGCTGAATCCAATTTTTATAGCACTTTTTCCATTCTGATTGAGGTATCTATAAAACGTGCATTTTAAACGCATCAACGGCCTCTTCGCGGCTCAAAAAACGTTGACCACGTAATTTATTCTTCGCGCTTGGGAATAAATAGAAACTGTTGGGTGCCAAATCGGGGCTGTACAGCAGATGATCCGTCAATTCGATCTTTTGACTTCCTAAAAAACCGAGTTGTTTCGGCCGTCGTGTGACAGCTAGCACTGTCATGATTAAGAATGATTCTGCGTTGTCGGTTGTTCTTTTTTATTTCTTCAAGGACTTCTGGCAAATAAATGATTGTGTACCACTACGAATTAATCTTTTATGTTTCTCTAGTGGCATTATAACCATATGTCTATTTATATCAAAAAAGAGGCTACCATTTGCTTCAAAGTGCTTCTAGCACGAATCACTTTTGTGGACTCGGCTCATCTTGGAACACCCACACCGTTGACTGACTTTTAATTTCGGGGTTATACGCAAAAATCCAAGATTAATCACCTGTGTAGATATTATAAACAACTTTTGACGCACCATGATTGTATTTTTTTATCATTATTTTGCACCAATTGACATGAGCCTGTTTTTTATTAATGCTCAAGTTGTGCGAAATCCAACGCAACCAATTTTTTTTTTACAGCCAAATTTTCATGTAATATCTTATATATGCTCGTCATACTTATGCCCAAAGACGCCTTTATTTCACAATTTATAACTTAACGATCTTGCATTATTAGTTCGGCACAACATCTATATTTTGTGGTACAACAACCGATTTAGGGCGACCTCTTTTAAATTCATCCATGAGCATAGACCGCTCACGATTAAATTCACTAAGCCAGTAATACACATTGGTTTTCGATGGTGCTCCATCCCCAAAAGTCGAAGTGAGTTAATTGATGCACTGTTTTTGAGTTAGCCCAAGCTGGAAATAGTAATAAATCATCTCACGAAAATTTTCACGAGTTGAAACTAATTACAATGGTAAAGCAATTGATAGTGACATGAAACAAATAGTATTCTTCAGCCAAGTTCTATTTTTAAATGTTGTGATAACTTATTAAATATTGTTCATGTGGTATGGTAATATGGTAGTCGGTTCGATTCCCACACTACACATAGATTTATTTAATTAAAAATTAATTTTTGTCTCGAGTCTGGGTGTTACTGGGTGTACTTTGTGTACATTTGATATCAGATAGTTAATAGATTACATATATGCAATTAGCACAAGCTACGTTGCTTATTTTGGGATCATATGGTGCTGTGTAGAAGGTGAAAGATATAATTATTATGTAACTAACATTAATATTTATATGATATATAGTCTTTGCTCTGTGACTAACGCTCGGAATCCAGTCAATGTTTGATAGAATAATTCATAATTATTGTTCCTAATAAATATTAATTGAACATAGTGTATTTTAATCAGCATTTTCTCAAGCAACTTTTCTTGTTCAAAGCTGCCTCGTGTAGACGTGTCAAAAGCAATCTACAAGCCGAAGCGCGCCGCTAACTCGGTTAGTCTCACCTCCGCACCGCGTCGCGTGCGCTCACGGGTCATCCTTTATTACGTTGCCCACTAATGCGCTTCAACTAAATATCATATTACTCATGTCTATAATGCCTTCTTTCGTAGCAAATCTTTTAATCACTCTTGCTTACTTTTAATAAAATTTCTTGTTTTCTTAGTGTGAGATATCAACTACCGAATATTCTTTTTATTGAACTGTTGAGAAAATTATGAAACGTTTCTCGCAAGTTAATGTCACTGTAGTTGTAACTGATTGCAACCTATTCTTTTAATAATTTAAATTAAAAGCAAGTGATGCATCGATAAATATTATACTTAAAGCTAATAATCGTAATTCAGAAATGCGTTGAATGTTTTACAACCTTCATTCATCAATTTTATGAACATCTTGCTGGCTCGACAGACGTTGTTCTGCTGTCTTGCGAGTGGCTTATCCATATAGTTAATACCTGAAACTCTGCCAACATAAAAATAGAATGAATTTCCTAATATTTTTTATCTAACGATAACAATATCTCTTTTTTATGCGCGATAAGCTTCCTTTTATTAAGTAGCAACTATTTGTAATGTATATACAAATAGTAGGACACAATTTTTTTAGTTTATCGAAGATCAATTTCAATTTCACGTCAGCTTGTCAATTATCCTTTTCGTCTTGATAAGGCTTTGAGTTAAATTTTCGGAAATTACTACGACTCTGTTTTTACCGAAAGCAGTTTTATCATTGATGACATTTTGCTTATTACCTACGAGTTTTGACTTTCTACCATTCGCTTGGCGTCTTGATGCCGTTACACCCTTAAAGCGTAAAGGCAGCAAGCCTTTTGCCTAACGGAAATTTACTCTATTTACCATCAAGCCTAATAGTGTACTAACTCCAACATGATCCAAACACCCGAATACGAGGTTAGGTTACTGTTGGGAATACCCCTTCCACCTACTTCTCCGTTTCAATGGACTCCGATTGAGCCTTTATAGCCCTTGCGATAACCCTAAGAAAGGATTACAACTCACAACAAGACGTTACGTGCTACAGCACTTCCCGCTTTTAAAGTGGGAGGCGCCCACCCTTACGTCGGGAATGCGCCAACGTGATAATAAAATATTTATAGTGAAAAAAATATAAAACAATAAAATTCTGTTCTGGTTTTTTTTATAAGCTCACGCCTCATTACCAGAGGGGTAGGCAGAGGCTACAGATTTTCACATGGTACGATATTCACATACCTCTCTTGTTTCAATGATGTCCCTTAATCGTTTCATGTAAACTCGGCTGTTTCGGTTGTTTAAAATTTAACTCTTTTTAAATATACAACAAATTTCATCTGAATAAGATTTTCTAGGGAAAACTTTATCGAACATCACACACATTCGCTTTGTAAGTTGGTTTTGTCATTATGGTTGTTACTAAAGTATCACATTTTGTGTCTATGATTTAAGGCACAAACTTTTATTAATACAGAACGTGACTAATTTTTAAAAACGTTTTGTTGTACATAAGAGCATCCTTATGTTAAGTATGTATATAAATAAATATGCTGACAATTTTTATTTCTATGAATGTCTAAGTTTCATACTTTTTGTATTTGTAGTTGTATTATCGTGGCAAAAGATAAGTATAAAAAATTGAGAATAACTGAATCGTTTGTTCTTTAATAATTACATATAAAAGTACTAATTTAACAATTAAAATTACATAACTAATGAGATATTTCCATACACAGACATTGTGTCGCTTTCTTTTGTAAGAAAATATCTTATAAAGTCAAAAATGCACAAAGAAAGTCAGTATCTCAACTAAGCGGCCTCGTTCTTTTTAATAGAAGTTTTAATAAGCACGATAGTCTTTGTTTGTGAAATATTGTTGGGGACGATTTTTAAGGTTACTTCTACCTCCTCATAAATTTTAAACGGATCCGTTTTAATTAAAAACATGTACCCACTACGTAATAAATTATCTTCCAAGATGCAAGCTTCTTGGAACACGCGGCTCAACCGAGAATTTATTAAATAGCATTTTATTAAAAAAGAAACCTCATAAATAACGAAATTCGACTAGATAATGTAATTTATCTCATGAAACTGAAGAAAACTATCCATGAATAAATTTTATGTGTTGCGATCCGAGGCCTTCGCGTCAAAATAAATCGTTATTTTGTGGGCAACGAAATATAAGGTTACAATCTTTTCGAATACATTTTCCAGGCAATAAAACCTTACAACTTCAATTCAAAGGACGCTTATAAATCTGGCCCTTTATGGCGTGTCCATACATATAAAGTTTATGATGTGCGGGGAAAAATCGCTTTGAGAATTTGTGACCGTCAAAAAGATAAGTTTCACCAAACACTGTAACTGTTGTACTGACGCATCTCTACAGACGCACATTGTAAACAGTTTAAGTTTTTCCTTTCTTCTCCACCGATATTGCTTTTATTTCAGGTCCTTTTTCCACCCGTGGCAATTTTTTAGAGTATCGAGCCAAAATGACAAAAAAGAATATTTCTAGAAAGGGCACTCCCTATATGTAACAGCTGAAAAAAAAATTTTTCAGCATAAACCAACGTATGGCAAACGCTTTGACAATTCTCTTAAAAAAATTTTAAGGTATCTAAACATTTTTTTTAATTAAGTGAATATTTTCCGAAATAATCGCTCCAAAAGTAGGAGATATTGTGTCCCCCCTTTTATTGTTTAAAACATACATCCAAAAAATTTGAAAAAAATTGAAAAGCTTACGCTTAATAAATAATTTCAATGAAAATTACTTTAAACATGATAGGATATACCTTTTTTAAGTTATTCCCGAAAAACTGCGTTTCTCAACACACGAACGTAAATGCCATGAAGATACGCTCTTTTGCTGGTGCTTTTTAATTTACACTAGTTTAAGAATAGTACTCGACATACCTACTTGTTTCTCTGGTTATAGCTGACTAAAGTGCTTATACTCATTACGTGCAGTATTTGGGAAAAATTGTAACAACGTAGTTTTTTCATCTGTATTCTGCTTCTGCATTTCCTTGTAATAGCGGCTTCAGAACCCTACAGTAAGTCTGCTACGATATGCTTTTGGCCGGTTTTTTATAGTATATTCAAATAGGCAAACGAGTACTTGGACCATCAGAGAGTAGATGCTCACTGCCACCCATGGAAACTCGCTACCCCCAAAGAGTTGCCTGCTTCTTAGGTGAGAGTAGGATGTACAATGGACTGGGTTCATGGAAAGGAAGAGAGAGAGATAGTGGGCCACTAGAACTTTCACTCCATGAACGAAGTAAAACATCGGAAGTTGCTGCTTACGACCGTATTCAGTGAGAGTGTGGTATTTTACCGGTAGAGTAGGCCCATTTTAGTTCCACAGCCACGATGACCACAGCATGACTGTTAGGTATTGCTTTGTTACCGCCACGTCGTCGTAAATTTTCGACGCTTTAATCGAGAGGCTAGCGATAGGCTAAATTGCCTTTATCTGTTTTCAAGTGATAGCGAAACTCTAAAACAAAACAGCGAAAACAGAATAGAAAAGAAGAAGGGACTTACCATGGGAGAAACTGCCTGGTCTCACTCAACTGCGGGCGCGCCCTTTTCCTTCTTCCGTATTGGGCTGAAGCACTTGATCACAGACTTGATAAATAGCGAATTAATATTGGTACACAATGTAGACTCAATACACGGGAGCCATCACATACACATTCCCACAAGAAAATTATCTGCGCTGCGGCGATATTAATTTGGACTATGACGACAGTAAAGTCAAAATTTCAAATGTTTTACAATTTATACAGGATGGAATCGATTATGCATCTTTTCGCAAATGTTCATAATCGCATTCGGGGGGGGGGGGGGGTGCATTCATCAGCTGTCACTGAGGATGTACTTCGTGAATTTAGACGTTCATGTTCTAAGCTATTTTTCTCAGAAACTGGTACTTCAATGACTATAGCTTCATTAGCAAAGTTGTTCTAAAATAGAAGGAGATTATGAATATTTTCGGCAAAAAGCATGATCGATTCCATGCGGTATGCTTCTTTTTGATTTTCCAAAATAAATCCAAATCAACAAATCAAATAGAACGAAAAAGTATGACGATGTAAATAAAAGAATGTATTAAAACATAATTGAGGTTTATAGGTTTAAGGATTGAACTGGAAATTTGAAATTTGGAAAGCAATGATTTGCGTTTCCGTAATTTATATTTCTATGTGAATGGGAGATGGCTTTCGTATTCTCGCATTTCCATAATTATAAAAACAAATTTGATACAGAGGCGTGCAAAGGTATCTTTATATATTTATTTTAATGCAAAATTATTAAACTTTAAAAAAAAATTGTTATAAAAAAAATACGAAATTGAATTAAGTTACGTGAATAAAAATAGCATATATCTCAATTTTCGTGTTTATTCCGCACAAACGACAGAATTACGTGAAGCTGTTAAGGTCTCAAATAGAAAGCATCTCCCTTCGGTACCTAATACGGCTAGCTGGATTTGGGCTTTCTACCGCGCCAACCTACTCAAAGAAAAACCAAATCCCTTTGCTTAGAAGCAATAACACGCAAGCAACTCACGGAGCGGCCGCATTAACCTGATCACGACCATTTTGAACGCCGAGGCCTTACTTCGTTAGGATAATCGCTAGTTTGGAAAAAATATGGGAGAAAACGCCGGGGACGTAGCCCTTAGCGGACCGGCGTCGGAGACGGCCGGCGAATAAATATAGCCGACGCCCGATCGCTCGATCGCGATCGAAGGGCAGTACAGAAACATCGCCGAAAGGTCGCTATAAACAAAAGGACGGGTATTTAATCTAATCCGGGGCGCGGCCCGATTCTAATTTTCCGGAGCCCGGCCTGCTCGCAAATTTGTGGGCCCACCTTTCGCATAAATTGACATTTTTTAACTTAATAAAAATGATTTAAGCGCGCTCCACATGGAATTTCGGGGCCGTTTTAACGGTCCGACGCGACTCGCCGTTTAATCGGGCCGGCTCGAGAACGCGCCGCGACAATTTAACGACGGTAATAAAGGAGCCTTTCTAAGACCTAAGTGTTCGCACGCGATAACGGGATGCGTTCGCGGTTCGCGGTACGCGGCCTACCATAAATTAAATCATACGTTCGTTTTAAGGTAATCAGACTCGATCGGCTTACGTACATTGCTGACGTTTAATTGCCGTCCCAGAAATGTAGCTGAAGCACCACATCGGCAGGACGTTCCGTGAACAGTCACAAATTATTATAAGCACTAAAAACCTGCGAAGGAGCAGGAGCAAAAGCTGTAATACCTGACTAGAATTAAAATCAGTTCACGGCAGTTGTAAGACGTGATTATATTGACAAGTTTTCAACATTTCGAAGTTCTTTTGATTAATATTTCGTTTCAGATTGAGTTCAAATTCAATTCATTTATATTAAACTATCCGATACCTGCCTGCTGCGCTGGGCGCAAATTATCAATGAGCAATAATTGTTTTTTCAATGATTCAAATATGTTCGCGGTTTCGTTCGCATGTGCATAGAAAGAATGCCTTCGTTTTTAATATTAGCCGTTCTCGCTGTTAAATTTGATCCCGACCACGGTCTTACCATCGATGTCAATTTTAGTTCTATTGTCACTGCTATTTCAGTAGTGAACTCGATGCCTATTTTAGTTCTTTCTTAGTCATAGACGGTAGTGATAACAGATTGCCATTTTTACTGGATTTATACACTTTTTACATAAAAAGTAATCTTATTGTATGATATGATATGATGATATGATGTAACATAATCTTATTATATTAATCTAATGTTCTATTTGAAAACATAATCTACCTCTATACAAAATCTGTTCACAATCTTTAACAACCAGCAAGTCCAGCTGTAAGCATAAGAAACATCCATACTAACATACGTTTACATTTTTTACGTTATAATTAGGTTTATAACCATCTACAAATGATTTCGCGTCAAATTCTCGTACTGATACGTTCAAAAGTTTTTAGACGATAATCGAGGAAAATACATTTTCATTATATACAAATAGATATAGATTATTATACACATTCTAAAAACACTGTACAATGAATTTTTCATGAATACAATAGAAATTGTATAAAAAGTATACCATTGGGTCTACAATGGATTTTTCAAGAATATAATATAAAATGTATAAAAAGATTGGTAATTTTAAAAGAAAGATAATAACATTTTTATGTATTGATCAAATAACCTATTTATAACCTTCAAAGTAGACAAAGAAAAACGAGTGGGCCTACATCCATATTAAATACGACATTCTCCTTTTTAACACGACTATACCTGATAGTCTGAGAACAAATACGAATCTTTTTGATGTCTAAAAATTTTCAGTACTAAAAATATTTTCTAATACTGGACAGAGCATTAAAACGTTGGCTCTTTTAGCCAATTGTTCAAGATCTAGTGCTCTTTCTAGTACAATTTATTGAAGTGCGAGAGAAAAAGTAATAAAATGGATAACATTTGTATATATATATCGTGTCCGGTTTTTCCAAATAATATCCGTGTAATAATAATTGCATTTGTCTTTGATCGTGATTTATTCAAAAACTAGTTATTTCACGTCGATATCAGATTTTTAAAATCCAGTATTTCTTGTTTCAATTTGTGAGACACAACCGACAATAAAGCCAGCGTAAATCCAAAGTTACTTTTCATTATGTCGTAACACCATGTTAAAAGTCACAAACCGACTGCCTCCGAAGACAAAAGTGGGCACCCTTGTCAAAGATCCAATAACTTGTCCAGTTCAATAAGTTGTACTAGCTTAAATGCCATCATTCGTCGAGTAGCTTTCTCACTCTCAACCTCTAGCCGGTTTCGGTGTCAGTCAGTGTTCAGTGTCAATTATATTTTGCCCGACTGGCTCTAAATAGCTTTCACCTTTTTCTGCAAACAAATACGCAGTAATAAATCGTTCAATGAGGGCAGAACCATGGACGGGAGTTAGTAATGATTATATATATACATATGTTTGATGGAAGCGCGCGTCATGTATTGTAGGTAAAAATTGAGGCACATGCTAGAATTTATCCACGCCAAAATTTACACCACTCATCAAAAAACTAGAAAATAATAATCTCTATAATAACCATAAATCTGTAGAAAATAGTGAGATAATTGCAATGAGAAAGTATATTAGGAGAAAAAATTCCAATTTCTTTCTATAGAATTAGGTATTGATTTTCAAAGCGTCTTTAGCAATTTTTCAAACATTTACTTATTAATAGTGAATCTATATCAAAATAGATTTACATTTTTTCTTAAAGAGTTAAAGTGCCTAACGTTAATTATTATGCTATTAGGAACTTAGACATGGACGACTTTTCACAAAGTATCGAAGCAGGATATTTTGTATTAGTTCAGTTTATCTTTTATACAGCATTTTTGTCTCATCATAAAGATGATAAGAGATAACTGAACTTGAATTAATATACCAAAATATATCGATTTGTTGTGCTCTTTACGTGGATTTTTTAATACAACACGAATTTCACCACAATCCGATGAAAATGCCTCCGCCGCACGACACAACCGAATGACCGGTCGTTTCGCCGCCCCCAAATCAATATAGAATGTATTAAATGCGGTGGTAATACTATCAGTGACAGTTATTTATCACTCTTTGTGTTCACTCTGTCTTTATTCGTAATTCATTAATACTAATGAGGAACAACGCTCCTGCATTACATATTTTTATTTCTATGCCCAACATTAAATTTAATTTTTGTGACGAAAGTTGATTTAGAACTATATCATTCATATTTGATAAAAAGCTTTATTTTAAAAATTACTATAGTTTTACAGGAGTTTAATTCAACTTAGAATATTTCAAAGCATAAAACGCACTGACTCAAATTAAAATCCTATCGCCAATTCACCCTAGATCGAAGTTTGAAACCGGTACCTGGTGGTACAAAGGCAGCGCGTGAACCATTCGGCCGCCAACGCTTTAATAGTATAAAACTCACAGGGCAGTAATTGATGAATAGTATAATGATGATATTTAATTCAGCATATTCGCAATAAAATTGTCATTTTTTTCTTCAATGCATTTAGTTTGAGGAAGTTTGCCGGTAGGTTTCTGTGACAAGAATTTCGGCAGCGAACGACAAATTCCTGTCTTCTATCGCTTTGGTGATAATTATTGCCTCCGTAGATACTAAGAAACATTATTTTTTTGCAATAATGAAACAATAATATACATTCGAGTGATGAACACTTTTGTACTGTGTGTCTACTGAGATCTAATTCCTAAGTTTATAAATTACTCGATCAATGTTTGCTTTGTCTGGTCTTAATACGTCGCCGTGGAAGAGTCAATAAATAATCATTGAAGATTATTTTAAGACGAATATTGTGGGAACTACCGATTTCATAATTTTAACAGGTTAGTTGAATCCAATCTGTAAGCCACTACTAGTAAACAAGTAGGTACGATATTTTATTTTAAATTATAAACGTGTAAATTCATAAATGAAGGATGTAGTTAACTTCATTTATATAACATTTTAATATTACAATCACAAAAACAAAGTGAAGACCTACATAAAATAGTTCAAAACGTACATAAAGCCAAATGCAATCTATTACAAATATGGAATTGCATTGCAAAAAATTAATACGCATACACAAGACATACATAATGTAAAAAAAAGATGACATTAATAAAATATATTTGAAACATTATCTTACAAATTATTTTAATTTATGGTAATTAAGGAAATACAAATTCGGACTGTGAGTTATTTAAAAACTTATAGAGAAACGAAAATACTATGGTAAATCACTTCACTGCTTACATAATATTAAAATCTTGCTTTTTAAAAAAAAAATGCAATATTATTTGTAAAAAAACGACAATAGTAACAAAGTTTGTGTTTATTTTTTACTTCATAAAACTTTAAAAAGAAGTCCATAAGGGTAAAGTCCGACCGACAACCTTGTTGAGAATTTATCAATTGTTGAGCTTATCCACTGTTGATGATGAGAAATATTAAAAGGTTACATCACCTTTATAAGGTTACATCACCTTTATAAGGTTACATCACCTTTATAAGGTTACATCACCAAATCGCTTTTCCGGTGTGAAGTTAGCGCTTTAGTATTACATTACGGTCAATATATCGTTCCATCGTACGTGATACTATCTGCGTAATTATTGAAATATGTCTAATTTCACATCGGCAAAATTATTTGGCGCGTACAATGTGCGGGCGCTTCATTTGCTGGCCAATTAGTGCGCCCAACTCGTCTACTCCCTGCACATCTCTGTTTTGTATAAACCTGTATGAATAAAACGCATAATGTAGACGTACGGTTGCATTTGTTTTTTTTTTTTTGTTTCGAACTTAGTTTCTTTTGATTAGAATATAATGTGCAAAAACTTAAAAAGGAGTACTATTGCAAGCAAATTTTATTCCTTGTGGAATTTAAATAGTAGTTATAAATTGAGAAAAACTTAAAAACTATGCTTGCAAAAACATATAAAAAAAATAATTATAGACGTTGTTAATAGAGACAAAGATTTAATTTTTTTAACACAAATATTCTGAACGGATTACGTTCTAAAGCACCACAAAGAACAAACTGTACAAACAAAAAAGCTATTCTGAGGTGCAATAGCTATTTCCAGTATATTTTGTTTCCTTACATATGTACGACAATCAAATTATCTTAAAAGTGGCTATATATATACAGAAAGAAAAATGAAGGCTGTATATATAGAAAGACAAATTTAGCTACTGTCAAAGATTATTATTATAAAATGCTAAATTACGGGAATTTAACAGCGCTTTATGCAATTCATGTTAGACAAATAGAATTAAAAATATAATTGGATATGCCTTAGGGTTTTAAAGGAACATGCTGTCGAGCCCGCCATGACATAAAACAAGAGCGGAACAACATGTAAAGATTTAATTTTCAAAATACACCCATCTTTCATACGAGCAGCAACGTGTTATTTAGCTTACGAGCCTGTTCCTTGCTTGCGTTCCGCTGTTATTTGTTATTATATTACTCTTTATACAAATTGACATCAGGCATTACAAAGATTTTTTATTAAATATAAGAGATTGTACGCTCTTATTGAAAGTGAAAATAATTTTGCCTTTTACTCAGTAACATAAAAAGCAGAAGAGCCGGGGAAAGACTTTTTTTGCAGTAATTGTTAAAAAAATAACATTGACAACCAAGTATCAAATCATTTAAATATTTATTAACACATTGGTGGATTTTTTTTAAAATAAATAAGTCTTCGACGATTTTTTTGAATAGATTTCATTGAGATACTTTCTAATTAATTCTATTATTATAAGGAATACAATCCCCAACGTTGTAATTATTAACCTTGACTGTATCAATGAACTTATACCTCAATACCCTCATCGAAACCAGAGACCTCTTACGGATAACGATGACGAAGTACGTAATAACGGTCTCCGTCAGACGGAGCAATTTTTGATATTTCAACGATTCTCTACGGGGAGTGGTGTCAATTAAGGAATACCAGTAAAAACATTTTTAATTACGTGAGTATCTCCGGCATCCGAGTCCATCGCCGCAAATGCTATTACACACACGCGGCGTTTGCGCAGCGCCATGCGGGCCCTCGACCCGCCCGCGGTGTTTACCTGCCGCCTCTAACTACCGCCGCTGCGGCCTGTTTGCACGGGCCGCCTTTGTACCGCCGCCGCTCTATTGTCGAGTTTATATAAAGCGATATCCTCCACCCCTTCGGAGGAATCTCCGCGCCTTATTCGGACGCTCCGCGGGGCCGGCCGGCCGGAGCGCCTCGACGACAGGTATTTTGGACGGAGACAAAAATGAAAATAATGATTTCCGGTTTTTTCCGCCATTTCTCTATTTTCAGAAAATGACGAGCCTTTTTAATACCAATATTGATAACCTGTATGTAAAATATATATATATATGTATGTGTGTGTGACGTCATAGTAGATTTTCGTAAATAATAATAATTAATAACGACTGATAAAATTTCATCGGCCAGTTCGATTTATGTCGCAAGAAATCGCATAAGCATTTTTCGCTCAATTTATGACTTCGAATAAACACACAAACATCAAGAATAATTAATTAAAAATGCTCTTAGCTGTTTGTAATTTATATCGCGCATACATTTAAAAGCAAACTTATTGACAAAGATATATCCCGTTTCGTACTGACGATATGGCTGCAACGGGACCTTATTGCTAAGGCTCCGCTGTATGTCCATCAGTCTATCAGTCCATCCATTCGTCTGTCCGTCTGTCTGTCGCAGGGCTGTATCTCTTGACCGGCAATAGGTTGAAACTTTCAATATGCTAGGAATGGTTATTGTGGCCGCTATAACATCTAATAGAAATGATACAGTTGAACATTAAAGGACGTCCTCCATACAATAAATGGTTGTGTTAATTCTTTTTTTGCTTGATTTTAATGATGGCAATACATTGTTCAAACGCCTAAATAGTATAAATGTGATGTATACTTTTCAATATAAAACAATAAATTATTAAAGCCGCCCAAATGTTAGTTGGATTAACGCTAATTTGTTCCTGCGCCATACATGGGCTACAAACTTAGTCTGACTTTATTACATACCTACGATTGAGTATGAACACGCCCTGACTTGAAAACTGAGTCCACCCTTGGCTAAACATCTATCTAACTCAAATGAGAAGAAGCATGTAATATATGAGAGGCAAGTAAGTTATCCAAGACGTATCACACCCGTCATGCCATTAGGCCTAATTTTTTGTATAGTCATGACCCAATTGTGTCATTTAATTTTTTTTCACTTTCCAGATTATATGCCGATTTTAATATATTATTTTTGTGAGAAAAAAATTGTTGGTTACATAATTTAAGAAACTCCCTATTGTATTTCATGATAATCACCAATTTTTATCTTAAAAGTTATTAAAAAATCTTTAAATATTATAAGGTTATCAAGCAATCTTAATGGCATAAAGCAGTTCTATTACGCTTTAAGGCTCTTCCACTCAACAGACTGTGTATTTGAAATCGAGAGATTTGGATCTTATCACTGATGCGATGACAACGCCCGCAATAAACGATTTATTGTACTACCCGAGAGACGGACGATTTACTAAATTTGACTTAACTTAAAAACGCACAGGTCAATCCACCCTTAGTTAGAATCGATTGCAATCAACTTTCCTACGAGTAAAATAAAAATTAAACTTAACGCTGTATTGGTAATTAATGGCTGTGTACATACAAGGTTTATACAAAGCGTATTGAAATAATTTTATTCCGAGAATCGTGAAGCCCCAATCCTTAGTTACCCGCAATATTGTTTCCACATCCGATGCTCTCGCGAATCATTACTATCCCAAGGGTGTATTAACAAAAACAACGGCCATCCCTCCTTCAGACAAATGGGGATGCGTGTAGTGCGCCAGTCAAAGCGGCGCCGGCGCGGGAGGGCACGAGGTAATCCCACCACGCGCAGACGCCGCCGGCTATCGAGTCCTTCGCCATATAAACGAGTCTAATCCGGACCCTTGTACCCAATACACTCATGTGTATACTTGTGCACGTTCTTCGAGGAAACTCAAAATATGTTAAGTTGGTTTATGCTTGAATGAGAAGGTTCGATCTATTGAGGATTTCGTCTCATGAATAACAATAATGTATTATGACGAAAACTACGCTTTTATTGTGAAAGTTTGAGCACAAATTATTGACCAATCCATAGTTATATGGATTATGAAGCCTTTTAGTGTCGCATTTGGTTGCGGTGGTCGTAATTTATAAGAATTTTCTATGTCAGTGACACGTAATTTGAAAATTGTTATATCATCAGATTTTCTAGCTAAATTCGTTATATCTAGAAATCTTACTGACATTTTTCCATATACAGTTTTTCTTAGCTTTAAAATTGTAAGCATTTAAATTGATAAACCTAATGAAACTCTATAAGGAAAAATTCCAGTAAGATTGATATCCACGCCTAATTTTACCCCCTTTCTATTTAATTTTCCAATATTGATGGAAAACGAAATCCTTAATCTCCACCCAGATATTATAAATTAAATAAATGCCCTACTATTCTATTAATAAATTTCATTTTTTTTTAAGAATTTATTTTTCAATAACGACATTTTTAGGGTTCCGTGTCAAAATGGCAAAAACGCACATAGTTGGCAAATGGCAAAAACACTTATAGTTTCGTCATGTCCGTCCGTCCTTCTGTATGTTACAGTTATTTTTTTCAAAAACTACAAGACGTATACTGATGAAATATATAGTATAGATATCTTGTATGAGCTGTTACTTAGTTTGGTGGTTAAATAACAAAAATACATATTTCTAGGGGGGGCAAACCATACGTGTAACAGAAGTTGAAAAAAATATTTTTCAGCAAAAATCAACCAATGGCACATATTTCCACAGTTCTTTTAAAACATTTTAAGATTTCTAAGCAATTTTTCTTATTACACGTGAATAATTTCAGAAATAATCACTCTGAAATGTGCAGAAATCCCCACCTCTCTATTTTTTAAACCGTACGTCCAAAAAAATATGAAAAAAATAACAAAGGTAATACCTAATAAATACTTTCAACGAAAATTATTTTTAACATTGTCGGATATACTGTTTTTGAATTATTTCTGAAAAACTGTACTTTCTAACAAAAGGACGTAAGTGCCATGAAGATACGCTCTTTTGCTGAAGAAAATCAGTTTCCACTAGATTAATTGTTATAGTCGAGGTATCTACTTGTTTTTCTAGTTATAAATGAGTAAGGTACTTTTAATATTTCATACGGGAAATACAGAAAAATGCAGCAACGTACTTTTTTCACCTGTAGTGCATTTCTTTGTGCATAGACTTCGGAACCCTATAATGAGCATGGTCCGACATGCTCTTGGCGAGCTTTTTAATTGCCAATACAAATTTATAAAATAATGGAGCTCTACAAACTTCTGTCTGCTATTTTATATCATAGGAAATTAATTTCAGAAAAATCTGAAAGAAAATATTTCGTGCCCACCTACAGTCCTACACGCATTATATGAAATTTTATGTGAAAAATTTCAAATATCTAAGCCCCAGATTATTAAATAAAGCGTAAGCTTATCAAGTAAGCGGCTTCTTTTACACACAAACACAATAAATAAACATATTTTGTCTTTTCACATATATCAATAAGTATCTGACCCTTGTCCATCTATACATTTAACAAAAGTAAACAGAAACCTAAGACTCTTTACGAATGGCTAGGAACGTACCCTATGTGCAGAGACAAGGATTCCGTGAATAGCGATATAAACGGCGACAGATAATATGAATAATGGTGTATGCGGGGAACGCGAGAGCTACGCGCAATGGGCATCAATCAGCTAGCGTTTGGCAGCGCGCGCGCGCCGCGGGCCTTGGCTTACCTCCAGCTGTGACAATATTGGTTTACGTTCTGTTCGGTTTCGAAGCTCACGCGTATTCTTAAATCCCAGTTCGTGCCCGCGGGGTTTACTGCATGTCCTTTCTAATGATATTTTTGTTCTACTTTCGCTCTCAAGGTTGTGATGAGCTCCTTGTTACGCTGGCTAGATGTACCTTTGTCTCACATAATGTTCATTTGTTAACAGATTGTCTACATAAAAGTTATTACCTACATAAATACAATAAAGATTACTAAATTATCATAAAATTTAATGAATATTCTGACTATCATTTTTGATAATTTGTCGTATTGTATCGAAGAGACATGATAGTTTAGTCTATCGATACATTCAATCTCGTTACATCAGTATGATTAATTAAAAGACGTACCTCAAACGGTTCCCCTCCTCTTCGGGGACCTCGTCTCGTAAGAAGTATCTGATGAAAGGTATTATTGAATGCAATCTGTTATATATAATTTGTGCATACAATATTTTGCGAATTCTCATGAGTTAATTTATTAACTGAATCGCAAATCCTAAGTATGTCACTGCACAGTTAAAATATTTATATAACTAAATGAGGAAACGCAAAGGGTCAATTGTTTTGCGATTGCTACCTCGGCTACAACTCGTTGCGACTTAAATTCTCGACAAGGCAAGCAAAATTGTGAACGCACTCAGAATAACATGCTTTTTTAACGTTTGTATTTCATTCATAATATTTCGCTTCTTTTTTTAAAAATAATAATTCTCATTAAACAAAATTAAATTAAATTTACTCTATTTGATTGTATATTTATCTTGTAGTTCAGATTTTTACAATAAATAGATGTTTGTAACGAATGTTAATAAAAGTATTACGAATGTTAATAAAAGATCACAAACTATCCATTTCAAGTCCAATCACTTAATCAAGGAACCATCGCTTTCGACGAGAGCGCCCTCTCTCCACTCCGGTGGCAATGGCCAGCAATAATCATCGGCGCGATTAGCGTGACTGATCAGCGGCGGCGGCGCTCCGCGCCCATTAAATGTCCCATTTATCAAACCACCCTCGTTGCAACCACTGCTAGTCCCGTCCAGAATGAACGAAGCTGCTTTTTATTTATGGTTTCAAAATGTTATTTATGGTTTTAGCAGCAAAAGAATCTCCGTATCACAAATATTAAAAAAAAGACTAATAAAACTATTTAATAATAAATAATAAAAAATAAATAAAGCCACTAGGAAAATTTCTAAACCACAATAAATACTTTTTCGCGGTAAATACGATAACGAAAAGGTTGGTATTGCAAAAATATATCGGCATATTCTTCTAAATGCCACGACTTAAGAGAACATGCCGACTTCAAAATCATTAAGTCCACTCAAGTTTTTTTGTATAACCACCGAAAACTGCGTGGCGTTAAGGTAGCTCGAGCGAATCCTCGTCAAGGTTCGAGCGCGCCTTGTTGTATGTAACCTTACTTCTCTATAGTACCATACCAAAACCTTAAAAAAAAGGAACAAGTTTTTAATTTGTTATTTTGTCGATCTTCAAAGACTTTTTTTAGTAATATATCGATATCTACTTCACAGATATCACTATATTAAAGTTTTAGTTCAGGAAATAGAAATTAGCTCACACACATCCAATTTTTAAGATTAATATAACTAGTAGGAATTTTCAAAAATTACCCATAAACTGTAAATATTTACAGTATAAGATTTTTGATATCTAACTGATGAGGCGTACCATCCCACAATAATTCTTTTATTTCATACTAGCGACTCGCCCCGGTTTCGCACGCGTAGCAGTATTTATCTATAGCCAGATGACTTCTATTTGATGAATGGGAGCGGTCATGTGACGAAATGTTAGAAGATATCTATGCCTTGCTTCGTCCAAAAATATGTATTAATTTTAGGGAAAATATGGTACAAAATTGCCATTTATTTTGGTAGAACCATGTTATGGTCAACTTGGTTGTAGCACGTTAAAGGGCCGGCGCGACAGGTGCAATACCACACTCTCACAGAATACAGGCGTAAAGTAACAGGTTACCCTGTTTTGTTTCGTCCAGTTAGTGAGGTTTCTGATGGCTCATTCCCCTCTACCACTCTACAATCTCTCTACATGAACCCCTTCCACTCTCTATCAGCCCACTCCTTTGGCCGTCACATATCTTATCCCTACCCGAGAAGCCGGTAACGCACTAATGATTCCTTGGGAGTCCCGAGTATCCATGGGCAGCGGTGACTACCTGAATTCTGATGACTTGCTTTCTTGTTTACCCCAGGATAATGCTATAAAAAAAATCTGTATATCCAATCGCTACCAAACTTCACAGAATCAGCCTCTGAACTAATTTGAAGATTTTCTGAAAATTTATTTAGATCGGTTTACCCATTTTAGAATCCAAAAGGAACATATATACCTTCACACATCAACTCTTATACACGTATATAGATTGCGTGACTTGAACCTTAAACTCTACACGCTGGCCCGGTGCAAGTTGAGAGCTGTTAACACCACGAACATGTCGAACGTTATAGACACATTGGTGTCTATAACGTTCGACAGCTTAAGATGCTCTCTTATGTGGTTTAATTTGACGTGTTAAAAATTCCTCTGTCAATAGTCATATTTAAAATCCTGTAGCTTCTGTCTGGAAGGCAATCTGCATTTCTAAGAATAATTCCAATTCGACTTAACCCAATTTAACTGTTTTAGATACTTATTCGATTTTACATTTGATTGAATGTATCGATTACAAATGTGCTATTTCACGGCCTTTTATAATATCAATATAATTTCAACTACTAAGCATTTTTTCCAGCTGACGACATAGCAAAAAACGGCCAAGGAAAAACTACAAAATAGTTATACAACCCTTAGTTGTTAATTAGACAACCGTTAATCAACCCCGGGCACAAACACCCTCAGAGAGGACCACCGCGTCGATCCAGGCAATCCTAACTGGACGAAAAAAAAACAGGGGAAACTGCTATTTCACGCCTGTATTCTGTGAGAGCGTGGTATTGCACCTGTAAAAGCTGACCTATTAACGTTGACGCAGCCAAGTTGACCATGGCATGGCTCTACCACAATATTATAAATGATTACACAGTAGTGGAAGAATAAAGACACCAGTGTGAATATAAAATGAGAGGTGGTAAAAACTAAACATAAAATAACATTAACATAGCGCATAAGTTACATAAGATAATTTATCAATTGATATTTAAATTAAAGATATAAAGAAAATAAAATAAAAAGAACTACTCACATCTTAAAAGGAAATAAAATAAGCTTAATATAAAAAATAATGTACAATAAATAAATAAAAAAACGTACATTAATTAATCTACAATAAATATAAGCCATACAAGACACCCGTGGTAACGGTAATAGCGGGTCACACGGTTCCCTCAATCAATGAGCCGGGCGACGGCTGCCCCGTCGTGGTACTCGTGAACTGATGCCATGAATTGAGAGATGATCAGGTACAAAAACAAAAAGTATATAATAAAAAATATTGTAGTGCTTATTCTTAACGTAATTAGCAATAGTGTAGGCTAAATAAGGTGCCGAGACAGAGAAACACACTTGTATATTTAAATAAGATGTTGCGCATAAATGGTAACCATGTGACTTGCATAAATCATGTAATTAAAATAAACAAATAAAAATCAAAAAAGACACGGAGCTAGAGAGTGTGGACTAAAATTTATTAAAAAAGAATAGAACAGTAAAGCTTTTAAGCCTTCTTTGAAATATATAACTATACATATGAAAAGGTGCCATAGATTATGTATGTAGTGCCTGTAAGATTATATGTAATTGTACAGGCCATATTAGTGCGTTTTTTCATCAGCCAAGCCGTAACTTGTCCTCTTTAGCGTTCTTTATTCCGTAGCGTTCGTATCGGACCAAATCGGGTCAACGTATCAAAGCGGTATCAGTATTCCATATGAAACCAATACGGTTACCCTCATGCGCACATATATTCTCTCATATGGACGCCATAATATGATGTTCAATGAATTCTCCTCTTTGAAGTTATGTTGGAATAAATCTGTCGTCTCAAACATTGCTCTCAATAATAATTTTTCTCATTTCGCTTGTGGTCCATTTATCATGAATAAAATATAAATATTGTATTACATGTCTGCAAAAAAAAATTGTTTCGCACGGTGATACTATAATTATTCTATTTCATTCGATTTCGAAACTGCAGGATTAATAATCATAAATTGGACACCGTTTCATATAAAAGACATAAGCAGTGATATTTTTCACTATTTATAAAACATTATTTCCGCAAAAAATTAGAACGTGCCTAAAATAAAATGTAGATATAGGATGAGCTAGAAGAGAATGAAAAATAGAAAATAATAGAAACAGAACGACTGTCACAATTCCATTATATTTCTAGCAAAAAGAATTTTAATCATTTTAAAAATATATTTAGAATCAGAGGCAGCTAACGATAACAATATGAGAACTTAGTCGCGTTTTAAAGTCGTTAGAGATTTTGTTTTTTTTTTTTATTTAGGATAACAAACGACTGCAATATTACATTTTCATATATAAGTATATTAGTCGCGTTATCCACAAATATATGGTATTATTTAGTACAAAAACTATATTTAATTTAATAATTTTGAAACGATTGAGCTAAATTATATATATATAAAAAGTATAAATTTGCAGTTATCATTTACAACACTTTGTTGATAGAATTGTGTAAGTTTTGCTCTTGTAAAAGAGAAATGGCAGTGAAAATAAATCTACGTTGAGTAAACGCTCATTATACATTTTCATTGCTTTAATTTCAGTGTGAATAGTTGTCTTATTCGATCAGACGAAGTCAGATTATAATGCTATGGATTTAAATTATATGCATACTAAACTTGTCACAATAAATAGAATACCATCAAACGCCCAAGTTATCTCGGTAAGCGCATAACAATCGAGAGTCGAGCCGGATCGCGGCACTAAAGCATTTAATACCGCTCTAAATAAAATACCCGCTTACGAACATCTCGTAAAAGCCACGACGTAAAAGCTTAGACAACACGTCAAAGACTATCCACGGTGGTATCCCGGGAGTGTTCCGCAAAAATTATTTCTCGGAGGCGGCGCTAAACAAGCCGAGCTATCCGGATATCTTTTTTAATTAAACTTGTATGCAGTGCATAAATGAAAAGAATTGAAAGCTCGCGCCGCTCCCGTGAAGTTGGTCCGTCTGAGTGCACGGGAGCTTTCATTAGCAGTGCGACTTAGACGTGCAACGGGTTCCTTTCGAGACGGATTTCGACTTTCTAGAACTTGTTTTCGCACTCCATGGTCATTCGGTTCACGTTTAATAATAAAGAATTAATTTAATTTAACCTAAAATAAATTCCATTACTTTCAGATGGCTTATAAATATCTATACTTCTTTAAATAAGATTGCTATTATAAATTTTTCAATGATGTTGAAGATATTGTTGAGTTATTTATTATGTAGTTAATTAAACACAAAAAAGGAGAATAATAAAAATATCACAAAGTTATTAAAAACAATTTGTAAAAACGTGTCGAACAACATTTAACGAAATACGAAGTACATTAAGAAGATTTCTTTAGTTAACAATACGACTACAACAACCTTCCATTCATTAACAAGCCTCGCTCCGATACAAATTACGTTAGATGGCGCTATAAGTTACTGTTTATTTTTTTTTAATCACGAAATTAAATTGATTTATGTCGTTGACTATCAATAATAAAACAATTTATCATTTGTTTGTTTCCAGCAACCGGCCTCCACGCTGAGTCCCGAGAACGTAAGTTCCGTTTATGATTTGAATTTTAAAAAAATAGTATGTTAGTCGGGAAGAAAAACCAAAAGTGGAGTAGAAAAAAGAGTTGATCGGGCTTTGGATTGGATAGATGGACCTCGAGAGTAATAAAAATGAGAGAATTGAATGTTACTAAGATCAAAGTGAACGTACGCAAAATACTGAAACAGATCACTGAGAAAATAGTCTTGTCGCTGCTATTCTTTTAATCAAGATCCCAAATACCGAAAACGAGGATTTGGTTGCAACCCATTTACTGCTATTTACAGTATAACGCACGAAACTTGACGCTCTGAATGGCCTACGAATCATGCGATGCGCAAGTATAACGCTCTCCGACCCTTTCTTCTTATCCCCGCGTTCCTATTTCACGCCATTGCATCGCTTTCAGGACTAACTTCACAGCAGCAGATTTACATGCGTCGTACTGTACATAGGTGTCTTAAAAGAATCTTTAACTATAATCGCTTCTATGGACGAACTTAGCAGAGTACACTTACTACACGTGTGCTGTTACAGGCTAAAAAATAAACTTCAATAAAGGACTATGTAGTTTTTTGTTTATTTTGCAACAACGACTGGACATGCCGGACAACATTTTTTTAATAAATTTTGACACAGAAACAAAAACGAATCCTTCATATAGAGAGAGACACGGCGTCTCACGGAGGGTGAAAATTAGCCAAGGTCGAGTCTTAAATTCACCTTACGTGTCTACAAAATAATGTATTTTCATCCATTCAGCTCAGTACTAACATGTGTGTCATTTTAATATAATCATACGTGAACACGTAATAAAAGAAAATGGAATGATTTTTTTTTTTCAGCGAATTCGCCATGCTCACTCTCACTATACAACAAAACTGTTTTAAAAGCGTGTCAACAAAAATAGAAAAGGCAGAAAAGTTTTATTGGAAATAGCTTATCTCTGAAAAGCCCCGGGGAAAACAGAAATCCCTCTTAGTAAACATAGGGGCGCCTCCATAACTCGTCGAACTTGAAACTAAACTTTCGTTTCCCTGATTCGTACCCATCGCCGTATAAGTAGTTTCCTTCACGGCCGCAGTTTGTCAGCTCGTCGAAGGGCGACACCCGCGGCGAGCGCCGCGCCCCGGAAAGGCCCGCCGCCGCGTACGAGACGCGCGTGCGACGTAAGCTTCTGTAATAGTTCACGAGTCTAAACCTTCTTCCTTGTTCGATCTGCCCGCCGTAAGTGTCAGAAGGTGAAAAGTCCGCATATCATCGACGCAATCTGTAGGTACTTAGGGAATTAATTATGTTGAAGAATTCTTAACATTAATATTGAATGTTCCAAAAATGTGTTTCTGGCTCGTGAATGATATTTTGTGTTGGTACTAACTTGCAATGGCGGACTCGCCCTAGTTTTCAGCGTCTTCGCATATTAACAATTCTTGGAATAATTATGTAGTTCTCAGGACTTAATACATATTGGTACCGATAAATAAATTATTTATAATAAATACAAATTGTCTTATCAATGTTTTCCTTTTTTTATCAAAATTTGGTCAAGGATAATAAGAAAAACTATTTTGAAATAGAATTCGATTTTTTTAATTAGTGTAGTTAATTTTGACCAGATTTTACCATTACATATAAACACAATAGACAAGCAGATTTGCATAAAGCTATTCTAACGGTAACCTATGTTTTTTTTTTGTTTATGATATATAAAGTCACTTTTATTACTATTTATTGATTTCAATTGATTTCAATAAATAGTGTTTGAAAATATTCGTATAGAGACAACTAACACTGTGTATAAATCGTCTTATATTGCTTGAAAGGCAGTCTATGCCACTGAACATTGAATGCTTATTATTTCCATAAAGTGTTTCGTATATTTACATTTCAGAGGAAGCAATATCGTTCCATTTTCAATATACAAGAGCAAAAGTTGGCTGAACACTTATTCTAAAATATGAACGCCGATGTTGTAAAACAAGCACGTCGAGACTTAACCTAAGCCATGGTTCATCTTTGTATAATCGGTAAAACCAATGCTTTTGATGCCAAATGTGTATCTGTATACATACATACATACATATACTTTTAATCAAATCAAATTATCTCTTAAAATATTTAAGATCAATCAAGATGAACAGTTCTCATTTGACACACATAGCATTCAACCGAAGTGTGTATTAAATAATTTCGTCCTATAGTTATATCCAAATCCACTTACCTATTGTGAAATTTAAATGAAATTTATAGCTATATCATTCAGTCATTCGATATTTACTGTCGACCGCAAGTCTATCCTCTAGATTTCAACGACCCACGATCTTAAATCATTAAAACCGACCCGTCACTTTCGCCAAGTTATCTGCCCGTCGAGGACCATTCCATGACGTCGTTGTCGCCGCAAGACACCTTTTTTTCTATAGAAGTTTCACGTGCAGTGTGGTCTTAATGCCCCTTCAACTTACTGATTCTGTTGGCTACCTCTTAAGCAGATTTCTGCATTCCCGATTTTGTCTTGAAGAGAAGCTCCAAGCATACTTTTTCTGAGTATATTGAATAAAGTGAGTTGATATACTCACTTTTTGAGACTGACATTAACAAACCACATTTGAGATCAGTTCATCATTGGTACCACGCACAGTTCTGATAATTTAGTCTTTGAGGTTAATTGGTGTCGTAGAAGCTGCATACTTTTCCCGTACGCTGCGCACCTGGACTGAATCCTTCATGTGAATTCTTTTATAAAATTTTGGTCTTCAAAATGGGAAATTTCAAAATGTCTCACTATAACTATTCGTTAACAACTTCATTTCTAGGTTTCTCGACCAATACCTGAGTGGATACAAATTGGACATTCGAAATAATTATCTTCATAACCATTTTTATTGTCAATACTACTTTTGGATATAATAATTAATTAAGGTCCCCGAGTGTGGAGTTTCATTTTGTTCGACGATTCTACTATTACGGCTATATTGTTAGAAAATCTAAGGTCACTGATGTATCAGCCATTGATGTTATTGTCACATCTTTTTTGATTGAAAAACTGAAAACTTCTCCAAATACTGTGACGATTAATTTTGAAGATACTGCATCTTCCTATTTCACATCTCTGCTGTTGATTAGGCTTTGTGCTTTTATCCCGTACTCCGACTGTACAAATATTTCAGCACTTCGATATAGCGAGTTGCGGTGCAGCACCGCTGAATAAACTAACCGTCCAGGTTTAATAGCATCGAAAGGTTTTTCTACAATGCAATACATTATTGCGGTAAGTTTATTCCGAGTATAGCCAATTGCTTTTAAAATTCTACAATTACGAAATCATTCTCAAATAATAAAAAAAAATGTTGTTGATAGATTCGGTAGTATTTATTACATTGTTAGGTATGAGATAAATCTGTGGGAGGTTCGAATATTCAAACAGGATGTAGAGAAAGCACTTAGGAACGCAGTATATTCAGCAATAATGAGATACAAAAAAACTCTACGGAACCACTTTATCACTTTTAATTGATCATGATAATATATTTCGTAGGAGCTGAACTGTATATACGTATATATATAAGGCTGATTCAAAAACAAAAAAAAAGGTTTTTTTTTCTCGGAACCATGCACAAGCTTCGTTTAGATTCCAAAATTGGCCTTGTAAAATATGAGCCCTTAATATTAATATTTAAATGTTCCGCATTGCACTTGTCGATTTTCCATAAGAATAATACAGGAAAAATTGTTTTTTCTTCTGATTTTTATGACTAACGAACAGTACGTTATACTATAAAGTTCTTAAAATGTTTTCGTAGAAAATTGAATTCTCTACAAAAAAGGTTCGAAGTAATTTTTCGATAAGTCAACTCCGTCAAAAGTTATTCACGGTCAAAGTCAAATTTATCTTCAATTTAGCCGTTTTTCTAATGGTAGGGAAGCCCAAGAGGGGACTTCGCGATTTACTCGAGCGCGGCAGATTAACATAAGGGGGGCATCCTTGTACCCTGTTGAGTATCTCCAGCAAATATGAGCCCCATATGTATCGCCGCCCGTAAGGGATAAGGAATCAGATTAGTTAAAAAAAATTAATCACCTGAAATTCTCGAGCGCGTCAGATTAAGGTAGGGTGAGTTAATTACAAGCTAAAAAGTGTATATTCCACTAATCTGACAATTTGCAAGTTACGTAAAGAATTGGGAGGGTTACAAACTTGTAAAAAAAATGCCATCTCGATATTCTCGAGCGTAGCTATTTTATTTTGAAATAAATAACTCAAGGATGACGAAAAACATATAATCTGACTATTTCCACAAGCCGAAGTAACAAAAATTCATCGATAAAGTTTAATGCGTGCAGTTGCGTGATGCCTGTATTCCCCTCTACGCGCCTTTATTCCCCTCTGAGGATGAAATCGAGCCAGAGGAGGAAGATAATTTTACCGATGAAGATGATGAAAAAAAAATGTAAAAAAATTATAATTATTTTCTTATAAATAAAAGTATTTTACTTAAAAAACATGCACTTTTTTATATACATGCTATTTCTTGAGCTTATCAATTAAGTTCACTGATTAAAAAAAAAATTTAATTTAAATTTTATGAGACACCACGTCTAGGGCATAAAAATGAACCATGTATATCTTAATCTGACGCGCTTGAATATTTCAAAATGTTGAATTTTTTTGCACATTCTAATAATGGCCGTGAGTTTGCGTCACATCCAAATCGTCAGATTAGTATATAAGAGCTTTTTTAGATTCACTTAACATTCCCTTAGAAAATCTGACGCGTTCGATTATTTTTTTTCATTTGCAACCCTTACGTACGACCACGCCCATCATGGAAACAGTCAGATAAATATATTTACATTTTTATAAATACGTAGGACATGGATGCTATCAATATCTGACGCGCTCGAGTATGTCCATGCAACAGCTTTTTTTTACATTTTTGAAAATCTATAGCCGCTTCCTCCACCGATGAAAAGGTATGTATTATATGGCATTTTTTTCCTTTTATCATCTAAACCTCGCAACCCAATAGGTCCCTAGGACGCTCGATTAAATCCCGATTTAGCATCGTGGACTCCCCTTCTATAAATAACTTACCGAAAATATTATGTTTTTCCAAAAAATGTTCACATAATTTCTTTCAAAACACAAGTTAAACTTCTGATAACTGTTAACCGGTATTTTTTTGGCTACAATAAAGATATACACAGTAACGTTGAACAAATTAAATTAAGGATTTCTTGTTTGAAAACTCGCATCACTTGTTCCATTGAGATCATTTTTTAAAATTAATTTTTACTTGAATGGTAGTCTTAAAAATATGAAAATTTAAGTGACTTTATCTCAAAAAATTCACTAGAGCTCTTCAAAAAATTTGACTAATCATACGATTTCTTAGAAGATGACGTTTTAACATGGCAGTAATGATACATACAAGAAATGCTTAGAATTTTTCAATACATTAAAAAACCACCAACGATGTAGCTGAACGAGGAGTGACTTTGATTGAGGAATACAACAATCACCTCACTAAAGACGAGCAACAACTGCAGTATTTATGCAAATCATTCACGAACATCGGCAAATATAACCTAGACACAATAAAACAATTCTCCAGTAAAATTAATTTGATATAAATATGTAAAAAATGTTTTTATATGTAATGTATTTATTTCTATAAGTAAAACAAAAATATGTTTTAAACAGAGCCACTTCTCTTTTGGTTTAGATTATAAAAAAATTAAAAAAAAAAGGGTAGCTCTGTAGGCTACTCATGGAATTTCTTACTAACTTTGAGCTTAAATAATTTTAAAGTGTCCCTACCATAAAATTTCAGCGATCCTCGAAAAAAAAACAATAGTTCCGTTTTTAAAAAATTTTCGAGCTCAGAAATAAAGTTTCAGTTCATTTGGAGCTCTTTGTACTCAAAAACGTGGGAGTTTTTTTTTAAGAAAACGGCTAAATTTATAATTATTTGAATTTGACCTTGAATAAGTTTTGGCCGAGTTGACTTATCGAAAAACTACTACCGACCTTTTTTGCAGAGCATTTGATCCTCTACAAAAGTATTTAAAGAAATTTATAGTATAACGTATCGTTGGTTAGTTATAAAAATCAGAAGAAAAAAAAAAAAAATGGATTATTCTTATGGGAAATCGATGGGGAATAGTGCGAAGCGGACCATCTAAATATTAATATAAAGGTCTCTTGGCATTTAAACGAAACTTTTGAGCATTGTTCCAAGAAATTGTTTTTTTTCTAAATCAGCGTAATATATATTATAAACGGTATACATATCAACGAATTATCTTGAACATTCTCCGAATGTAAACTAAACTGTCACTCGTTTATAAAAACAAGATGTGAACATGTCACACCCGATGTACATAAACAAGAATTATTGGAATTCCGAACATTATAAACAATCAAAATACAAAAATATGTAAGCAAGCAATTACGTATTCCGAAATAAAAAATTTATTCCCGATTTTTTTTAGGAAAGTCACTCCGTTAATGCATTCTTTCGTTTCACAACAATATCAAATACGATCAAAAATAAAAAGACCAAATGCACAATGTTCAGAATTTTAAGATTGGTTGTCTCTACAATTTGAAGTATTTGCAAAATAAAAATTGATCCTAATACAAATGTTGATTACTTTAATAAATTGATCGTGTCAGGCCCGAACTGACCCGCGTCAGTCCCCCGGCCCACCTCGTCCTTCACGTCCGATATTACATTTGTTACAGTCAACACATTGTTTTGTGAAACGTTGAAAAATACAGACGACAAAAACCTCCTATTTTCTATTGATTAGGAAAATTTCTTGAGCTGTAGCTCTCCAGAGTCAATTATAGTTAACTCGATAATACTTTAATATTATTATTGTTATCTTTTTAAGTCAGATAGCGTAAGTAATAAACAAAGAGGGAATCATGTTTCGCATATATAACTTAATTTTTAAAATAAATTTATAATTTGCAATTTAAAAAAAAATGTGTTGTTTAGTCTAAGCGTTTGTTCTCCATTGGTACCCCACGCGATTATTAAAAAAAATATATTTTTTTAATAATCGCGTGGGGTACCAATGGAGAACAAACTTATTGTATAAAAAAACAATCAACCTTATATAAAAAAAAAAATATTATTTTTTTTAATTATCGCGTGGGGTACCAATGGAAAACAAACGCTTAGACTAAACAACACATTTTTTTTTAATAATTGCGAATTATCTCCTAAAGTTTGCACAGAAGAATATGTTTTTTTATATGCTTGATACTTAAATAAATAAGAAAAGGTACCTCAATAAATAATGCATTTCCACAGTAAGTAAAAAAATAATAATATGATCTTACTACATCTCAAATTTATACATTTATGTACGACACTCGACACTGTATTGTGAACAAATTATACTGTTCTGTGCACCTAATCGTACAGTTTAGTTATAAAATCTGATCGTACTCAACCTGGCCGGTTGAGAGGAGACCTCGACTGAAGCAAACTACCCGGTGGTACTTCATGACGCGCCTGACGTCAGTCGGCACGTGCTAACTGCTGCCTCTGGGGCGGGCTGATGGTTAGGCCAATTACGATTCGCACGAATATCAGAAGCGCACTGTCTTCTCCTTGAACGCGATCCTCTAAATTTCCATTAACTTTGTCCCTTCAAACGCGCCGCCGGAAAAACATGCCAGCCGCTCCCTCAGCGGAAAAATACCGGCGCCGCGTCACACGTCACGGGTAAAATATGTTGTTTCGCTGACGCCCCTTGTCTTTCCTATGCGATGCCAATAATCCAGAATCATTTCGTCTACTGTCGCGTGCGGTGACCGTTATTGTATTATTCAACAAGTGCCCAACCAACACTCAATAAAAGGAATTTCTAACCGTTCATTGCGCCTTACCCTAATTAGATATTATATTGAATGTGGGGCCTCATTCACTATTCACATGAAAACTTAAGATTTTTTCAAATGAATATTTTGAGTTCTCAAATTCTCCCAGGCATCTACTTATAAAGAGAGAAAGCTTAATAAATGTATTATTTCATTTCACTTTATAATAAGTTCCAGATTTTGAGCGTTATGTGCTCGAAAATTTACAGCTCTTTATTATTGAATACTTTGAGCTAGAAAGTAGATAGTAACAAGTTTTAGGGTGGGCCTGCAAGGTCTTTAAAATTTTTGAGCTCAAAATCTCACAGACAATATTTGTAACTCGACAAGCTCAAAAACACATCATAGGGGAAAGATTAAGGAATGGCTTGCAGGGTCTACCGTCTTTGGAATTTCTGAGCTGGAAAAACTTAAAAACTTTTGGACAACTATATTTTTGAACTCAAATAGCTTAAAAACACTTTCATATCGAAAAATTTCATAACGAAAGTTTTAGGCGTGGCCTGCAGTATCAACGAATATTCCGGTTTTTTTTTAATGCAGTGCGACAATTCTTTGCATTTGAACCCAAATCTTGGTTTTACCAAGGTCTCAGAGAGTTTGTCGAACGTTGGGTAAAAACTAAAAAATGTGATGAGCTATACTTTGAATATTTAAGTTCTTTTGTAAAAATAAAATTTGTCTTAAACACCAAAATTTATCTAAAATATACGTGTAAATACACAAATAACAGAGCGTCAGAATATGCCGCATACAGAAACTTATCTAATTACAAGAAACACTACTTCTGAGGACTGTCTACCCGCCGCTAAGTTCATACCGTGTCTCACAACGGGCTCTCGTTTCGCCCACGAAACTCTATAATCCTGTTTGTTGCGAAACTAATCTACTCCTATAAGCGGCGCCCGTCTATGAGTAAATATCGCGTTACCTTCTGCCGAAGCTATTTTAGTGTGAGATAGAGCAAAGAATCTTGTCGATGTTGCTCTACTTTTCAAATCGGATAATATTTCCAGTTGACGTGAGACGTCACCCGACGGGTTCATGGAGCGAAATTTTGTATTAAAATTGCACCGAAACGTACGAGGTCAGGAGAGTGCACCGTAACGAAAAGGTGTGTATTGTCTTATATTAATGATTACAAAACTACTAATTTTACTACTAATTTTAGAAATGTAAATCTAGTGTCATTGTCAAGAGAGGAAGAAACCAGTGCACAAAATGACAGGAATAAGCGCTCTCGCTTCTTTCTATTCAGCGTATCTCACATCATAGCGGTTTGACTCTTCGATGCTTTTATATCGTTTATTTAGATTGAACGATTCAAAAAAACATAAGTGTGATTTGGAAAATAATTATCAAAAAAAAAAAACGGACCAGGAGTTTATGAAAATTTATAAAAACGCGATATGTCGGCCGGGCTAGAGACAGCCGGAAATATAAATCACGGCTCTCGTTGAAAAGAGAGGGTTAAGGGTCACGCATAGGTATCCCAATATCCGGTGCTGAGCGAGCGAAGCGGTTTCAGGAGCGTCGCAAAACTGCCACGGCGCGCTGAATAGACGACCACCTTTACCCTGTTACCATTCAGTGCCTGTTTTGTATTAGTATTTTTAAAATGAATTCACTCTTGTTTTTATTTCAATCCTTAACACTAAAAACCACTCGCTGACGTAGACGTTTCACGACAAACCGACGGCCGTGTGCCCCGGCACAGCCCCACCCGGTTTTTTCGTGCATGATTTTAATTGATATTTGTATTGAAGTGTATTAAATATTTTAATCATTTAATACAATAAGTTTTCAGCCTTACATTTGCCTAAAGCAATACGAAGTAGCATGTGTCTACAGCTGGAACGAAGCGTGCTGGAAAATACCACGATACCGCTTAAGTATGTTGTATTCCTTTTATTCCAGTCATGAGTATTGATATCGTAAATATGAATATAAGTCGATCATAATCATCGATATTAACGCACATTAATGTTTCAAATAATAAATTTTTACATGAAAAAAAATTAATTACTGACTCAATACTTTGAAAAATTTCAGAAATTGTTTTACCCCGAACTGAGTAATTTTAGATAATTCACGTAATTAAAAAAAGGAAATTATTTGATGTAGATTAAAAAAAAATTGTTGTTTACATATTTATATGAATTTTCAGAAAATCTTCATTTTCAGATTTTCCTATAGTTAGCACACATTTTGTGAAATATAAACCATTACATAGCTGAACGTACAAAATTACAACAGTATATAAATATTTGCGGTAGGCGAATCCGCATTGTTCCCTCGGGACAATAGGCGCAGAGAGCACTATATGAAATATCACGCATTTCCTAGAACAATGTGCTGCGAATAAAAACCGTGCACCCGTCATATTCACTGCAGTGGTCCGGAGCGGTCGTGGTCTCGGAGACGCTGCGCGAAAGAATCTAAAAGCTGTTATTGTTTCTGATATGAACCAACATTTTTTTTTATTCGTTTGTAATGTTCTTTCTTTTTTATAGCACGGAAAAGTAAATATGAATGAGACAAAGAAAAACTTCTCTTCCATAGGAAAAAGTAGTATTTTAAAAAGTATAGTTTTACAGGACGTTTATTTTAATTGGTGAACTCAATCTCTTTATATTAATATGATCGCGGGTTTCGCAACGCTTTCGGTCTTCGTAATAATGAATTAGATGAAGTACTAGTGTAATGCTTTTACACCTTACTACAAAATTTCATCATTACACGAAAATGTAGAAACCTGTACTTATAAATTAATAGTAAATATGTACAATAACAATCTTCTCTCAATATATAACAGTACTGAACTAATCGCCAATGTAAACAAGTTTTGCTTTTTGTGTGAATGAATGATCTATCAACACCCATGAATTACATTTTCTCGGAATATTGCTGGTTCTCGCTATGTTAAAAATCAAAAATTGATATATAGGGTAGGACCTTGTTTGTAATTAACTATGTGATATTTATGACTTTGTTTGAAATTAAGAACTTTAGTTAAAACTTGATATTTGTTTGGTATTTAGTGAAAAAGATATTCAAATGGAAATTTGTGCATTTCGATTGGGAGTCAGTCTCTTCTGAGTTACTATGTACTTTAATAAATGAAGCAATATTACTGAAAACTATTCATTTTCCGTAATGGGCTTTCATATCACAATATAGTTGATTATACATTTTTTTTTTTTTGTTATTATAATTAGAATATCTCAATCTTTGAACCTTGACTGTAGAAGGAAATAAGAATATTGTTTCGAATCAAAATTATTGGACCTTGTGAGCCACTAGATTAAATCTGGTGTGAGTCGGAGGCTGCGTTTACGACAATCGATGCGTTGCCTATGATCGGAACCGACAGTTTAAAATGCTTCTCATACGATAGTCAAAGCGATTTTTAAAATGTTTAAAATGTGTTGACTGATCTGCCTTTAGCCGAGAACTGATCCGATAATGCCGAATAAAAACTGTTCTTATACGGCAGCGAAAATTTTCAAGAATTAATCTGTTCCTCCTTCTCTTTTGTCGCTCGCGGGCATTTTCAAAAACAAGTTTATAATATCGCAATCTAGACGTGGAATCCCGTATAACCACGAAACCGTACCCACTAGCAGAAGCTAAAATATTGGCCTAGAAGTACAGTAGTGCAGAAAATTCGTGGGAGGAATCCGTATGCCCTAATCTAAGCCTATCGTCTATGATAAATGATGGATACGTAGCCGAAGCCGCTGCTTTCCCACGCGGACCGGATCGCGCCGCTCTTACAAACGACTCCAGCACTTTACTCATAAATCACATTGAACGAAACGTGTCGAAAGCTCCCGCGAACGCCCACTATATTGAATTATCTATTACGATAGTGTTGTGCCTTTGTTATCACCGCTATGATTGATATTGACAAGAGCGGGAATTGATTTACCTGTATTCATATTTTGAATCGTAATAAAAAAGGCTAAGCAGGTTTGCAGTTTTGTTTACGAAGAAAATATATTTTTGTTCACCTTCACTCATTTGTTCACATTTAATAGAAACACATGATTTGTAACAATTTCTATATATAGTTTTCTGTATGTATAACAGTTTGCACTGTAATCTTTTGGTGTTTAAGGGTAATCGGGCCATAGCTAATGAATTATGACTGGAAATGAACAGGAACAACATTTTGTAATATCATATAGATATTACAATTTTACTTTGGTGGTGTAAAACTTGTCAAGGGCGTCCGTCTTTGAAGTAAACAGTACTAGGTTTTAATATTAACTACGGGCGAATTAGTCAATGTGTTTCTTACTCTGTGGTTTAAGAGCACGTCAAGTCATGGGTCCTGAACATCATCGAAGATAACAATCGTTAACAGCTTAAAATCTTACTATGAAATAAAAGGGACATAAATTAATGTGCAAACTTCTTTTTACGCTATACTTTAGTTATTAATGAGTCTGTCTGTCACAGTCAGTCACTGGTTAACCGAGTTTTAAAATTCGCATTCACAAATGCAAATTCTTAAATTGAATTTGACCTTTTCTTCTGAAATCTAAACATAAACGAACCGAACTACGGCGTAGCGGTAGATAACCCCTTCTAAGTCTATTAAATATCGTGAACCTTTGGTAAATCGTTTGGAAAATTGTATGTAAACGTATAACGAATTAAGTTAAGAAAATATTTGCGCCATGATTTTTTTACGATTTTCACTATGATTTAAGTCAACAAAAAATATGCCAGTGATTTCATTTGGCATTTGATGATGAAGTTCCATCTAGTAGCTCGTTGTATTCCTGGTTCCGTGAATTCAGATATGGACGGTAATCACCTCTTTGACGACTTACGTGAAAATCACCCGGCGACTGCAGTTACCAAAACTAAGTTTGATACTGTAATACAATTAATTGATTTTGATAAAAAAAAAGACTTGTGAGCTAATTCGTATTATAATATGTAATAGCCAAATTCAAAAGAGTTTTCAGATGCATGTTAAGTATCGGAAGCTTTGGGAAACAATTGCGTGTAGACTGGTGTCGTAAAGTGATAAACATACAACGAAAGACAATTATTGGCTGTATATAATATAATCACCAGTGATAGAGCTAAGTGTACTGCTTTAAATTTGAAAGAGAAAGCTAATCCGCAAAATGGATCTTTTCTTTCGAAAATTTGCCAAAGAAAGTTAAATAAATTCAAAATATTTGTAGGAAGATAGTTGGTCCTAATTACATCAAATCAGAACATTACAGTATCGAACAACAGTAAACATACAGTAAACGCCAAAAGACAATCACTACAAAATGGCGCTTGAGTACTTTCACAATCAGTTTTTGAGAAAAGTTCGACCTTCACCAGGACATTTCGCCAAGGTAACGAATGAATTTTTGAAAACCTCAAATGCAGAACTAATAACGCATGCGCCATACAGGCCAGATTTGCACTTTGAAGTTTTTTTCTTACATAAAGATAAGCTTAGAGGTATACGATTTACAAACCCTGAAGTAGCGGTGAATGTGTCCCAAGACACCATTTAAGACGTCTCTAAGGAAGACTGGACTAACTGCTTTTTACGACGGTTCCAAGGAATGCAAAAGTGTCTAAATAGTAAGGGGAGAAACATAAAAACAACAATTAATATGTTGTAAACAATAATATGTGGTAGCTAATGAGAACCCAGCAATTTTCAATATTGCAATATTTCAATAGGTGATATGAACGACACATTTCGAATTTCGAGTAGGACCAGTCAGTGTATAATAAAATAAATGCATTTGAAATAAAAATACGATTGGCAACCCTAGCGTCAAGCCGTATTCCGTCACGGTATACAAGTCTCTCTTACCTCCGAGTCGCGCCAATAGAATTTTCTGATCAGAATTTTTCAATAACAAACGTATTTCAATGATTAAATTTCAGATTAAAGTAAAATGTTTTCACACTTATTAAACATGACTTTCAGTTACACCAGATAAAGAACATGGAATTTCTCATTGAAGTGATTTAAATAATACTCTTTTCAGACAAAAGAGAATATAATAATCATAATAAAACAGCGATACATAGAAGTAGGAAAACTCATGGATTCTACACCGTAACACCCGTAACATTTACTAGAACCATCTTAATATATGTCTTTCCTCTCCGCCCTCAGGAGAATTTGTCCTTTATAATAATAATATAATTAGCAATTTTTCCTAAAAATCGGTGGCGTAGCAACATCTTCCCCCTATCTCAAACCAACACCCGTGCACGAGGCACGCTTGGTTCCAATACAAATATTGGATTGAGATAGTTCAAGTAAAAGGCAACAGCGACGCCGAGAGGCGGCGGGCTTTTCTACTTCTAGGCAGCTTCATATAGTTTCTTACCAAATGAGATAAACAGAAAAATTTCAGAATTCTTGCGGAAAGAAATTTACAATATCAATCGAAAACAATGCAGGGCATTTCATTAAAATTTAGTTCAATAAAAGTAACTAATTTAGTTTTTAAATGTATGTATCTATGTAACATAAAAGGGCACCAAAACTTTTTTAAAAATGGTTGATGACTCTGCAAGTCATCCCTAAAATTTTCCGCTATATTTATCAATGTGCCTTTAAATTCCTTGAGTTACAAATACAGTTTACGACAATCCGATAAAAATTCAGGTTTAAACCGCGATCCTAGGAGAGTCGAACTTCTGTTCCTGATTCAAAGCTAGACTGTTTTGCGCTCCATAATTTTACTAAATTAATTAACTAAACGATCACGCGTGCTAAATCACACATGTATAATAAAATAATGGATATACATGTAGGCCATACAGGGTTCCGCATCAATACTCCTCAATTCCTCATGGTTCTCATTATCAAAAATGGATTTTGAAAAAAATGTGAGCAATCAGAACGTATATTCTTTTAAATAAGATAGTAATTTTCCGAATCGGTTATTAACTGATGGAGTAATCGCATAACAAACATACAAAAACATACAGTTGAATTGAGAACGACCACCCTTTTTTTTTAAAGTAGGTTAAAAATACATTGTATAAACATATTTCGTTAATAGTCAATATTTACTTTATTATGCAAGTTTTACTTATTATATTATCATTATTTAGTGTATTAAATACGATTTAAATGAAATTAAAAATATATTGCTTATTTTTTAAGTAATCGTTTGTCATCACTTAATCAGAAACATAAATAATTGTAAGAACAATTCAATGAAAATGGATACAAGACGTTTTGCCATTATGTATCAAATAGATTGCACATTTTTATTAAAAATAAAAAGATCAACGTCGGAAATTCCACAAATACGTAAACTAAGCGAGAAGAGCTGCCATAAATGTTTGGTTAGGGCATGGCGATAAAACGGCGAGCACTTTTGACGTGAATTCAATGAATCCGGTTTGATGGTTCATTGAATTATCTTCTGAAAAGCATGCATTTCTGAAAGCTTCGTGCAATTGCAGTTTCGAAGATGCAAAGGTTATGTTGTGTTATTATAAAGATTCATCAAATGGATTAAAAACACTGCATTTTAAAGAATAAAGTACGAAAAGCTTAAAAAATAGTGCATTTGGTTATGAACGAATTTATGGTATCGATGTGCTACCACTTTGGGAATATATATCTTTTCAAACAAAAAAAAAATGAAATCGGTCCACAATGACGAAATTAGCGAGGATGATACATAAAAAAATATATATATAATACATACAGACGAAATTAGAACCTCATTTTTTTGAAGTCGGTTAAAAAGAATGATTTTAACCCATTTGCGGATGAGCGTAACCACTTTCGAAAACAAAAAAAAAATCATCTCTATTTGTATTGTTGAAGGAAGAAAGTGGCAAAAAATTTGGTTGCCTGTAAAGTCGGTATACGGGCGAAAGTTTTACGTGACAACGACTTTGAATGGTAAAATCATTTTAATGTGAATATTCATTCGTATAGTAGGAAGAAGGATGAAATAATAGTAACAATTTAAAACATTTATTTATACAAAGAATTATATTTAAAACATTAATTTATACAAAGAATCTCGCACTGAATTTCATATTAACAAAATTTTATTTTTACCTTTACACATACATACGTATTTATATACAAATATACATACAATAACTTGCAATACATTTGCAAGCTATGCACTAATTCTCTAGTGCTGCGCGCGGCAGACCGATCATAGTTGAGTGGGAGAGAGACGCAAGCATTCGGCGGCTTCTCTCGTTCGGTGACTCATCGTTACGTTACCGAGCGTTACATTTTCATAAGTGACTCCCAGCCGCAACCTAATTTAAGACGTTGTCACGTCAAAATATGCGTTCGACTTGAATCAAAACAGTGAGCGACGACAATCGACATTCTTTTCCAACTCTTATATCGATCTAATAGCTTCTGATAGTTGTATATAAGTTTTATATATGGCTTCAATTGATGTGAATATAAATGTAGTCCAAAAATAATGTTGCAAGTGTTAACTTAAAAAATCCAATATCCTTTGTGTCTTTACTTGCTCCAGATTTATTTCGCAAAATTTCGTCAAATTCACGAAATAACTAAACCTGCAGTGATAGCTGCGACTTCTACCTACCCCATTATTTTTCCTTCCAAAGTCACGAATGGGCGTGAACGTATTTTAAAACTGGCATGTTTTTTTATTTGTCATGCAATTTAAACGAAATAAATATCAAATGTTACCTCAAACATATCTCTATAGATAGCTGAAAACTATGAGGAATGTTCTGACATTAGGGAAATTAACGCACATAAATGCGTATACAGACAAACAGGCAGACAATTCTGTTCATTTTTATAACATGTTCAAATAAATCTCGCATGAATAAAGGATATTATTTGTCTTTAACCCAATGCCGCCGCCGCTCTAAATAATGAAACATCAAACGTACAGTGCATACAAAGGGTCAATTAAAAAAACATTTGCAAAAAGGGACTGCCGTATGCCATTTGAAGACCGAAAGTGTTGTAAGCTCCGTTTTGTATCGACGGAGTTCTTCGTCGAACTATTACGAACCTACATAAATTATGTGGAATGATCAAAGTTATACATAGATATCTAAATAAATAGATCGACTCATTTGGCGTTTACGAAGTTTTCGAAACTAGTGACGCAATGTAAGGTATCATTTTAAAATCCGCTACGTGTATATCGAGCTCGACAATGAGACTCCCGTGGTGTGACTATCTAAAAAATATATATTTAATATTATAATTGCAACAGTAATTGTCTGTTTCTCTTATCTGTCTCTAGATATCCCAATAACTTCTTTCCGTTTCATTTGATTACAGACGTTTATAAATACCATAGTACTTTCTCTTTGTACAATATATTTGGTGCACTTTTTAATTTTAACAACAATATTATATGCTAATAACATTAGTACTCAGTAAATAAAGTGTTTACTCGTGAACATGAATTATCATCCTTAACAAAGACGACTTTTAACACGCTTTTTTTAATTTCACCTGTATGTATCTATCTATCTATCCATGTAATGGAATTTTGGAGATCGAATTTCACAGACTTTTAATCGTTGGATCATTATAAAACTTGACAATTGTATGTAGTTCTCATGGCAATACAATAATGTGGTATCATTGGATTCATCTGAAGATGGAATTAGAGGGTAGGCAAAGGAATTCCAAAACGGAATAACATATCCTATGGCCCTGAATGATTTTCAGGGTTTGATGATGCAATCGGAACGCATACACTAGCACTCCATAATAGAAAAACGTATCCATCCTACCCTTGTTTGGCATTATTGAAATTGCCTTGAAATGTACTTTGGTCATGATTGGCTTTGAGAGTATGATAATGCGGCCGAAAGATTGACGCTGGAACTCCATAAAGGAAGAACATATCCTAGCCGTGTTTAGGCTTGTTGGAATCGTTTTAAGATGCACTTTGACCATGATTGAAATTGAGAACGTAATTTCAAGAAATAAATATTGTAAAGGCATAACAATTATTATATTGATTGGAAACAGTTTTTATTTAAATTGAAAAAACATAACTACTAGTTTTACCCGCTTTCTGAAATGGTTCAAACTACATAATTTAAAATTATTAATGTGTGATTTTCTATTTTCTAATGGTATTACTGAAAAACACGTCATCTATTATATATCCATAAGATTAATACTTTAATGTACACCATGACAATATGACATTTAATTTAAAACACGGCGTCATAGACACACGAATATACATTTTTTTTAATTAATAAATTTATGTATAATTTAGTATTGACAAAAGATAGGATATTCCTTTGTAAACTGCATCTCGCGTGGAACTGAGAATTCTATTGTGAGACAAATTTTTACGTATTTAAACGAGTAGCTCCGACAGAAGAAAACCCTGGTGTATGTAATTTAATGAGCCAGAATAAAAAGAGTTTTCTTGGCGAAACCGTATTATCAGAAAAATGCTTAAAAAAATCTTGATAACCTTTTTAGAAAAACAGAAAGTAGCTTTAGCTTATCATCAGATCGAATAAATGTTCCGTGTCATCAAATCAACCCCATTATAAACAAGAATATGATTACAAATAGTAATATAAATACTCGTACTTACATACTCAACCTGGCCCATCAAAATATTCAGGGCATTGAAAATAAGAAGATGGAAGTTGAATTATTCGTGGACTGCTAAAATTTACATACTTTTGCTCGGCTTTGCTGATCATCTCGTTGCAGGCTCCATGAAGCAGTGAGGGTTCAATACATGATATTCTTTGAATCTCATTCGAAATAATTTAAATTTTAAGAAAAATATGATATTGTCAATCATTGTTGAAATAGTCTGTGTGGAACTCGAGCGGCTTATTGTCCTTATTTTTCTTCCCATGATTTACTTGAATCAAATTTATTCAAGCAAACCAAGCCTAATATAAGATTAGTAATAATAAGAAATACATTATAATATGTGAAGACTTTCATATAAATTTATTAGAGGTCACCAATCACAGTCGCAGAATTCTGGAATTCTTCGGATGTTACAATTTGTCATATCTTTTTTAGAGTACACGATGATCACATCTTTCAAAATTTACCTTGACAATATTTACACAAATTTGCATTCATGCGAAAATTTTTTTTTCATAGTTCAAAATTGAACAACAGCGGCTACTTAGACTCTTTAAATATCGCTTAAAAGAACACCAAAAATAGTCATAAAGAAAAAGGATGAAAGAAAGACAAACATTTCTTAATTTCTTAGAAACAAAGTACAAATATTATATATAAAAGATTACTTAACGTGAAATCTAATATTAATATTTTTAACATAGGAGACTATCGAACTGAGAATGTCTCCTTAGCAATTAAATGGCCACTGCCTCAGCTTTTGCAATGACTTGAGAAAAACCCAGAACGCTGGTTATCAGTCAGTGCCAACATCCACGCAGGAGCGCCACACCAAGCTCGTATACATATATATTGTAGTTTTACTCCCACCCAGGAACACAGCACTTTATTAAACAAATTAAGTACATACATTAATAAATAGCAGCCTGTTTATAAACAGATGCTTAATAATTTCATTATACCTATTACTTTGATTACTATAAGAATAAGTATCATATTAATACCTACATTAATAATTTATTATAACATTAAAAACTATTACATAAATAAACTAATAATATATAAAACATAATTATTGAAATTGTTATATAAATTAATATATAGCAAGATCTGTTGCAATTAAAGTAAAGGATATTAACGGTAACTTAGGTATGCTGTAACTGTAACAAATAATCCTTCAGTTTTCGTTTAAAAGTTTGTTTACTGGTCGCAACGCGCACAGGCAGGGGAAGATCCTTTCAACCTTTCGGCATTGCAAATCTGAAACTGCCACGAAACGCTGCAGTTCGGTGCACCGGTAGGATAGCCCTGACCTTGTACTTGTACTTATCAAAGTTCAATTTGTTGAATAAGTAAATAAGAGTTCCACACCTAACAACACCAATCAACATCACAGCAAGATGTAATTGCCTCCTCGCTTGTATTTTTAGTATATTTGTTTTATTTAAATCGTACGTAATTACGAAACGGATAAGAATCCGGAAACAAAAACGAGCACATGTGTTCTGGAGTGGTATATCAATCTTTGCGAACAACCACGTATACAATTTCCATAGACAATGTCACAATTGTATACTTAAATTTAGAAAAATCATCATTAAAAGGGTTGTGGAACTACAATACTGTGATGATTCCAATGATTTATACAGCACGATGTTTAATGTAAAAAAAAGGGAGGGTGATAATATTTTTCAAACAAAGAATATTAAAAGAAGTGACTGGACCCTTTGGTGATTAGGCAACAGTGGGAATACAAAAAAGTAGAAAGAAATTATATGACCTTTACGATGAAAGGACATATATTAAAAGCGAAAATTTGGGCAAGTATATCCAAAAACCACTCAAAAACTTTTCAACGCGTACGTATCGCAGCCAAACTGTGTATTAATAATAAAATAAAGCAAAACTTAATTAAAACAACTTTGAGTGTAATAGTAAGACGCTGGGAAAATTGAGGATCACGATCTTATTTTCCAGCTTAATATATAATAAAATTTTAAAAATGACATTGACTTTGCAGATGCAAAAAGAAATCTAAAAGGAAGTTATAAAGTGCATTCCAGTTAATAACAAACGGTTGGTAGAATTTAGAAAATGTATCATGCGGAGGATTCTGAACTACAATACTGTGACACTTCCAGTAAGTTGTACATCTCAATACTTCATGTAATAAAAGAAGAGTACAACAATATTTATCAAACAAAAGTTATTAATGTAAATGAATCATTATAGTAGTGATTGGGCAACAGTGGGAATACACAAAAGTAGAAAAAGATTTTGTGACTTTCATGACGAAAGTACATATAATAAAGTTGAGTATGTAAGAAACGACAAAAAACCTTTAAGCGTGTTTGTATTGCGGCTAGATCGAATTATATTAATATTAAAATAAAGAATAGCAAAAATGTAGGAAAAACAACATGGAGTGCCATAAAAAACGAAATTGGTACAATTAAAGGTCAAGATCTTACTTTCAACATAAGATAAATGATAAAATTCTAAAGACATAGAAGATGCCCAAACTTTTTCAACATTTTTGACTGACATTTCAATTTCAACCAGCAAATCTCTCAATTCATCTCCGAGGGAAAATGTTCTGCCTACTAATATTAATTTAGAATTTAAATATGTAAATTCGGAAGACATTATTAGAGGATTTAAGTCGTTGGATATGAAAAAGACTGCTGATCTCTTTGGTCTGTCAGTTAAAATTATAAACTCCATTATCGATTGTATTTAACCGCATTTGGCGCTTATCTTCAATAAATACTTGATAATGGCATATTTCCTGATCTGATGAAAGAAAGCAAATTGTTCCGATATTCAAAGGCTTATAGGAAATCAAACCCTACTAACTTTAGTTATCTATACTCCCGACATAAAGTGTAAAACCAAAACCGTGGTTTAACACGGGTCAGCTTAACAACCGATGCTTTACCAAAATTTAATATACGAATGAAAAATTTAGAATGTTTTAATATATATATTTGAATTTGAATGCCTTTGAAAGATTTAACGGTATTCAAATATCAACCACCAAATCTCTTAATTCATCTCCCGCTCTTGCTGAATCACTATTGAAGGAAGATGTTCCGCTCAGTATCATTAATTTTGAATTTAAATATGTAAATTCGAAAGACGTTATTAAGGTGTTTAAATCCTTAGAAATGAAAAAGAGTGCTGACCTCCGTGCTGTGTTAGCTAAAATTGTAAACTCTATTAATGATTGTATTGCAGCACACTTGGCATTTATTTTTAATAAGTGTCTGAATGATGCAGTTTTTTCTGATCTGATAAAATAAAATAAAATCATCTCTACGTTTAAAGGCGGTAGTCAACTAAATCCCACCAACTTTAGGCGGCTTATATCCATCCTACAGACATGTATTAAAATCTTTGGAAAATTGATTTTACCCAACTGTTATCACATTTTTATAGTGACAATTTAATGTCCAGAAAACAGTTCGGTTTCACGCGACGTCGCTCGACAATCGATGCTGGCGTCAAACTTGTCTAACAAATTTTCAGAGTCTGGAAGGATTAACAAAACGTGGTAGGAGTGTTTTGTGATCTCTCAAAGGCATTTATTTGTGTAAATCACGAAATTCTGATCGGAAAACTACGTCATTGTGCGGTTGCAGGATTTAGAGGGTCGATATTAATGGTTTAAGATCATCAGTATTTGTGGTCCGCATTGTTTATATTAATGACTTACCCTGTATTGTTGGGAATATTCATGAGATAGCATTATTCGCAGATAACACTTCATTATTTTAAGTCAAAAGCAAACAAATCACCTATGACGATTTAATATTATTCTCTCAAAAGTAGAAAAGTGTTTTACCTCCTTTTATTAATAACCTTCTTTCAATACGAAGAAAACAAAATGTAAAATTTTCACTTTCGAACGTTAAACATAGACGTGGCACCATTCTATTACGTAATGAGAAATTAGAACTTGAACAGGCTTCAATGGAGTCCGCATATCAATATGTTGACAAAATACTTAGGCTCGCTGCATGTAAGTGTTAAAACATAAGAAATTTTGCAAATAACCGAACCAAGAGATTGGTCTATTTTGAGTGTTTTCATTGCTTGATGTCGTACGGCATATTGCTGTGGTAGCATGCGACAGATATTAATAAAATTTTCGTGCCGAACGAATAATCTTTTAGAACTAAAGTCAAGGAACTTGGGATCTTTAACTCTGAATTTCAATTTATATATGAAATTTTATAAAAAAAAATGGTGTACAATTGTTTCAGAAAATAGTCACAACCATAACTTCAATACAAGAAATAAAATAAACTGTGTTTACATGTTGTCGACTACATAAATTCACGAATTCGTGTAGGAGACTCTGTGTGAGCATGTCCAAAGGTCTCTAAATATATTCAAAATTTACACTTGAACACATTTTAAATCATCATTAAGCAAATGCTTGTTAGATATTAAATAATTTGGTGAATATTATCAGGACAAATATTCATGGACTTAACCAGCTCGTCTTATTGCGGTTTTGTTTCTTTACGAGTATTTTATAAATTTATAGATGTTTCATTGTATAACATTATATATTTATAGTTCAAAAGAGCTAACCCTCGAGTTATTCGCTCATTCGTCTTGAGGGAAACCTGCCTTCTGAACGAGTAGCAAAGTTAAGTAATAAAATATAAATCTTCAAAGTATAGTGACATGTGTCTAGCGTTGTTCATGACCCACGAAATGAAGATACATTTCAATTTGAAAAATAAATTGATTGATTTTAGGATCTGGTGATGGAGCTGGAATTTTGGCACTGAAATTCCATAATGAGACATATACCAGCCATGTTTGGTTCGTTGAAGATGCCTTAAAATGCACATTCAATGTGATCGATTATTTGATCTGATGATGGAGATCCATCATCTGATCCCAGAAGGCATCGGAACTCCATAACGGAACGTATAATATTCTAGCCGTGTTTGAAATTGTTTTAATTGTATTGAAATATACCCGGTCGTAAATGGTATTCAGAGTTTAATATCAAGTTCAGTGGGTAAACACTGGAATCACATTATAGAAGAGTACCTATATCATAACTATGTCTGGGCTTTCTGAAATTACTTTCGCCATCTATATAGTCTACTGGAGAGCGGCTTCGAGTCACCCTGAATATTAAAATCTTGTGTTCCCATGCAAGCCAATGTGAAAAACGTGCTATAGGGGAATCGTATAATGGTAGTTTAAAATGTCATGTCAGGACACCGGGTGCAATTCTAAGTAGCCTTGTCCCTACGAACTATTATAGAGAGTTATCTAGAATCAAAATTACTTTTCGTAATTTTGATGATTATAAATGTGCTGCAATGGTTTTGATTTTGAAGTCATAAAGATAAAGTGAAAACAAAAAAATGATTTTATTGAAAAAAGCGCGGTATTTCATTTGTTGTGAATACATCAATTATCATGAATAAAAATAGAGTTATTATAAGATATTATATAAGTTTTATCCAGCAAGCTTTTATAATTTTTTTGTTATCATTTTTATTTTAGACTTGTTGTAAATCATTGAAGCGTATTTTGTTAGTTTGGAAAAATGTTATTTACTCATTTAATGCTCTACAAAACATTTATGACCTGTTTTTGAAACTTATTTCAAAGAATCTCAATTTTCATAAAATTACAAAAGCATTAAAATTTCGGCAAAAACCACTTTTGATATTAAATTATATAATCCCTTGAATGTATGATCATAAAATCGTTGGATAGTTAAAAGTATTTCTGTGGACCGTTATGAAGGTACTTTTTACAAAATTTTATAAAGTCGAGTTGAATTTGTATACGATTTCAATAAAAGAAGATAAGTTTATGATATACGTGATTACGTACATCATAAACTTATCTTGTAAATATCATTGGCTTTAGGATTAATGAAGAGTTTCCATTTTTGACAATTTGACATCACTCATAAATGACTCACGACACGTGGCACTTTACGTTAGCTCTTAGTTAGTGTGGTATAGCATGCGGTAGTTACCATTACTGTTAAAACTATTAATAATAATAATATTTTGACACTGAAAATGTTTTATCGATCACCTCATTGTAAGAGTCCCCTTTCAGCGAAAATTAAAATTAGCTCTGATATCGTGATTTCTAAGTTTAAGAGAATAATTGAGGTATCAAAAGCTGCGTGTGAACTGAACAAGGACTATATATGACTATAAAATTTGTATTTTAACGGAACCGCTAAAAAATGGATGTTTTAGATTTCTTTTCTATTTTAAAAGGGCACATTTAAATCTATTTAGACATTTATTTTTTAAGTTTGAAATTTTTATATTTAGGATTCACTTGAAACATCTGTTTTTTCATTTATTGAAAACATTGAAAATTTATGGAATTACGATTTTTTTAAATCATCTGTTTCCAGATGATGTTGACAGTTTTGGATAAGTGTCTAGCCGAAGCCAGTAGCAAAATCAGGTATTTCTGAGTAACAGTAAAACGTGTAGGTTGAAATGAGTTGAATTCAGAAAGCGATGACAAAGATTGAAAAACCATTCGAGCATCTGTAACACTATCATTTTGCGCACAAAATATTTTGCAAAAATTCTACATAGTAAATTAATTTACGAATCACAAACAAATATATACCGTTAAATAAAAACTATAATAACTTAATTGGCTTTGGGGTTGGGATTGTAATTTATAGAAATTCATATGCGTCCATATAAGTTATCCAACGCCATTAAATATTTCAGAAGAGAAACAAAATGTGTAGAAACATTATTATTGTGAAATGTATGTTCCTAGGTTGACTAACTAAGAGATATTCAATTTCAAAATGTACATAATTTCAGGAAAATATAAACATACAAATTTATTTCTTAATTTTTTAAATCTCATATTTCTTAGGTGTCTATTCATTCTTTTTCAACGTCGCCTAATCTACTGAAAATAATCTTACGTCGCAATAATAACACGGTCAACAAATATTAATATACCGAAATACCGTTGATAGTTTTGTATTAGGCATGCATTGTCAACACTAAAAAATTTTTATTATTTTTCTTAAGTGTAGTTTTCTATCAATCCTCTGTTTTGAGTGTTGACTGCGATTAATAATTTTGTGTGTTCGTTTTGCTATCTTATTAGTACATTTACATAAATAAATTTATTTTATATAATTTGTTCATCGTGAAGAAGTTGTCTTAATGGTCGAAATGTTTTGTTATATTTGTGGTGAATATACAGTTAAAATTCAGGAAATCCATAACAAAATTTATAATAAGTGCCTATTTTCCTATTTTAAGTTGAAAATTGTGGATGAATTGCCGTGGATACCCCAGATTGTTTGTAAAATGTACTATGAACACTTGATACAATGGGTCTGTGGTCAAAGAAGTCGTATGAGGTTCGGAGTGCCTATGCAATGGAAAGAACAAAAAATCACTACGACGACTGTTACTTCTGCTGTGTCAATTTGCGGGTTAACTTTAAAAAATGGTTTACCCAGACTTACAGAATTGCTAGAAGACCTTACCACATTCAGAGGAAGTACTTGTTCCAACATTTTGTTCTACCGGGAACTATCATTTGAAGAAAACTTTAGTAATATGAAGAGCGGCAGCGATTTCGGAGAAACGGCGTTCATATAAAACCAAAACTTTTATCCAAGAACAAGTAAATGATTTGATAAGGGATCTTAATTTACCTAATAGTCCATTGAGTTACATTTGGGGTTGCGTTTTTTAGAGGACGTAATTTTATTTTTTTGATGTGTGGGGGGGGTCAGTGTAAAGCTAAAAACAAGTTTGTGGGGTCGCCACCCTTGTCCCACGGCCGCCATCTTGAAAATAGGGGTTGAAATGGTATTTACGATATATCTATTAAACTATTTATTTGATTAAAAAAATTTGTTAACATTTTTTGTTACAAATTAAATTTTCTACAACTTTGGTCCAGTAACTTTTTGTCGTATAACTATAAATAAAAAAGTTATAAGCGAAAATCTTCAGAAATTCGAGAAAAAATGTATATTTGTCGATTTAACTTTTTTTTTATCATTTTACGAAAAAATGATATCTGACCATTTTTGTAGATCGTTTTTTGAGGAACAACTTTCATTCGCATCATTTTTTCATTAAGTCAATAGTTAAGGTTTTACAGCGCTCCGAAGTGAGTACTATTTTCAGTACTTTAACTATACCTATATTATACGTACCTATAATATGTCATCAGTTATTGATTGTTTTTATTTTTATACTTTATTATTATAATTTTTTTAATTCTAAATATTGCAATATTATTAAAAATTAATTATTCCTCTTTTCACTCCATAACAGGATTTAACAATTATTGATTTTAAAATAATTTTAAATCTGATGGCCGTTACCGAGAATACTGTTCAGGTAGAAAATACCCAAGGACCATGAGGGAATAAAAGAACAAACAAAGACCCTGCTTTGCTCACTGTAATTGGTGAACGTTTTTTATCTCTTTATACGGTGGTAATAAAGATGATAATTCTTGACAGCCTAAGATACCGCCAAGGCAGTGACAAAAGTACATTTAATTTATCTTCACTTCCTCCAACACAAGACACAGCTCGCTTTCATACTTTCCGAGTCTACCGTCAGGTCCAGTCGTGGCTTGTAATTATAATGATCTCGAAGACTGGTGCTGGAAAAATGTGGAAAATTATTGATGCCAGTGCAGAACTCTAAACCTCCAGCACCCCTGAGCTTCTAAAATTGATCTTTGCAAATGTAAAGGAAACTGTGGAGCGATGGTGGATGCCGAAAAGCAGGAATGAAATGTTCTGCAGTATGCTTCCATTGTTCTGGAGAGACTTGCAGCAACGTAATGGAACTCTCAGAATTAATAAATGAAAATGACTTTGATGATGAACCATAACATTAACACCTTCCTTCTCCAGTTCTCCCACTGGTATTTAATTCAGAAACCCGATCAGATGCTGAGCCGCTGCCTGGTCCATCAAGACGACTGAGGACGAATTGTAGTTCTAATTTATCACCGTGGATTATGCCTATTGGGGATACCACGTAAAAAAAAACGCCTCTAGACTCTACCTCGTGGGTGGTGGGGAAAAGAGTCAATATTTAATTATTATTACCAAATTTAGAATTAAAAAAATTATAATAATAAAGTAAAAAATAAAATAAAAAAACAATCAATAACTGAGGACATATTATAGGTACACACGTATAATAGGTATAGTTAAAATACTGCTAGTACTCACTTCAGACGCTGTAAAACCTTAACTATTGACTTAATGAAAAATGATGCGAAAAGAAGTTGTTTCTCAAAAACGATCTACAAAATGGTCAGATATCATTTTTTCGTAAAATGATTTAAATCGAAAATATAAATTTTTTCTCAATTTCTGAAGATTTTCGCTTATAACTTTTATTTATAGTTATACGACAAAAAGTTACTGGACCAAAGTTGTAGAAATTTAATTTGTAACAAAAATGTTAACAAATTTTTTATCAAATAAATAGTTTAAGAGATATATCGTAAATACCATTTCAACTATTTTCAAGATGGCGGCCATGGGACAATTGACTGTTTAACTACACATCAAAAAATAAATTACGTCCTCTAAAAACCTGGTAAAGACCTAAAAAAATGTAACATTTTAATGGACTAGAGTGCTTAAACAGTCGTTTATCACTCGTAAATCAGTTTCCTCAGCCTTTCCATTTATGATGTTTAAAGATTTTTGTCAAAAAGTGCCTAAATAACTCGTTAAAACTTTTGAACAAAAAATGATATTTCTTATTTTCGATAAGCAAAATTCTGTTTATTTGGGATAAGTGGTCAGCCGGTCAGTCGTGTTGTACCTACTGTAACGAGGATTTGATAATATAGTATTCCAATTTTTTTCGTTTAAAATACAATCAAAATGTGAGGTATAAAAGGACTTTACAGAAATATACCTAATCAACTCTGCTCTCATACTTTCTGCGTTGTCACAATATTCGTTCGCTCATCAATAAAGACACAGTTCTTAAAGTACGTAAGGCGCAGTGAAAATTTTTGGAATGAATGAAGAAATTACTTTGAATTATCAAAAATGAATTTATTGTTTCCCAAAATATTCTTCGTTAGCGTAAATGCACTTTTTCATACCAATATACCAATTTTGAAAATATTTATGCCACTGCTGGTGACCTCGGAAACATGTTTTTCGTACTCTTCAACAGCCTCTTCTGGAGAGAAAAATCGTTGACCGCGTAATTAGTTCTTAATTTTTGCAAACAAAAAAAGGTCACAAGTTGCCAGGTCAGGACCTTTATGCAAGATTGCTCATTAGTTCTACGTTTTTCTAGAATTTCAAAAATTTTTCCCAAAAATTGTTTGTCTGTTTGACGATATGAGAACTGGCATTGTTATGGTGCTAGATAATACGACGTTTACGGTAATTTTTACGGAGTTTGTCAATAGCTTCCAGCAAGCAGATGTTTATTTATCAATCACTATTCACGGTACGACAATTCTCCAAAGTAACAGTAGCCACTTGTTCATTTTTTATTAAAAAAAAAGAAGCAATCATCCCTTACAGGCACTTCACTAACATGCCACTTTGGTATGTTTCGGTTCACCTCGATAGCCCATATGGTCGATTGCTGCTTTGTTTTGGGATTGTAACAATAAATCCATATTCTTTAAGTGTTACAATGTCCCACATCAAATTTGACGCTTCTTCTTTGAATCTCGTAAGCATGGCATTGCACCAAGTGACTCGGTGTGTTTTTGAGCCTCAGTCAAATTGTATGGAATCCACCACAAGCATAGCTTTTTCATACCCAATATTTCTACGCAGAATTTATTGTATTTGACACATGCCTACGCCGAAATATGCCCGAATCTCATTGGTACATTACGTGGCTGTCCGTTTCGATTATGCGGAGCACAACTTCGATGTCACCATCGCGACCATCACGAAATTCGTCACTGAGATTGACACGACCGCACTTTAAAATTCTGTAAACCAGTTTTAAATAGTCGTCTTGTATGTTCATCTCCAAAAGCAGTTTGAAACCGAGTGAAATTGCTGAGCTGTCAAATTACACTTAAAATCATAGCATGAAAAACATTGACGAATTAAATCCACAGTGATGACGACACGCAGATGACTGCTTTTTGTACTAGTCGTGTTTAAAAATAAATCTTTTTGTATGAATTTTCGATTAATACGCCATATGATAAATAATGTATCTTCCTTTGTTTTTTTTGTTACTATAAAATGGTATTGCAAAATGTCAAATACAAGTATTATATACACTTTGACAGAATACATGCTTTTATTGTGACTTTGAGCAGCTTTTCGATATTAAAATAGTAAGCAACTATGCAACTTTCCTTTTCCATTTATGTTGTTTACCATTGGTCCATTATGCCACTGTGGAAATGGTTTCAAAATTTTTAATGAAACAAATTAAACAAATAACGTTCTTATATCAAGAATACAACAGTTATAGTTTGTTTAATTAAATATTAAATGTGCTATAAATTCCTTTATAGTATCTTAATTCTTTATTTCTGGACTTGATAACTGCTGCTCGTGAAAAACAAAAAAAAATATATCAAAAAAATTTAAGAATGTTTACATAAGTACAGAGGGGAGGAGTAAAAGCTTTACTTATTTTTGCTGATAAGGGTGGGGGCGGAGGGGGGGTTAAAATTTACACAAATTGTGCTTGCATAATACTTGAATGGCCCCTAAAACACAACATGTTTTCACAACATCAATAGTTAAATCATATGCTGTATTAATTGGCCTACATAAAATAACTCATTTACTTACCATGATCCCAAATTCACATTCTACGTATCTACGAGCTCTGCTGCTAAGGTGATAATTGTAAACTTTTTATGTCACATTGAGATTTTGGGCGCCGTATGGACGCATAACATGCTTACTTAAACCAAAAGCTTCATCACTGACAAGTACATATGGAATTAGTGGCTCATTACCATGATTATTTACGAATAGTTAGGTTCAGGCAATGGTAGTTCATTTCTCGTTAAAATCTAGTACAATGTCGAAGTTATAAAAATGGTAGAATCACTTCCTTTCCGTACGCGCCCACTTCAACAAAAACAAAGTTATAATTGGAATCTACAACCGATAGCAAGACAATTCAAAAATAACTTTTACAATTACAAAACAGAGAGCCACTGTTGGCAGGTTTTATTAAACGTAAATGTTTCCCATCAATAGCTCCGAAACAATGAGGAATGTTAGCTTTGAGATCAAAATCTGATGCAATATGTTGTAGTTTTCCTACTGTGATCTCTTTGTGTACTGTGGTCGAAGATATTTCCATATACCTTGACAAACTGACGAAATATTCTAGAAATTGTTACCCTTCCACGTTTAAATTTGAAATGCAAGTCGTTCATCAAATTTCTGCTGCCCAAGTACCTAAAAAAAAAAAATATTATTACGTGCACATTTTTTCTTTTTTTCGCAGGTAAAGAGATTGTAAAAAAATGGAGAAGCGTGAAGGACAACTTTTTCGATACGTAAAAGAACTTAGGAAAACAATTCATCTGGATCAGGAGCAAAACAGATAAAAAAATATTATTACTATCAGATGCTGTTTTTGATGAAAGTTACCCAAAATAAAACTGACAGTAGCCTTGAGTCTACAGAAATAGAACGAAACGAAACCACAACATCATCTTCTCCGCTTCCGATAAGATTTCGAGGCACAAACGTCAAAGACGTTGCAAGAAAAAGAAAATCGCCACCATTGCAGTCACGCGACTATCAAACTGGACTACTACTACATCGGGTATCAAACAGCTGAATTCGAAACTACGTACTTATCAAACATTATAATTAATAACTTTACTGGTGATAGTCAAGAAGAAGAATATAACTTTGCTTTGTTGTCTTATACTAATACTTCAATAAAACTGTATTAAAACATAATAAATGAATAACTGATTAATATTATTATGTTGTTTGCATTACTTACCTCAATGTAATACCAATCATTTCAATTGGTCTTATGGGGTTCCTGAAATTGGTATACTGCTTCTTTAAATGTGGTTCTAAGGTTATCACCAAATTAAAGCTGGCCACAATCAACGTTTAAAAATTGAAAAATTTATCTTCATCTACAACAACTCTATATTTCTTCATAAAAAAAACTGACCATCACTATTTCTTAATGCAATGAAGGGATATATCTAGAAACTTCTATTGTTTATACGTTTGCTTTAGCGGTGGCGTAATAAAATATTTAAAAGAGCACGTTTATATCGATCCATTGCGAAGGTTGAACTGAGACTGCAACGGTGTATGTACTCTCTTGCTTTGCGACATTGTGCGTCGACGCAACGCAGTTGTGGCATACAATGCGTTGATCTGTTGCGACGATGCGATACAACGCAACGCACCGCACTAATGTAATCTGAGCGTAAAGCGCCGTACGGCCGACAATCGCTATCCTCCTCTAACGAGTGATGTGTGCTAACTCTCTTTCACTCTATTTTTAATATTTAGCATATTTAATAGCCAGCAACCCTTATTTGCGGCCAGATTTACTAAAGCGACTGTATATAATCATAAACAGAAAAAAATAGCTTTAATTTGATACATAAACGATAAGTGTACGTTAAGAACGTAAAAATGTAACAAACTCATACTTGTTTACACCTGGCTGCGAAGCGGTGCGGCCATGTGGGCAACGGCAACAATGATTTTTCAAATTTTTTAAAAGTATAGGTTTGAAGTGAATGAGACTGGCAACACTGCTGCCTACTGTCACAGATGTGTTTTCGCATCGCTCTCGAAATAATAATCAATATTATTACTTAATTAGCTATTAGTGTTATCAAAATAGAGTAATTAGCTTAGTTATCTCCTTAAGAACACAAAGTGTAAATATTTTCTCTACACTACTACCTACAATCACTACATAGTACAAAAGTGCTGCGCGTGAGTGACGACGCGACGCCATTAAACATTTGAACTCTATTTACACGTTTCATTAATTTCGAATAGTATATTTAGTTTGTGAATCTGTGATGTGCCCTGTTGTGCTGTGGCAGACCCAGATCGTCGCTATCAAGGAAATCCTGGTGAGATCGCTCCATTTACACATTGTTTACCATAGGAAACGAATCTGACAGTATCTAACAAAGGTGCAATAGTATATACACTTCTCTATAAATCAGTTCCCACTCCTTACTAATAGAGTTCCTAATACTGCTTTACATATATACTATTCTTACACACCATAGAATACTACAGTCAAAACACTGAGTGCATTGTTATAATTTTAAACACTACCTTGTAATAATAAACATTAAGAAAAAAAAAATAAAAATAAAATTGAACACTTAACTATTAAGCTAATTATATAAGTGCGTAAATGCATGCATACTTTTTAGTTAATTATAGTTACAGATATCTATTGATTGTCATACTCAATTAATATTTATTGACAGCACATAATTAAAATTAAAACTGATTTATATATTATTGTTGTTACACATCACAAAACTATAGTAAAGATACTAACTGTATATTATAAAGACAGCTAGGAATATAGCTCTTAGGTTAAGACAGTATTAATAAGAAATAAGTGCAACAGAGTTGGGTCGGTTTAGAAACAAGAGTGTGTAAATTCCCACATACCTCTAACTTAATTGCAATCATACACAGTGATTACTGACTGATAATGAGTATGTAGAATAACCGTATACTATATATCATAATATATCAACAATACTGAATAACCTAGTATTATAAATAGTTATAAACTATAGGAAATATAATCTTGAGGTATAACAATTATTAAAGGACATAGTTAATGGTCTACTTCTGTATAAGTGCATATTATGAATCGATCAGTAGTAGAACTGCTTCGCTCATAACTATAAGAGTCTATTAAGTTACCTAAGGAAGCACTATACCTAACAGTAAAATACAACAAACTGATTTGCAATATAACAATTGAGTACTATTTTATTGGTCATAGGATGAAGTAGAAATAAAAATTAATACATTATATGATACATATCATTATATGATACAAACATCTCGAGCTGACTGATAGTAAGTAATTATTAAGTATTATACAAATAGTAAGTACTAATAGATAACTTTTGATAATACCACAGGACAAGAACAGTTGGTACATATATACACGTTTGATAATAATCCCTACAATATACCTATTATCCAGTAGGAGACTGAGAAATCAGAAATTGTTTTGTCATTCGAAATATACACTGGTTTGTTAATTTTGTAACAGGATTACCACAACAAATAATAAATCACTGTGCTGTAATTACAAAACAGCATAAGATATATATTATTGTCAAATATTTGTAGTGATTAACACTACAAACTGAACGATACTACATCTACTATAAAGATTATTATCAATCATTAGAGGGCGAAGTGATTAGTAAGTTATATTAGTAAAAGCAAAAAATAGGAATATTATTAAACACTGAATCAGCTATCAATTGACTAACAATACAGACTCCTAAGAAACTGCAAAGAGACCTGATAATTAATATATTGTACATCTAAATTGCTAGAAATTTTTAGTTTCAAGTTTCAAGAAGTAGGAAACCATAACCCACAATGGAAGAATACACAATCATAAAATAAAGGAGACGGTAACTGTCTATACAGAGCAATAGCACACCAAATAAATAAGCTGTTTGGGCTAACATTCGATCATAAAATGGTTCGAAAGACTTGGCCAAATTTGTTCAAGAAGGCTAGACCACAATCCGTGAACGATTATAGAAAGATATCAATCTGCAACGCAGGCTACAGAATTTATGCCACTTACCTCTTAAAACTTTTAGATGAAGAAATCGAGACTATGGGCAATTATCAAGCGGCCTTTATGAGGTACAGATCGACGGACGATCACATATTTGTAGTTAGACGAATTCTGGATGAAAAATGGAAGGCAGGTAAGCCCGCGTATGTACTGCAACTCGACATTGAAAAAGCATTTGATTCGGTAGACTTTTGTGCTTTATATATTCTGAGAACAAGGGTCAATACTACTTTAGCCAACAGAATCATGTCTTGTCTCAAAGAACATACGTCAATCCTATGGTTTGGACAAAAACCCAAAGTATCACCAAAGGAAAGGGGTCAAACAAGGATGTCCACTCTCACCTCGGCTCTTTACCATTGTGTTGGACGACGTTTTAAGAACTCTAGAGGAGTTAGTCAGTGAAGTAAGATTGGATCAGGATGCAGAAATTAATCTCCCCGTCATATTATCATTCGCAGACGATATTATCATTATAGGTGATAGTACCACAGTTCTCACTAATATAATGAAGAACTTAAAAGAACACCTAATTTCAGTGGGCTTAAAACTAAATGAAACTAAGACAAAGATGCTAGTCAGAGATCCAATCAACAAGAGCATAGCCAAACAAACACAGGAAATAAATGGAGTCCTAATCACTCCCGTGGACACCATTAAATATCTGGGTACATACCTGACCTCAGAGCTGTGTCGAAGAGACACGATAAAGGCAAGATGTAAACAGGCAATCCGCAATGCGAAAGGTCTCATTCCCTTCATCAAGAAGACCAAAATGCACTGGAAAATCGCCAAGTTAATTTACAAAATGGTAATTTCTCCCTCCATGACATACGGTCTGAACGTAGTAGCATTAACCAAATCAAATAGAACAAGACTGAGACAGTACGAAAGAGATTCTGAAAGATATGTTACAAGCCGCAAGAAATCAACCTAAACTAAAACACAAGAAATCCTCGAAGGAAAAACAATCACGCAAAATCATCAAGGTTAGAAGAATATGTTACTACGGTCATCTACTAAGAAGAGACCAACCCCACATACTTAACTCTGCTCTAAGATATACTACAACAGAGAGAAAAGTTGGACGTCCTATTTATACATGGGAAGATTCGCTTCGACAAGATCTCAATTATCACAATACTAATAACAAAATGGAAATGAAAAAAGCCGCGGATGAACTATACCAACTCCCAGAAACGGACACCGAAAGCTCTGCACTGAGTGAAGAAAATGAAGAATAGAAGACTAACGGGAAAAACAAACTTACTCCAGATTTCTTATACATACAAACGCTACTACAATGGGAACTAAGAAGAACAAAGCAAATTAAAGATTAGGAAGGTTGTGGACGAATTATACCAACTCTCGCTAGCACCAAAAGTTTATCTAAGCAAAGAGAATGAAGTATGAAGATTAACTGAAGAAACAAACTTTAAGAAAAAAGGCTATCTTAGAACACACATGACTTATCACAACAAAAACTAAAGGGAGTAGGCCACATTAGCAATGAGCAACGTAGAAACTAAAGATTACGGACGAACCACACCAACATCCAGAAGCAAACACTGAAAGCTCTACCAAGCAAAGAAAACGGAGAACGGAAGACAAATGGAAGAAACTTGCCTTCCTACTGTATTTATTGACATATTATAGTATCTATTACCGATCCTTAATCCAGTTTCTGGCTAAAGGTTGCACGAATACCGGCTGGCTCTACAAACTCCCGTCACTCCTAATCCAGAATAGAATCTACACTCCCCCCGATATTTACGCTCCCTTCGGTGTATCGGGACTTGTCCCTTTCAGTCATTGCGACTGGCTGAAGGTCGAGCGATGATGATGATGATGATGATGAGTATAGGTTTGAAGTGAATGAAATTTTTGCTGAAAGCTTAATATAATAACATTTTATAATAATTAAAATAGATCTTGCAGCGGAATCTTGTACTACTATGAAAATTGATGAAAGTAATTCTAAATTGACGGGCAATCAAATCAAAGTTTTACTAACGTCTACTAGATGTTATGTATGCAGGGACTGCTTAAGCTAGGCGGAGGTCCTTGGGCACACAACCAGGGCTATTGGACACACACAGCTGAAACCTTTTTCAGATCCAGCCCTCTTTTGGAAAGCCAAATAAAACATGAGAATATAACATCAGAATATAATTTTACATGCAGTTTACACAGCGATTACGACATTTTCATCCATCAGGCTTGGGACCTCGGATCTTTGCACGTCGTGTCCTTATGGAAAAGACAATTGCTTGTATGCCATCCATAAAATTTTGTAATTCTTTATATCTTTTAAAGGTGAAAACCCTTTTTGATTGTTTCTGGCTATCCCAGCTGTCATGGCGCGGCGGATCAAGAAATGCTAAGAAATACCCGCCTTCAGAACATGACTGTCATTACAGATGACTCGACCTGGCAATCTATATTGCACAGTCTGATGTGGGATTTGAGCTGAAAGAAACAGTTGCCAAGTTTCATTTGCACGTTATAAATTTATCTGAGGTCCAAAGACACGGAGAAGGCACGAAAACCCAATAAGCCTGTTTTCAGTCATCAGCCTATTTTACTACCGAAAAAGCAATAGCTTGTTTATAGATGATATCGTATTTTAATTTGAACATAAAGACTAGAAATTAATTGAGGGCGCCACTGTCATTAACATAGTAATGTTTATACTAAGTCTAAACAAATTTGATACTTGTCATTAAAAAATAATAAAACGATTGACCCTGCAGGCCATCCCTGAAACTTTCCGCTATGATATTATGTGGTTTTGTGAGTTGTAAATATTGTCTATGTGTTATTAAGATGAAAAATTTAAAACACGATTGACCCTTTAGGTTGTCCCTGAAACTTTTTATTACTTTCGATCTCAAAGTGATAAAAATACAGGAGCAGCAAATTATTGAGCTCATCATGCTCAGAAGATCGATTTTATTATATTTTTAAATTCTCCGAACTCAAAAATATGGTTTTAACACGTTCTGAACGCTTACAATTCGAAAATTTATATGTGTTAAAAAACTTTTTTTAATTAAATTTTTCAACTATGATACTTTTAGATTTTGATCTGCTTTATTAGTGGAGTGTCTCAAGAGTTTGGCCTCAGAATCCAATTACATTTAATGTGTTAATGTAACACCTGAATAATGTTTTATAGATAAAGTTTTTATTAATTTTTTTTGTTGTTTTTTATTATTTTTTTATAATTTCAGTAACTTATTAAATTTCTCATTTTAAATTAGTATATTTTTCTTATATTTTCATTTATAATCATATTAAGGCTAGACATTAGCAAATATCTTTCGTAGGCAGGTACCAAAAAATGGAGGGGAAACAGAGCAGCTGCTCCGAAGATATTCGTTTAGTTTATCGAGGTACAGATAAATAAATAAATATAAAGACAACGTAAAAGTAGCCCGATAGAAATCGTTGTGCTCTCAAAAATAAATGTACAGATGTTTAATTTGGTGAAAATACGACCCTTAAAATTGGTCAAGAGATTTTTTTTTGCAAATACCAAAAACAAAAGACGACTCATAGAAATGTCGAAGAAGAAATTATCTAAAAATAATATTGTCACATGTCAAGCGAAAAGTGGTGCAGATAAATTAATTTTTGAAACAGCAATGAAGTTACATTGCAGCAACATTTACGGTCCACCAATGTTGTAAATTTTGTTGTTATTCACAGTCGGTTCTATTAAATGCACTAACTCTAAATGACCGTGTTTATTTTCAAAAACCATCTCGAGGAAAAGTTATATATTTTTTTTCATCTCACAACTTTAGAAATCACTGCCGCAATGCAAATAACATATTCTTTTCTTACGCGCTTACATTGATTTTGATACGATGTCTGATTTTTTTCAATATAGGTAAAAACAAGTTTGGTACACATTTTGAAAAATGCAAAGATTTTCATAACGCTAGTGAAGTATTTGAAAATGTTAATGAAGATCCTAACAATATTTTTAAAGCTAGTGTAGCATGCATTTTGTTATAATACAGCGTACCCAAGAAAATCAAAGATATAAATAAATACATTGAAATTCAATTCTTTTCTGAAGGGCACAGCAAAAAAGACAAGCGTTTTATGATCATCTCCAGTACCTACGTTGATGTAGCATTTGAAAATTTAAAGAGTATATCTCCAGCTACGAATATGGTTGGGTAATAACATTTCCAGTGAAAGTTGAGGGTGGCGGTATGTTTCTAATCGATTTGAGCCAATAATTAATCAATCTCCAGCTTCGAATAATTTACTGAAAATGTTATTTTGTAATTGTAAAAAAGGATGTGGAAATGCCTGTAAATGTCGGAAAAGTGGTTTATGTTGCACTGCAGCGTGTTCACAATGCAATAGTGATAGATGTTTCAATTCATCTCCTACTTTAAAACTAAATGAGGTAAAAAAATTGACGGAAACGAAAAAAATTAATTTCAGTGATCTTTAACTTTGTATATATATAATAACAAATAAATATGTAATTTTTATGAAATTGTTTTTTATTAAAATTTATCTTCTTTACCATTAACTTTTAATAATATTACGACAGGACATGTACTCATTAAATGATTTCTCCACAAAATTTGTTTATTAAGCTTGTAATATATTAGTTTATATGCATATATCTATGTTTATTTATTTATTTTGTTATTAAATGAAAAGCAACAAATTTTAATGGGTAAACTTCGAAATATAACTTATCATTAATATAATCCGACAGGTTTCAGAACAATTCGTTCTAAGTAATTGGATTCCTAGATTTTTACATTTCACACGCTTGAGACACTTCACCATATGCCACCCGACGCAGTTTTTTTTTAATAGAAAAAGTGATAGAGCACCAAACCAATTTATCAAGAACTTCACGGAATTCGGAAAAAACCCTTTTTACCAAATTTTCAGTTATGTAATTATATTTCTTGAACGAATCAATGGATTTTTATGCAGTTTACAACAATCGACTTTGTTATTTAAGCAGAAGAGCAGGTAGATTTTGGAATTTATCGGTAGAGTAGTTTGAGAAATATTCTAAAAAAACACTTTTATGAAAAATGTTTCTCCAACGATATTTCTTCAACAAATCAACCGATTTTTATGCATTTGCAGCATTCGATGCATCTGTTGGAAGAAAATAGTTGATTAAATTATTATATCGTTCAATAGAATAGTCCAAAAGTTATTTACAAAAAAAAATTTTTTAGATTCATCGAGATCTATCAGGTGAAATCAGTTCATCACTCAATTATCGAAAATTGCACTACAAACTGTACCTTCCCAATTTTTGCAAATTATTAAATTTTCATAGCAAGAAGTTAAAAAAATCCGGGTTAAATAACAGTCTGTCTGATGAATCCTAATACTTGTGTAATTAGTGCGAATGTTTTAAATATAAAAAAAAAAGTGTTAGAAATCCAAAAACAAACATCCAGGTTTTTATTTATGTGAAATTCTTTAACTCAAAACCCCTATAACAAACCTATATATTACAAGAGAAAGTTAGTGTGTATTTATTCGTTTAAATTATTAAAATCTAAATATACCACTCCCGAGATGCCAGGTTCTGTATCTGATTCTAGCCCAGTTTCTTCCTGTTTGGGACTCTTGCTCATCTTCAGAATCTGGGCTGCTGTCCCTTATTTCGTCACCTACAGAAATCATTAACCTTTTAATGTCGACTGAAAGTACCTTATTGTATTATTCTTCTTTATTTTCTACACATTCAAAGTAATTTTTCCACGTTTTAGAATAAATACTATTAAAAGCTTCCACTATTGCTTTTTTTTTTGTCTATTCTTTATATATTTTTGGGTATTGCTGTTAAATTACATGCAGCAACTTTTTGCTTTGCTATATTCGAAATGAGCTCCATCGGGTTTAAGTTGGCTGTAACTTTACCACTTCGTGACCATGCACCGTCAACAGTTAATCAATCTCGTAAACTGGGTCAAGTTTGTGCCTTTTGAGTAACATTAATGATGATGGTTTTCATAGAGATGGATCGAACGGGATATTATTTTCCATTAGCCGAAGTTTTATTTCGTGAACTCTGTAAATTGTTGTTGGAGTTTTGTTCTTCACAATCCTGTGGAAAAGAGCATTGTCCATTAAGATTATACTAATTTCGTGTAGTTTTAGGATAAGTTTTTCCGTCACTCATTTTGTTTTACCTATAAAGAATACATAACATTATAAATATCAAAATTCGTTCAACCACAATACAAATGTACTGTTGTGACAGAATTGTTATAGTGTTGCCTTTAAATGAAAAAAAAAAGTAATTACTACTTTACTTGGTCAAACCATAGTGAAGATCGAATGTATACGGAACAGGGTAGTGTACTTTATATATTCAGAACTATCAAACTTTATTCGTTGAAGGTGATACAGGTATACGCGCCGAATTCGACACACCCTGAATACGAAGTAGATATCATATACGACGATATTTCAAATCTCATACACACCTTACGAATTTACTATACAGTTTTAGTGGGGAGGCATTCAACACGAAATTAAGCAAACGAGATAGTGATGAACTGAAAATGAGGCAATTTGGAATCTGGCAGCTAAACTCTAGGAGGCAGCCCACTGGCCGATTTCATGTAAAAAGAGGGATTTTTTTCTTATCAAGTCCTTGTTCAGAAAGCGGCTTTACACAGAAGAAATAATCGGTCATGCCAACCATAAATTTGAATAACGTAATGAATTTGAATTGTTGATTTTGTGCGAGTCAGTATTTTGGTTGTCTTAACCAACCTGTATATTAGTCCGCTTGTTCCGATTGGTTAAATTATAATCATTATTTGTTAATACATCGAATCACTCAGTTATCGCAACAAAATATATTTAACCAAGCCAAATTCGAAATTGGGTAGAATATTTTTTTAGTGTACAAGAAATGGACCTGAACCACCTCTTCGGTTCGACGAAGAGTGAGATAGATTCCGATCATATTTAATGAACTGTCGGTGATCAACAAGGCGAGAACCGGAAATGGCACTGCATCGTTAGAGATGTATTAAATACAAATGTAAAGTTAGTAGGGTCTCCTCCGATGAAGTCTACGACTCATCCAATAACTACAACATCAACAATTTCGAAGTTTTTTAGTTATAACTTCAAAATTGCTTCCAATGTCTAGGCGAATACAAAACTAGTCGATGCAAACAACAGGTTTGTGGATATGGTCATGCATTTAGGTTAAAGTTATTTAAGATCGGACGTCAAAATAAAAAGCATAAAACTTTACAATATTGTAGAATTAATGGCGCAAAAACGAAATATGAAGTTGCAGTCTTAGCTGATATACCGGATTATAAACATCTCGGTAAACAAATTTCGAAGCCATGCGATAAGACATTCGTCTCTGTAATACAAACTGTATTGAAGAGGTGATTGAGCAAAGGTTTTAAAGATAAAAAAATGACCATGGATTAAAACCAGATCATAAAACTTAAGATTAATAGAGACATAATTAACTCATTGAAAATGAAAAAAATTGATGAAATCGAGAATTTCGAGGACGGAATTACAACTGAACTTTAAAGAGCAACTGAAACACCGAACCTTGAAGTCCTCCAAAAGTTGTGTAATTAAGTCATACTCGTATAGGACACTTCTACATTTTAGGGTAAAAAGCCTGAAAGCGCGGATGTGATGTTACTATTTTTCACAAAAGAAAATAACACCTTGTTGAACAAATACAGACCATCACGCTTTTGAGACACGCATATAATTCGGGAACACGAGGGCTATCACAAACCGTCTTATTCGTCGGTTTGACGATTTTCAGTCACTTGAATAAGCTGGTTTTTATAAAGGTTTTACGATTGTTGATTATATTCAAACGCTGTAACAGTTTATACAAAAGATGAAATAGTATAATCGGTTGCTATGTTTATCGTATGTGAAATACGAAAAAGCTCTTGTTTCAATCAAATCTGGGGCGGCACTGAGATGTTAATGCAACACTGTCACTATGTCGGTCTGAATACAGAATGCATGTAAGTGCATAAAACCAATCTGATGGCAGAAAAGTAGGAGACAGAGATGTTATATTTCTAAACCTCTTCACCATAGCATACTTTTCAACGTTTTCAAACTGCTAATTGGAAAAAATATAGTATCAACGTCATTGGTTAATTAATATATTGTTCATTTTTCATTTACTGATGATGATGAAATATAACGAAATGTAATTGAATTATTTCTTATTTGTAAAAGATATATATAAGGCATGAAAGAAAATAATACTTAAAAAGTAGAAAAGCTCGACTGTGTAAAAGTAAACTAAAAAGAGAGAAACAAGGGGATGTAAAAAATCATAAATAAAATATGACAAATATTTGCATTCGGAGACAGATTCATTTTTGTGCGGATTTTAATTAAATTTTACGCAGTCGGGTCTTTTATTATTTTTTTAACTTATTATTATTATTTGCATTTTCGGGTGGGGGACTAAAGCAGCTCCTTAATTATGAGGAACTTGAGACTGCAAATCTTCACAATTTCCCCGCTACTTACAATGCCTGACCGGTCCTAACATGTCCAAGGACTCACAATATGGACAAGTTACTTGCCAAAAAACATACAAACGGTTTTATCATCGGGCAAACGGCGCCTACTCTGGAGTCGCTCACTGACTTGGCCGACCGTTCATGACATTTAGTTTACGTAATGCAGGTCAAACGTTCTAAAGATTTGTCGACAAATTTACGAGAGGTCTAAATTTCTGTTTCGCTTATCTTGATGATTTCTTAGTTTACTCGAAAGATGAATAACACGAAAAATACGTGAAGCAAATATCCGACAGAATGAGAGAATGTGGAATGCTCATTAACACCAGCAAATGAGTTTTCAGAGAAGATAACGTTACCTTCCTGAGCTATAACATATCAGCCAAAATTACAAAGTCACTGGAACAAAAAGTGGACTCCATCAAAAACTTCCCTATACTGAAAACAGTGAAGGAACTACGTAGATTCGTAGGGATGATATATTTATATCGTCATTTTATACCCAAAGCAACAAGTATTCAAGCCTCACTCAACGCACTTTTCACTGGTTTGGTTAAGAATTCGTATTCAGTAAATATCATAGGAGAGGCTCTAGAAGCATTCAACACCTGCAAGGATAGTCTGTGCCATGCATCTCTCCTCATACGCCTAGACTGTCACACGAAATAGAGCCTTATCATTGATACTTTGGGAGCAGTTATTCGGCAATACAAAAACAGAACTTGGGAGTCCTTAGCATTTTACTCCCATAAACAGTCCGGCACAGCGAAATTATTCTCCCTACAATCGCGAACTCCCTACAATTACGAAGTGATAATGCACTCGCCATATGCTAGAAGCGCATTATTTTTATTTATCTAATTATAATAAATTTTTGAGTACGGTTATGCCACAGAAAAATCGATAGGCACCTAATTAAACAAAATCTATCTAACCGTTGCGATGTTTCCAGGGTATAAAAAGTATTACACCAAATACGCGTGAAAACATGAAGGAATTCATTCTACCACGTCACAGGCGGTGCCGTGGGCGAAAATTAATCATATTATAATTCTTAGCCTGTTAATATTATACGATCACTTCTGGACTACTTGCCTGATCGAGGTCATGTACATACAGATACAATATAGTATTTGTTTTAGCGAGATGACAGTTTATAGCTATGCTAGGATCTGATAGGTAGCCCTGAGGTTTTACTACAGTTGAACCTCGATAAGTTAAAGTCCAAGGGAAACACAAAATATTTTAAGTTATAGTGGTTTTAAGTTATCAAGGGTCTATGTTAGGGATAGGTTAATATAGAGGTAGGTATGTAAATATGTATGTACCCTTGTTCCACCTTTATCAGCGTATGTAAGTATTGTTAGTTTTCTTTTTGAACTCATTTTAAGCCAGTTTTATCACACAGTAAGTAAAGCGATGTTTCCAGGACAATGATCAAAAACTTATGATCCAAGGCTTACTTATGTCTTAAGGCTAACCGCCGCAAAGCTTTAAAGAATTTCGAAGACGCAAACAATAGGTGACATGTATTGTTTACATTGATAATTTAACTAGTGAACACGTGCAAGCAATAAATACCGAAACCTTTTGTTTTGCACACTCTTTCAAAATGACTCATTGACAAACAATTTTATGTTATAGAGGTTGTGGAAACATTTCTTTAAGTTACTGAGGGCCAATACAGAGATTACTTATTTAAGTTATAGAGGTTGCGTATTTTAAGTTAGAGGTTTTGGGCTCTGATGGGAAGGGAACATATTATTTTTTGAAGTTATAGAGGTTTTAAAGTTACCGAGGTTTGAGTTATCGAGGTTCTACTGTATTAATAAATTGTATATTTTATTTACCAAAATAATTCATATTCATAATATATGTGCGTTGGTTTAATGCCAAAAAACAAATACAAAAAATATGAACTAGATAGGTGGCGTGTCGTTTATTTATTTACGTTTTACATTTATAAATTGAAATTTATCATACTTGTATAATATCATCGTATTACTATGCGATGATATTGTAAAAGTATGATAAGTTATGTATAGATTATACAAGCGTATATAACCCTGTCTTTTCTGTTACACGGCCACATAAAAAGACATTATGGCATAAATTTATTGTATATATTTTTGTGATCACCTTAAAACACATCATTTTGTTACCACACTCAACATGTTCCAAGAAAAAATTTTTTCAAGAGTTAAATTGCGTCGAAAATCCGCCTGTTTGATTTTTGTAATTTTAGTATACCTACTGATATTCACTCCATCAAGATAAATCTAACGACGAATAACATATGGAAATCGATTTATAAGTTTGGTAGTTACTACGGAACATGCAGGTTAAACATATAAATTACCTTCCTTTTGGGTTTCGCCGTAATCAAGTCAGAAAAAATATCGTTGCTGATTTACAAAATACGATCTATTCATATGGGCGATTTTACTCAATGCATAATATTTATTTTCAAATATTATTAACGGATAATCATTGATGATATATTTATTACGAATTTTTTTACTAACACTTGCCTATGTTGCAGGAAAGAAGAAAGGAAAAAAGGATGCAGAAGAAAATAAACCCGAGGAACTATCTAAAGCTGTAAGCGATTTGTCTATTAGACCATCTACGTCAACTGCTACTACTAGTTCAACAACTGCACAGGATACTGAATCAGAGAGTAAAACAGAAGAGACTACTACACCAGTTGGTGATGTACTACCGCTTAAACCTACTCCAGATGAATCTAAACAAACAACTGCAACTGTCGATGATGACGATGAAGGTGGATTAGGATTGGGCGGTGCAAAGAAAAAACGTCCAAGAAAGAAAAAGCAAGCTACAAGCGAAGGATCGTCACAAAAAGAACCTATACAAGGTAAAGCATGTTTTTAGAATTATGTAATCAACACGTAACCCTTATGATTTCGCTTTGTCCGAAAGTCTGTTCGCGGCTTGTGTGAAAATAGGCGTAAACGTATGAAACCATATAAAATTATGGAAATATATAATATCCGTCCTATGTTAGCCCGTTTTTAGACGTTATTTTCCGTAAAACTGGAAACTCAATTGATAAGTTAACAATATAAACAAAAAAACCCCATTTAAGTCCGTATATTGTGACGCGCAACTACGGAATTTTATTTTGCGTGGCCCGACGCCCACGTAGTCAGTTTTTTTTAAATAGGTTCATTCTAATCTACACATCAAAACGACGAGTATATCTATTAACATACTTTCAATTGGTATGATAATGTTCTTTTACTATTGTTATTTTCTATTATATTGAATTGTTGTTGATGATAATGTATAAAATTATTACTAATTATTTAAAAGTATTTGCATTCACTAAAAGCCTCATAATTACATAATAAAAATGTCATCGTCAGATTTATCGTCTGAGATGTTCATTCTCGTTTAAGACGCAAGTCTTGTTGCTCTTTTGCTTTGCGAGAGCGGCATTCAGAAAACTGTTTAGAAACCACTACACACTCTTAATATGTACGTAAGCCACATTTAAATTTTTTTTGAATTGATCGATCTATAAAATTATAAAACATATTTGAATTTAAAAAATAGAATACATTATACATATAATGTATATTGTATTCGTTTGTCAATTGATTTTACAAATCGGCGACAAAAAGAAAATTGTTTGTCTATTGTCAACATGAATTTAACGCGAAAAAATATTCGTGCAATGACTATGATTTTCGTTGCCATTTGAATCACAAGAAAGTTATAACAGACTTCGCGGTTGGTCTTTCATGATGAAGCTTCATCCATTGCCTCTGATTAACTGGTTTAACGAATTCAAACGTGGTCATACTAATATGACTGACGATGGCCGTGAGGGACGTTCTTCTATGGCGACCACCGAAGACAACATCAGTACTGTGTCGCTCATAACAAGACAAAGACAGACAAAAGAGTGACCTACCAACAGATTCGGACAAGCTTAGATATCGATAGGAGTCAAGTGCACAAATTTTTTCATCAATATTTAGCGGTCAGCAAGCTTTGTACTAGGTGAATACCTCAATTTAATCGACGATCAAAAATTCCGTCGTATTAATTGGTGCCGCGAAATATGCAAAGGTTTGCCGGTGGAGACTCAATTGCTGTGTACTACATGGTTACAGGTGACGAAAGATGCATTTATTATTTATTATTATCCCAAAACCAAAACTCAGTCTGCTCAGTGGATGTTTCCTTTCGAGCACTTGCCTACTAAAGTAAACTAGGTCGAAGTGTCGGAAAAAAAAAATGGTGGCCTCTTTCTTCGAAATGACAGGTCATTATACAATAATTGCTTTAGAAAATTAAAAATACAGTCATTTCAGACTGGTACGCCTATAATTGTTTGTCTTTTGTTTTGGAAAAATAATCAGGAAAAACGACCTACAGTAAGCGAGGTCGTTTTTCCTTATTTATGGTCTCCATCATGACAACGCCTCACCATATACCACCAGGCAAACAACTAACTATTTGGGACCGTTAATTATAGAAATACTGCTTCACCCGCCTTACATCCTCGGGGATGTAAGGTCGGCCTTAACCATGCGATTTTTATTTATTTCCTAAAATAAAAAAAATCTTGAGAAAAGTGGCCCTGAGAAACCAGTGGCCCCATACGAAAAGGCCATCGAAATAATCCCTAAGTACGAGTGGGTAAAGTGTTTCTCTCAATGGTTCCGTTGAATACAGGGATGTATCGATTTGAATGGACACTTTTAAATAACAGGTCAATTCTATAAAATTAAAAGGAATGGAATGAGTGCTTTTAAGTTTATAGAATTGACCTGCTAATTGTACATCATTTACAGTATTAATAGTATTTTGATCCAAGTGTTGTTGTGTTTGTCCGTAAGACCAATTAGTAGAAAAAACCGGTTTAAGGGTAAGGTTAATGACCTTAAATTGCCTGAATATCTTGCAAGGCTTTGCTATTTATAAACTCAACCAAAGAAAGCTGTTAAATAATCTTCATGACAGATTAGTTTTAGGAGAATAGAAAAGACCAAGGAGAAGCAGGATTTTTATAATCAACTTTGTACTAAATGTTTTACTTGATGTTTCTAAAATATTGTAATATTTAAAATGTTTGGCAGATCTCATTTGAAGTTACTATCAGTAATAAAAATACATTAAAAATATCATCATGTTCTACCATTGTTTTTTTTTGTAGTCTGTAGTATACTGTATCATCTATGCCATGCTGTATCCATTACCCTACTCTATCTTACTAAATAGTAATAATTCATTATCTCGGATATGGTAAGCATGGCATTGCACTAAGTGACACGATCCGTTTTTTGAGCCTCGGTCAAAGTGTGTGGGATTCACCGCTAGCACAACTTTTCCATACTCAAATGGTTGTGTAGGATTGATTGTACTTGACTCAAGCCTATACCTAAGGATATCCGAATTTCATGGTAAGTCACATGCCTGTTTGTTCCGATCATACAGTACACATCATCGATGTTTTTCATGTTCACAGCGGTTATAGTATTCACGCTTTTAGGTGCAGGGTTCGTTTGACGTCAAGGCGGTGCACTAGTGAAAACACACTACTTTAATTTATACGGGAGGCGGCAAGAGCGGGCAGCACTGGTCGGCACTAGATGTTCGGTGTTCGGGCGGCGGTTTGCGACTGACTGAATGCGGCGCGCGCTCGCGCTTTTATGCGCTCCGGTCCAAGCGCGGTCCCTACCTGTATGATGCGATGTGCATCCAGTACCGACTCAATTCTCCCTCTCCTCTGACCTCTGTTTATTGTTTCAGCTTATATTATTTTTACAACTACTTATTCTATTTGGCCGTGGGTGCCTTCTCGGTCTTTTGGTTTTTTGGGCAACTGTTGCTTTTTTAACACGACCCTTTATTAATTCAGCCCACGGGCTTACATTAATTTTACTTATTTTACTACTGTTTTAGTCCGGCATTTTCGGCCGGCAACAGCGGTGGATGGGCAACCACCACGAAATTCGTGTAAGATTGACACGACCTCGCTTGAATTCTGCAAACCAATTATAAATAAATGGTACTTCATCGCCAAAAGTAATTCGAAACCGAGCGAGGCTCTGCTGAGCTGTCAAATTGTACTTAAAATCGTAGAAAATCATACAACTAAAAGTTTCACGACTTAAATCTATAGTGATGAAGACACGTAATTTTGATAATGACACTACAGTGTAAAAACAATTGACTGTTAGATGAAACGAGCAGAGTTCCAATATTCTACAGCCAAAGAGTAATGTAGTTTTCAAATGTAATAATTACTTTTTAATATTGTTTATGTAAGTTGCCAGTTCCAGAAACTTATAGTATGCCTCACATTTTAGGAGTAATAGCTGAAGAAATTTAGGAACCTTTGAAAAAGTGATTATTGAATATACAATACTCTTGATAATAATTTGATTATATTGAAAGTATGAACAAAAAACTTTATGAACACAATGTTGCTTAGATAAAAAATATTATGTAAGTTTCCTACAAGCAGTAAAATATTTATTATGTTGAAAATGTTTTTTTTTTTTGTCGAAAATGGCTAACGCAATTGTAATAAAACTTTTTATAGAAGTAGATAATGCCCTGAGATATGAAATAGGATACTTTTTATACATGAAAATGTATTCATAGCAGAAGGGAGGACTGAAATCGGCATTGGACCCGGTGTTGGAATGAATACCAGGACCGGAATCAGAAACAATCATTACTAAATTTTAGTTGTGGGGCAGCTTAGTGGTGGAGAAAGGCAATATAAATAATACTATCTACTTATAGATAATTTCTCAATATTATTTTTTCTCTTACTATTTAAGGTCCACCATCTGAACCTCAGCCTGTAACACACCCCGCTCAAAGTTGGACACAACAAGCTCATACTGCATTACCGCCACAAGGCCAAGTTAGACCACCAGGTGAAAGGCATGTTGATCCTTCACATCAAGGTCAAGTTGTACCACAACCCTGGGGCCACCTCCCTACTGCGCCTCCAAGTTACAGGGAGCCATCCCCTAGATCATTTTCACCGCCTCAAAGACCTGCCTGGCCTGCAACAGGGGCTCCACCTGCAAGACCACATGCTCACCCTCCAAGCTTTGCTAGGCCGCTAGTTGGTTATGGGCGCGGACTTGTTCAACCACCGCCTGACGCTACTGCACCACCGCCAGGTTGTGCTCCTGAACCAGTTTTGGTCCAACAAAGTCAACGATCTAGACCCACTGAAACTGAAATTGTATCAAAACATCATGTGATAGCTAAGCCTAAAGATGCTCAAAAACCATCAAGATTTTCGATACCTGATAAAATCATAGGACGCAGTGTTGGATCAAGACCTGTAAAAGTTCTAACCAACTATTTGCCTATGAAAATTAAGGGCATGAAGATTGTGAGTATATTTTTATTATGTATTTCTTATGTAGAATTAAACCAATAATCTAGGAGTGTTGCAGCATTATTATTACACCAAAAAAATGCATATGAAGTAACTTATATAAATTCTAGTTAGTAGAGATTCATAAGGATTTAAAAAAGGATATGTTAATTTGCTATTAGTTATATTTTTCTTTGAATTAAAATAGCGGGGACGGTCGTGGCGTGTCCATAAACTTGATTTTATAATGTACATATATTGATGTATGCAGTACATATACTTATAAGACTTCATTTCTAAATTTTATGTTTGCAATACACAAATGTTAGATAATATATTTAGTTATGAAATGTTTAGATGCAAATCAATTTAGTTTTCTTAGCTTATGTTTAAGAAATATTCATATTTTTTGATAGTGAGTTCATGTTAAATTGATTAGTTAACATGGACATAAGAATGAATTAATGTTGGTCAGTTTGAATTTCACTACATTCTTATTCTAAATGAAGATTCATTCTGATATTTGATTCATATGAAATTCAAAAATGTCTAGTTCAATTCCAAGTCTGTTTATTTGAAATTGTATTCCAATATAAAAATTATTTTGGAATAGAAAATTGTGCTGAAATTGAAAAAATCATACCATAAGAGAAACATTGTTACTAAGCAATGTCATTTGATTGTCAAAATTGGATTACTAACTTATTGATGAGTAGTAAAATAGTTTTATTTTAAAATTTTGATAAGTCATAATATTACCCTTGGATCTATTTATTTCATTTTTTGGTTTTAGCTAAATGAGTATCATTTTTTATAAAACAATAATTCAATTATTCCATTCTTTGAAGTAGTCCTAAAATTTTTTTTCAAGCTATTTGGAAAAAGCTATACAATACTATATAAAAAATATTTATTTGTGATATTGTTTGTTTCATATTTTCATCTTTTTTATATTCTATCATGTTGACTTCTGAAGATTTCATACTTGTCAATACAAAGTAGAAGTAAAATGAAAAGATATGCTGAAAAATTCAAGTTTCAAAAAACAATGTTCATATGTATAAACAGAATGCAGAATAAACCAGAACCCTTTCAAAGCATACAAAACAAGCAGATGATTGGGTATAAATTGTGCTTATGTTTCTGACAAAGTAAATTTTGTTTTATTGAAAGTAGTATAATAGCAGGTTGCATCATTGCTTCATACTTCATAAAATATATGGAAAATATAATGTAAAACCTAGAAGAAACAACAATCGTATGGCACCAACATTCTTTTTTTTTGTTGTATATGGTTATTTTTACATTTATAATTAGCCTGAGACTTTCTCACAAGATAAAAGTATAAAGTATGTTTTAACATTTAAGATTCTTCTAAAATATTTTTAATATGAATTAGACAGTTCGTCTAACTTGAGCTAAATCAGCTATCATTGAATATATTTTACTAAAGAAACAATTCCATCAATAACAAGTGTGAAAAGGAAAGCTTAGTTTGTAACAAAAACTTGCAACATAATTACTTAATTACTCAGATAATGACTTCGCCAATACAAGATGTGTGAGATGTAATTGGACACCAAGTTTTTGCGAAGTTCTTCCAACCACAATTCCTATCATTATAATATTTTTTAATTGCTTAAAAAGGAAAATTATTATGTTTTCCACTACTCAATTGTTCGACTTGGCAAGTTTTTTACATACCAACTTTAATTTTTGAGTTTGAAAACGGTTTACTTGAGCATTTCATTGATAAAGATGTAGTCAGTAAGTATAACTAAGTTAACCAACCAAAGTAAGAGAAATTGAAGTAACTTTGTTGTCACAACAATATTCACTGAATTGTTTTAAAATAGCATTAGTCTGCTGATGTAATTATACTAAATCTTAGATACGATTTGTTGTTGGACGAAACGTTTTGGTCCAATTTTATTACTTAATTTAATAAATATATTATTATAATAAATTATAGCCAGCATTTGTGGTATATTATTCAGATCATGTAATTAATTACATATTGTGTTCAGAAGCACTAGGTCGTGCTAAGGTTAAGTGCGGCGACATTTTACTTGCATCTGCCATGATGTTGACACGTATTTGAATATTGAGTGATCTGAGTTACATCTACATGATATTATGTCGTAAAGATCGGTCGAGAAATGTTACAAGACTTACAGATTATCATTTAAGATGAATCTGAACTCAGTAAATTTAAAATGCTTTTGTAGACAGATAAAATGTATCACATTAACACATTTTTTTTTTGTTTCAGTATCGATACGATGTTGGATTTAAACCCGATAGGCCAAAGAAACTGTTGCCAAAAGCTTTTCACGCCTCTTTCGATAAAAATTTTCCCAAGCTTATTGTTGCGTTTGATCAAATGAAAAATTTCTATTCAATGAAAGCACTACCAAATGTAACCAGCACAGAACGTTTCACTGATAATGTAAATATTACCATAATATATGTAATGTTAATAAGAATCAGTCTATATAATTTTTTTTTTTGGAAGTAATGATTTATTCATAAAATATTTAGATTGAATTTTACAGAATAGTTAAATATCAGTAGTGACTGAATGAACTCTTATTTCTGGTATATTTTTCACCTAAACTTATTAACCGATTCATACTAATTATTTAAAGTTTCTGGTCAAAGTTCAAGCAACTCCATTGTACTAATTTACGTTATTTAATAACTAGTAAACACAATGAAAAAATTAAAATGGATGATCTAGGCTTGCAAACAATAGTGTAATAATTATATTATTTCATGAAGATATATGTTACAGGTTGAAATTGTAGACAACAATGGCAAGAAAATGAGCTTTGAAGTCTCATATAAATCCACTGGTGTTGTGGATTTGAACACTATTATGGAGTAAGAACACTTTTTGTCTAAGAATAAATAATATTGATTAAAAAGATTTCTTACATATTTTTATGAGTAACTACAAAATATTAGAAATGCTATTTTTTATTTAAATTTCAGATATATGAAAGGAGGTACTTCTTTAAATCCTCCTACAGAGGCTATACAATGTGTAGATGTTATACTACGGCAAGGCACATTACAATCTTATGTCAAAGTAAGTAAAATTTGAAGTAAAATGAAACACTATCATTATAATGATAGTTATCAGAGTCAGATTCCATTTTAAATTATCTCAGAATCTTGAGTATTATTTTAACTTATCTTGAACTGAATACCATACTATTGACATCAATATCTGGGACACTGGATATCTGATTTAAAATTTCAGAAATTCTATAGATGGGATTGGCTAACAGATTATTCTAAAACCCAATTAGATTACCAAATCAATTCCGATTGGAAACTACAAAAATCTGTGTAAAGTTTCTAATCAAAAGATGTTTTATTTTTTGTGACTGAACATTCGCATATTGAATATCTACTTCAATTTAAGTTATAATTATTGGAGGACGCTTATAAAGTAAGCTAGATGTCAAATGTCAGACACGTAGTTTAACATTTTTCTGTTTCATCATTTTCTTTTTATATTTTTCAGTAATTATAAAGCAACTCATGTCAATATTGTTCAGTTTGTATAAGCTCGAAAATGAAAGGAGAATGTAAAGATTTCTTTTGTTACATTAACCATAACCCTCTTCTTTAATTACTTGTAAATGAAAAAGTGTAGTCTTTAATTGAATTAAAGGAGAATCGAAGTAATTGCATTCATCGCAATTCTTATTATAAGGAGCAATACTTCTAGATAAAAAGTTGTTGAAAGAGACAACTTTTAAAATAGACCTATTACCCCTCATAATTTTGTAGTGTCCTATTTTATTTTATAAATTTGACTTAATATATTTTTCCAAATATTTTGTTGTGGATCGGATAATAGATTACATCTATTTTCCATTACAAATCTAATATTATCTAGTTATTGTGCATTTCTAAACTTAAATGTTGCACAATTGGTGGTGTTAATTTGTATTTGTCTGTTATTTTTCAATAACTACATTTGTTCAACTTTTTTATATAACGGAAAAGTTTTTTCTAAGGCATGTATTTAAAAAACTAAAGACTATCATTTGTTTGTTTCAAATTATTCGTTTTTGATAGCAAATCAATTCTGAAAGTAACTATTATTCTAATAAGGTTTCAGAAATATCTATTTTAAAGTGCAAAAACTAATATTTTCATTCATTATTATATGTGTTCTAGTGAGCACTGTATTTCAAACCTAACCTTTTTTGCCCCCTCGAACCCGTTTATGTTTAGTAAATGTTTAGGAAATGCGTACATGTGTACATATTGTTTCACATCAGTAAATGATATAGTTAAGCAAAATATTTTTTAATTTATTTTTCAATGGTCATATGCATATATTGTTAAACTGTAAAATACTAGCTGCTGTAATTTTTTTTTTAAATAAATAATTAAAATGTATTCTTTTTTACAATGGATCAACAAAACCTTGCAAAAGCAATTAAATATTATCTCATAGTATCTTCACCTTCTAATATGTTAGCTGTAAAGTATAATTTTCTCTTTGACAAAGTTTTATGAATTAAATGTATTTGTTTTTAAATTTAATTCCACTACTTGAGAGAATGCATGGAGGTAACGGATATTTTAGGTTATAATTTCAGCTAAATTTCTACTACAACACCTATAATTTTCAAATATTTACTTATTCATTTAATACCACACATCACAATATTAATAAAACAGGATTCAAGATTTTCTGAAAAGCAACAATTTTAAATCTATACTTCATATTTGTTATATTTCTTATTTATTCATGGTCGAGGATTTTTGCTTTCTTTTTGAAAATGCCTTCTTAAGTTGTTTTTATTTATTTATTTTTTTAAGTGCGGACGAACATTTTTCATAAGACCGGCCAATCCTATACCACTTGAAGATGGATTGGAGATGTGGACAGGACTGTTTCAGTCAGCTATTTTTACATCATCACCTTTTATCAATATAGATGGTATGTCTAAAAATCAATCCAACTTTATAGGTTTTAAGATACTTTTTGACAATCTGACCATATGTGGAAAACTATTTAAATTATGGCATTATTTTCAGTTGCTCACAAAGGATTCCCTATTAATCAGCCAGTAATTAACTTACTCCAGACTTTTCGCTTGGACATTAATAGTCCATTGGAAACACAAAAATATTCCTTTGAAATGTTAAATAGTTACTTAAAGGGCTTAAAGGTGGTAGCAAAAGTAGGAGGTGATACTGCTCTTAAAAGAGAATTCATATGTAATGGTCTTGGGCAACCAGCTAATAGGCAGAAATTTACTTTAACAAACAGTGCAGGAAAACAAATTGAAATGACCGTTGCAAACTATTTCATGAAAGAGAAGAATTGCAGGTGAGGTTATAAATAATAACATAGCATAGAGCTACAGTATAATTTCCACTATTGTATTATTTTTGAATCAGAACTTAACGGGTTTTAATTCTAAACATATTGTACAGACGTTCGAGTTGTATAGATGATGTTGGATAGAGACGTTATATAGATTTTCAAGTCAAGTCAAACTTTTTGCTCCTTGCCTTAGAGAGCATGTTCATTACCAAATCGATCTTATTTTCCCTGCATTGGTCCAACATGGAGGGCTTTAATTTAGAACCTCTCAGTCTGATATAAAATGACTGTTGAACATTCCTCAGCAATGATGTGATGAAAATTTGTGACAAAAAAATTACTTCATTGTTTGCTGTCCCAACCCTTTTTTTCGATTTTTTCACACAATAAATATTAATATTTTAATTTTAAAACCTTGTTATACTATAATTATTAGTTCAATTTCAAATAGCACACTGAACAATCATAAATTTTCAACATTTTGAACATATAATTCACACAAAATTTATACATCTGTAAAGTTTAAAATGCAATTTTTTTATTCTACAGTGTCTCTTTTAATATGATCTAGTAATTGCGTATACATTACCGTTAATAAGAAATAAAATGAAATTCGATTACATTTGACATTTACTCTTAAGTACTACAAGCACAAAATTTGTCTATTGAACCATTTAAATATGTGTTGTTGATGAAATTAGATGAAGTAATCATATAATTAATTACATGTGTTCACAAATCTCAATATTTGTCTATTCTTGTAGTTTGCCGAAATGTTGAAGATTTTAAATAAAGAAAAAAAATATTAGAAAGAAATTGTGAAGAAATTCTTATAGACAATGAAACTGATACATACTACTTAAATTTTTCGAATATGTTTATAAATTATAAATAATAGAATTTACATTGGAGTGAAATATTATCTTGTACTCATTACTTAAACACTTAAGGTGTTTCTACTTTGAAATGCAATTATGTTATAGTCTATTTTGTCTTTTTTTTATATCTGATAAAATCTTGATTTGTAGGCACAGTTTTAGTAGATGTAGATTTCAGATTATATTGACTGTAGATTTGTCATTCGTAATTACGACATATATCCAAATCGTATGTAACTTATATGTTCTTATAGTTATTGTTTTTAGACGAATTAAAAATGTGCAATGTAAATTAATGAAATGTAAAGAAATGCTAACTTTTTATATTTCATTTGTTTCTTGTCTATTCTTTTTCGTCTTTTCTAATACCTCTAAGACCTCTTAGTTGATATAGTTTCCCGAATAAAAAAAAGGAAAAGAGAGAAGAAATGCACTGGAATACATTAAACAGAGGGAAAAAGATTAGAGTTATGAAATTTGAAACCAAAGATGTCATGTCACACGAGTTATTAAATCTTTATCAATTGTCCAAAGTGTTATTGCTGACGCGAAAAATGAATGTCTTGATGTCTTGTGTAAGCAATATTAGTTAACCAATGTTAATTAATGGTTTAGCGTTTCCTTAAGTTCAATACAATTATTTTCTCGAGTCTTTAAAAAAAACAAGAACTAGAAGTCTGCCTTTTTCTTTGTCGATTTCTTGATTGGCTATGGAACGTAGTCCATTCCGATTTTTATCCAACTGCGGCGAAACCAAAAGAAAGTTATAATTTAACAGTGTATGTATGTTCATCTGTTCTCTCGTAATTTCAAAGATACTCGTTGTAATCTTTGTTCACCGCGACTTAACATTCCGTGTTATAGGATATAAAATGGAACTTATATGGCCGAGTTTATAAATCATTTTCTAACTTCAAAAAAGGTTTTGACCACCCCACACCACCCGTGCCGCCACGATCGCACAACGTGAATCTATAAAAAGCTTATGTGGGTACTCAATATGATAAAGTGGAAGATGTATTCATTACCCTAAATAATATCCTTTAATGAACTCTTACGTTTTTACGGTCTTTTACTGAGTTAATAAAGAGGTTTACTTTTATGTCAATCATCCATGTCTAATATTATTTATAAATTATAGTAAATAAATGTATACAGCTGTATATAAATATAAGAAAACTAGTACATTTGTACATTTTAAAAGGAGAAGAAAATATTGTCATGTGTTCACATGTGTAGATATATAAAATTAAAATAAAAGTTTAAAAAACAACCTTATTGCTAAAAATGCAACCTGTGCAATGTCAGTTTGAATATTAATTCATTTTATATATAAAGCAGCTAAGTCGGCACCTGACTACGTACGATCTTGGCCGTAGAGACGTAAGGAATGCATAAACACTCATATCTAGATTATTTAGGCATTGTTAGTAGTCGGGGGGTTTTTTTTACTACTAAATTAGGTGTCGACGAGAAAGATTTTGGTGTATAGTTAAAGTAATTTTTCTAAACAACTTAAGTCAATGATATTCTAACGAATTTGGCAAAAACGAACACTACTCAAAAATGTTCGTGACGTACACTGTATGAACCGTTCGGCGATTTAAAATGAAGTTATTACAAAGTGTTTTCTTAAAAAGATATACAACAAACCATGTAACGCTGTAATTGCATTAGTTACATAAAAGCTATGTTTTTCCCATGGTATAGAAAAAAACCGGCCAAGTGCTGGTTCGACTTGCATACAGAGGGTTCCGTACTACAACGCAATATATTTGTGTTAAACATACTTAAAATAAAAATTATTTCCGTTCATTTACGCATTGCACGAGCCACTCACACGTGGCTTATTTTCATTTATTGTTTTCATTAAGTTTGTAATGTAATCACGCCAAGTTTGACGCTTGTACATATTACTACTTTTACGATACAGCAAAAAAAAAACTGATACCTACTAAGTCGAACTGTAGACTTCTTATAGGTTTTCCTATAATCTATAAGTATAGAATTATTTTTTGTATTTTTTCAAAATTTTAGTCACAATAATTTCAGAGATAAGGTGGAATGGTCAATTTTCATTTATTATCTTAAATAACTATAAAACCATATACCGTAAAATTATATGAAAAACATATATTTGAGACCCTCACAATAAGCGCTTTCATATGATGTCATATGGTACAGCTTGTAAAGCTTTTTTCTTTTATTTTCATTATTTATTCCCCAAAAGTGACGCTCAATTTAAATTTCATTTATTTACGATATACGTTTAATTTGTAGGTATGGAACCTTAAACAAATATTTTCGACTTTCTTTTCAATGTTCTTTTATATAAAAATCTTTTTTTTTTCGGTAAGTAGTTTAAAATTGTATGAGAATGATTGTATACAGTGCAACGCACGAAACTCTGCCGCTCTGAATTGCCTACGAATGATGTAATGCGCAGATATAACGCTGCTCGATCCTTTCTTCTCCCGTGCGCTCCTCCTTCCGCGATTCTCCTCCGTATCATTGATCAGAACACATGAATTTTCTATATTAATCTGAATAAAGAGGAATTAGTAGATAGGAATTATATCTACAGATTTAGTGATCTAAATATTGTACCGCAGATATACCCTTCGTTGGGTTTCGGTACCCAGGATCAAAATTAAATACTTGGCCAGCAAGAGGTCTATGTTTATTTGATCAGTTTTTCAAATTATCCATTAACGAATTTTATATAGATTCAGTGTTACACTAGTTATTACTTTACATTTAGTTGTCAGGTTTTTATCACTATCAAGGACTCGGTACGCCGACAGGAGTACCGATTAACTTTTTCTCACACCCTATTCTTTGTTTCTTGTCAACTAACATTCTACTCTATTTTCAACTTTTAATAAATGGAACTCACGTTCGCGGAACTGAGCACGGAGGTCGGATGCCTCACATGCCACCTACACCTAACTTAGTTACTACAATATACTTAGTAAACTATTACATGTAGTAGTTTATTAAATTGTCTCTGATAATCTTATCTTTTACTTTATACAGTATTTTTTTTTTAAATTTCACCGTTATCAGTAGTGTATTTCCCTGTCTCTACTATCATTTATCAAAACCTACTAATCTTGTATTGTACATACACAACTTCAAATTGAAACTGTTTACAAGAAAAACAAAAAGTGTTTTATTAAAACTGTGATTTCTATGATCTTCATGAAAATTATGCAGAAATTTTTTTTCCACCGAACCACTATTCCTTTTTTGCAGGTTACAATACCCAAATCTAAATGTATTGAGTGTTGGTCCAAAAGATAAGAATATATATTACCCTATGGAATTATTGGAAGTCTCTTATGGACAGGTCAGTACACATTTTTAGAAATATATATGTATATAACATCTGTTACATCGAATCTCATGTAAAAAGTCATTTAATATAAAACAAAGCATTTATAAAAAAAATATTGTTAGCAAAAATGAGATCGGTATTTTATTGTGACGGAAGGAGCGCGCGCGAAAAGTATGCTTACGGTCCGTTTGTTAGGGTTCGGAGCCAAAATGGCAAAAACGGAACCCTTATAGTTCCGTCATGTCCGTCCATATGTCACAGGCATTTTATTCAAAAACTACAAGACATATATTGATGAAATTTGTAGTATAATTGTCATATAAACCGCCACTTACTATGATAGTTGAATAATAAAAATAAATATTTGTAGGGGGGCACTCCATACACGTAACAGAAGCTGAAAAAATTTTTTTCAGCAAATATCTACGAGAGGTACATATTTCGACAGTGCTTTTAAAAACATTAAGGTTTCTAAGTAATATTTCTGATTACGTGAATAATTTCGGAAATAATTGCTCGGAAAGTTGCAGAAATTGCATCTCTCTCCCTCTATTTTCTAAATCGTATGTCAAAAAAATAATGAAGATAACGCTTAATAAATACTTTCAACGAAAATTATTTTGAACATGGTCGGATATACTGTCTTTGACTTATGGGCAAAAACTGCGCTTCTCGACAAAAGTATGTAAGTGCCATGAAGATAGCACTTACATACTTTTAATAGCAATGGTCAATATACCTACTCATTTTCCTAGTTATGGGCTACTAAAGTGCTCATAACTATTCTGATCGGTAAACATGGAAAAAGTGTGACAACGGGACCTCACCAAATTTTGCACGTCGAAATAATAACCTCAGAACACTGTGTCTATGGAGGTGGAGTTTTCGTCCGAGATGCTAACACGTATACTATTGCAAGTTAGATGCAGGCTCGATGAGAGTGTGCAGAGAATGTGCAAGGTGCATGTGCATGCCGATGCGTCTTTGTATTTTTTTACAGTACTTTTCGGAATTCGTCCTTCAAAGTGCGATCAATTAATTTCAAACGCTCGCATTCCCTGCGTGAGTAAAAATGATTTAGTTTTAAAGTAATAAAATCGATACAGCCGTCTCGTCTCGTTTTGGGTCATCTACACCCTAACTATGCGGGACGTAGGTGCGAGATGGACCTATATGTAATTCATGTCCGGACATCATCGCACGGGGGGACACTGCTCTAACGGCTCATTAGGTTAACGACTTAAGAATCTGCCTTGACAGTGAAGCGAAGGGAGCGGGCACGGAGAACGGCCGTACACGCCGGTCGGGCGCTCGCCAGGTTCGACGACATCCGTGAACTAGGTCAAATCCAGAGGTCGGACGTCCGGCTGCTGTAGCCATAGTCACGACGACGACCGGAGTATCTTGGGGTATCTTGCTTCTTCCTTCGACTTCGTGCTATGGTCTTATAGTTTTCACATTAAGTGAAGGTGGCGGGCGCGCGCTGTTGCGATCAAGACGCACCGGAGGACGGGAGGGGGGCCCGCGACAGAATTATGCCGGTGTAGTAGAGGAGGGGGCGAGAGCGGACTACGCCAGCGCGTCGCCGGACGCGCACCAGGCATCGACAAATCCCGTGGACTAGATAGACGACGGAGATCGGACGCCCGAACTGTCTCCGCCCTCACTACCTCGCCTCTGCGTGGATGGTAGTCATCTTTTTCGACCCGCCCGTATCCAAGTGGGCGGAGCACGCCGTAGCGAACTTTTCGCTGTGGCAATTCCGGTTTAAGCGACGGAGTACTCTCAAAAGCGCCGGGTCGCAATGTAATATCGTTCCCGTACGTTTCGGGTGGATTCTCCGTCGAAAAGTATGCGGCGGCGGCAGCACAGAGGTGGCTGCTGAGCACGGTAGGCGGCCGCGGCGATGATCATGATAAATCGCGCTTCCATAACGGCTGCGGTGGAATGCCGCCATCGAACTTTAACGCAGGGCGGCCTATACCATATACCCAAAAAATATGATAAAAAATAATGAAGATAGTGCTTAATAAATACTTTCAACGAAAATTATTTTGGACACGGTCAGATATACTGTTTTCGAGTTATTATCGAAAAACTGCGCATCTCAACAAAAGGACGTAACTGTCATCAAGATACGCTCTTTTGCTAATACACTTTAGTGTACACTAGTTTAATAGTAACAGTCGACATACCTACTTGTTGTTTTAGTTCTATTTATTATTTACATTAATGCTCATGTAGTCGATGAATGATGACGTGCAAAGACTGATTGATGGCTTTACCCAATGTCACTCGTCGATTTTATATATTGTTGCGTATTGATGTATGTTTAATAGTGAGGTTTTACGGTGCTCTGGATCTTTATGCTCGAGCAGGCGGTAGCGAATTGAATTATTTTTATTTACTCCTCAGTTTAGATGCGTTCAACCACTTTTTATACAGTCGTTATAGGACTGATTCATTTTTCTTTTCATTACTCTCGAGAGTCGACGTACCTTTTTTTGTAGATCCATCTCTTATTTTTCTACTTTTGTTACGCGAATCGAATAACATTTCACTATTTGAAATTTACAACTTAAACTAACCTTCGCGCAATCAGCACGAAGGCCGAATGCCTCCTATTCCACTTATTTCAATAACTAGAGCATCTATAGCGTCAAACGTTGATATGTTTGATGCTATACAAAGAAAGTATCTTAGAAGTACGTTTATCCAAAGTAAAAAACAAAACTTTGCTTTTTTAGAAACTTGTATTTGCTATATATTTATTAATTCATTGTGATATTGCTAAAATCATCACCATCAAATTATTTTTATATTTAATGAAAACATAAGTATTATCTTTTTCATTAATTTTTTGCCATATCTGGATAACTTTTGTATTTTTACAACTCGAATCGTACTTTTATTAGTTCACAAGGATAAGGCATCACGTTTAACTCTACGTTTCAATACACACAAGCATGCAAGTTTAGAAAACACGGATACGGTGAGTTTCCGTCTTTTCCGTGACGACGCGCCGTACACGGGCCCAGAGCCCTGGCTCGGTAGAGAGCTCAAGACACAGTCGGCATTTTCCTTCGCTTGCAAATAAGCTCAGCAAGTTTCAAATAAAATTACGTTTTAATCTTTTCATTCACGGTTTATTTCGGTTTTTAAAAGCGCTCCGAACTCTGCGTTCAAAGATCCCGGCTCTGCGGCCAAGGGCCCTTGTATAACGACCCTGGATGTATTACATAATTAGCAATGGATACTTGCTCATATGAAATACACTAAAATTAGTTATTTTAATCGAATTTCATTACAGGTATCCAATAAGCAACTTAATGAAAGACAACTGTCCAAGATGGTTCGCGAAGCGGCGTCTCCTCCCGCTGATCGTCTGCGCAAAATAAGAGAAGTGTTGGCGGACGTAATATAATATTTTGTATAATACTATTATTGTTGTTAATGCGTACACTTACAATTATTATTTATATTTTTGGTGACATTTTTCAAGTTTGTGTTCCATGTTGCAATTTCAACTTCTAATTAGTACCATAAAGTATTTCTTCCATTTTTGTACGAAATACGCCTTTGGCGATAAATAGTGAAAATGGTCGTCACTTAATTGAGTTTTATTCAAAGCATAGAATATTATAGGATCCTAAAGACACAATCACTATCACATTAATGGTTTCACAAATTATTAGAATCTGAGAATTGGAAGAAAATTAGATCCAACTTTAACCTATGATTGAAAAATTTCTATTTAGTGATTCGGATGCGTGATATTTCAAAGTGATCTAGGCAGTCTCGTATAAGCATACGTATTGCTAGTCGGCAACGCGTGTACTGTACCGTTCGCTAGTCGTGGTTTTCTATTACTACATTATATTAAAACACTTTATGCTTATTGCTTACTGTTAATTATTATTTTACCATTTTTTTTTAGTTAATGTTGTTATTGCTCATTAGTACAATTACAATGACTACCGTGATTTACAAAGTGAAAAATAAGATACTAAATAGTCAGTCATACATTCTATTCTATCAAGATACATCACAAATTGAGCTAATGTAATATGACATTAATTTTTTAATATACAAATGTACAATAATTTAATTTTGTTATTGATTGTATTGAATAAATTGAGAACAAGAGAAAGGTAATAAAAGAAAAACCAACGATTTTTAAGTTTTTTGTCTGTCTGTGTATCTACGCGCATCTCTAAAATCATTGAACAAATTTTAAGGCGGTTTTCATGGGTAGACTTGGCTTGGAGCAGAATATAAGCTTTATTTCATTTAAATTAAAAGTCTTTCTGACAAGTTATTCTCATTTAAAGATCTATCCTGAGAAGTTTCAAGAGGGAGATGATGGAAGGATTGAATGTGAAGGGTGAGGGGAGGGATTTAAAGGGAAGGAAGTGGACCTGTGACTGAGGAAGGGTGTGTCGAGTTGTGATAAAGACTATGTGATAGACCAAATTCACACGGGCGAAGATGCGGGCACAGCCAGTCTTTAGTAAAGAAAAATACTTTACAGAACCACTAAAACACTTCAACTGATCACAATTTGTTAATGAATTGATTTCCAAGAGAAAGTTAACTCTGAATTCTCGAATTCTAATAGATGTATCCATGAGTGAATGATGTAGGATTTATTTTATAAATATACTTGATTATATAAAATGGTCCTAAACTATTATGTTATTTGATTAAAAGGAAATTTATACTAATTTATATGTATTTTATTTATAAAAGATAAGGAATTTTTCCCCTTTTTTTATATAGTTTTTTTTTACAAACCTTAAATAAACTACCAGCCTTCATATACAAATGATCATTGATAATTTAGGACCCACTAATATAACTTATTTAAAAATTGTAATTTGGTCAATATCAGCACTGTTTTTTATTCTATTTTCAGATGAATTACTCTAGAAATTTATATTTCAAGGAATTTGGTTTGCAAATATCTGAAGAATTTCTGAAAGTGGAAGCTAAAGTTTTAGACCCCCCCAAATTGAGACACGGGAACAGTGTTGTCGAACCTCGGTATGTAAATCATAATATTTATATTTATTTTATTACATATTTTTAATGTGATTGTTATTATGACTTTCATCTGTGATATTACTATACTGCTGCTCCATGCACAAAATCTCTTGGCCGAATGTAGAGAACTTTGGTCGAAAAATGTGCATTCAATAATGTAGTAATCCGTTACTCATTGTTAGTGTTGTCGTAATTTATTTAAATAGTTTTTTGTTATTCTCTATAATCATGGACATTAAAATATAGGTGCGCAGAGTGTTGCTAAGCAACAGTCGAAGAATTATGTGACGGCGGAGTAAATATCTTTAAGTAGATGGAGGATGGCGGGAAAGTATAAGCTTAGCATTTTGATAAAATAAAACAATTTATAACAATAAAATTTTGGTAAATAATAGCAGAAAAGAATAGAAAAATATTGACAAAATGTCAACAAAGTGAGCTGGTAAATTTGACCGAGTATTAACAGTCAATATACATTTGTATTTCATCGCTGAAGCATTTGAAGCATAAAATAACGTGTTAACTGAGACTATTTTAATAGACTATTTCGCATTTACGATTTCAAATATTACAAAAATGATTTATTTTTTTTGTAAAATGTTTAAATTTTTATTTTATAGTTATTTCTGCTTAGATAAAATACAAATCAATAGCACAAGTAATATTTTAATTATTAATATCATAATAGCAGATGCGCAGAGAATTTATAAGTTTTTGCTTTAAATTTATTTTTATATTCAGTTAATTATTATTATGTCTGTTTAATTTAATGGATTTCAAAAACATGAACTATTTTATTGTATAGGTTATGGACATAAGTTAATCAACAATTTGATATAGAAAGAGAAAGAAATATGTATTTTAAGTGTATTTACTCTAGGTATAAAAGCATCTTAATTGCATTTTCAGTAATGGGCAATGGATTGGCAATAGAATGCAACAAGGCGCTACACTAAAACTGTGGGGCTTTATAGCAATCGATCTTAACCATCAAGGCAGTAACTCACTTGAAATAATAGGTTTGGTGAGTATATCATTAATATATAAGAAATAAAATTAAATTTTTATTTCAAAATACTAACATAAAAAGAATATTTATCAAGCTAAAACTTTTTTTATACATCCACTTCCATTGAAGTTAGCAGAAAGACAATTCACCCGAAAAAATGGGATGCCAGTTTGTTATTTTTTAAATAAAGTATTTATACAGAAGGTTAATACTTTGTTCTAAGGAATATTTCTATCAACTTATGTGCAGTTATATGTACTAAATATTCAGTTATTGCTATCAGTGCTACTTCCTTGTGTTTTAATATATCAATACATCAAATAAAGCAGGCAATGATACACTAATGCACATACTATTAAACGGCGCTGAAATAAATTGAAACATTTAAAATAACTACAGGATATCTGACCATATTTGCACTATATATACTACATAAGTTACGATTTTATTAAACTTTCTTTTTTAATTTCATGTATGGTAAGTCTGATACTAAAGAAAAACAATAATTTAATTTTTTTCATTCGCTTATACAGTAAGTAAATGAACAGCACCGCATCACTTGTTTTCATAATAGAATTTAATATTCCTATTCGTTCTCTATTATTACTTTTTGAAAAGGTAGTCTATGCCATAAAATACAACGTAAATCATTTAATAATAAAAAATAAATCGCGCACCCTGTGTCACTAATGTCATCTGATTGCATACGCGCTTTCGTAATAATGTGTAACGAAGTCGTATACATATAAATAAATGATCTTTGACGTCAACTCACAACAAAAATACAGCTTAAGTTCCAAGATGCATTTTATTTACATGTTTATTTCTTGAAACGAAATAAAAGAATGACAGGTGTCATTACCAGGTTTTTTAAGTATTCGAAATGCCGACTTCGCATTTCAATACACTTCCCTAAGGGCTTGCACCAGTATTGTATCTATGTTGAGTAAACACAAACACCGTATCCAAATACTCACTGGTACTAAACAAACTTATCATGCACGTTGCGTCGCGAAATTTTTCGCAAACGAAATGCGCGGAAATTTCTTACGTCAGTGTTGGTTGCACTGCACGCACGTACAGATAGCGGGGCACTTCCTGAGCATTAGGTGACGTAGTGGGGGTAAGTTCGTCCATTATACACTTTATTTGCAAAAAAAAATGTTCATATATATATATAGAGATTGGGGATTATTTTTTTTAATTTCAAATACAAATTCGAAATAATTTTTCATCATATTTTTTACATTTAATTATAATATATATATATTAAATAACATGTGTAATTCCAAATAAGCGACGCCACAGGCACAGCTAGCAATCAAGCTCATTTGCTCAAGACGTTTGTCGCTATCTATAACATATGGAAATCGGAAGTATCGAAAATTGGAAGGAAATTAGCACTAGAGATAACACGGCCCTGTGTTCTTCACAGTGAAGAGCGGCAACGCCCCACAAAGATTTTGAAATTCTTTGTCGGTTCATTAATAACAAACATTATTTATTTTTCTGTTTGTGTTTGTGATTACTTTTTTCGTGGTCACTGTAATTAAAGTATGTTCCTATGTAACGGGCAAAAGTAGCTAAATGCTGTTCATACATACTGTATCTTTAAAAAATGCTTATTTACATGGAAGTGCGTGTTATTGTTGTTAGAATTAGGAAAAATCCTTATGTAAAAACGTTAATTGTTCTAAATATTGCATTGCATACGAAACATTCTTATAGTCATATTAAAGAAAGTCAAAAATTAAAAAAAAATGGAAAAAAATTAAAGAAAAAGGTTTAATTATATTGTAGAACAACTTTTCCAAAACTAAAGATAATATTCGTTTTTTGCATTAATTTCCCAGAGACTTGATAAATGTTGACAACCGTGAATCCTGTTTCATACTTTTTAATTCACTCGAAGATAAAGGCCCTTTAAAAGCTTTTATTTTAAGGATAAATTAGTGTAAATTATGTATGTGTATATATATAATGAATATTAATTTCAATTAAAAATATTTTATAGTATTATAATATTATTTATTTTTATTTTTTCAGATGAAAAGTTGTGGTAGACAAATGGGCATCATGGTTGAAGAACCTTGTTTGCTAAAGTACAATGTTAGAATTCAAGAATTAGAATCGGTTATGAAGGAAGCTTTAGGAAAAAATTTGCAATTACTATTTGTAGCAATGCCCACACGCGGACGTGAAATATATTCTCAGGTCAGCCACAAAGAATTTGTTAGACATAGAGTTGGAGTGAAATGCTTGTTACATTTTTATCATTTCACTACTGAGGCATATTCTTCCACATTTCTTGATTTCATATTTAAGGACTATAACTTTAGCCCTTTACGCTAGTTCAGTGTGGAGATCAATAGTATCTGCCAATAACTAATATCACCCATTCTGTAACACCATGTTCTTCAAGACACAGCACAAGTTTTTAATTTTACTTATCTCTAAAAATCGTTAGTTAAGTGGTCTATGATTAGATTCGAACGTGATATCTTTTGGTTTGACGGCAATGATCTTAACTATTCAAACACCATCCTCTCTAAATGCTAGAGGAAAAATATAGAAATAAACTAATGAACTAACACACAACTGTATCATGATGGATTAGATCATGCATCTTTTCGCAAATATTCATAATCTTCTTTTTACAAAAAAAAAAATGCCAAATAACTAAAACAAAAATATGTAATTGAAATTAAACTTATAAATAATATAGACACAACTCTTAAGAATTGCTCGGCCAGACTGCAAGCGCGGGTGCGGTGCGGTCGCGGCGCGATGGGACGAACTCGAATGCCGTCCCGTGCTCGAGCTCCCACTACGAATATTCAATACGCTATTTATAGTTCGTCGTGTCGTTACCGCGCCAACCGCAACATATGATTTTTAAATAATTTATCTAGTCACTTATTTACAAATGACAATGTCAGTGATCTAGAGAATTTATCTAGTAGTTTACCCAAAAATGACACTTAATGTCAGTTATCTAAAGGTCGTCGATTGTATTATTAAATTAGTCTCTGTTTTTCCACATGTAACCAAGGTAAATTATCGCGTAAACGGTGCACAGCATGCAATATTACTTACGGATTCGCATGTTGTTGACTGTCACAGTAAGTTTTACTATAAAGAATTAGAGCCGCAGTAATAGTTAGCTGCAACAGTTACCTTTTGCAAACTCCCCAACATTAAATCATGTTTGCATATTTAATAGCGATGAAAGGCATTTCAATATTAATCACACACAATCTTAGTTTCAAAAACGTTAATATCGTAAACGAAACGCTTATAATTGTATAAGTATTGTTATAACCTAACGTAACCTAATATTATTACTATACTATCATTACAAACAATGTCTCTATCGTGTAAAATTAAAAAAACAGCAAATAAGCAAAGTACCTGTAACTTATCAGTGTAAGATCGCGATTGATCACTGCTGTGCGAAGCGCACACTGGTCGGCTACTTGCTGGCCGTCCGCGCGTAGCCGGTTTTGGCTATCTATACTCCAGCCAAACTAAAGAAAGAATGTTTAAAAACAAAACGTTGCCTAGCAACCACTGACAGTCATATACGAATAACCTTTTTATATCAGGCTTGTTACTATAAATTAAATAATTTTAATTTGAATATTCACCTTTTAATTTTGGTGTGTTACCTCCCTACCTAAAGAGTATATAAAAATATTTAGGTACCTACATACGTGCCTAGGGTGTTTTTAATATCGTGCGGATTTTAATCACGACCGTTTTATTGCCACGCATGCGTGTCACCCGCGAATGTCCTTTTCATAAGAGTATTTATTTGTAATGCGTTGACTAAAAACGCTGGACGCGGGGTGGCATACCTACTGAGCCGTGCGCGTGGCAATCCCGCGTTCATGATGAAATCCGCATGATTAGTTAAACACCCCTATGGTGTATAACTAACAAACTATATTATTTTAGCTTGGAAATAATACCAAAAAAAACCATTTATTTATTTTGAGGATATTTATTAATTTTAAAACAACAATAATTCAATTTTTTTGATACATTCCTCTTAGTATCTGCTTCATTATTACTCTTAAATACCAAGATACTAAGAGAAACATTTACATATTTATGAAAGTAAATACTAAATCATCTATTGTAAGCGTTTTGGATAAAGGTATATTGTGAGAAACTGTACTGAAGTGAACTCCAGCAGTTTTATTAGCAATATCATTTTTGTACAAGAATTGGTCTTTCGGCCACATTTCTTCTACCAGTTTATAAATGTTGCATATAACAGTTTTCTCCGATGCACTCAGCGGTGATTTCCTCACACATTTCTTCTTTAGAGAAGAAAATTTCTGCAGATCACTGGGGCCGGGTGTCGGATCGCTCATTTCCGATAAAAAATAAAAGTAACAGCAAAAACTCAACAACGGACTACAACTAAATAACAAAAAACTCAACAAAAACAACTAAAACAGGGATCGCAAAGAAAGTTACGCAGATAAACTCGAAAGCAAGAAGGTTATGACAGACATTTTGTAAACAACATTATCCGACCAAATTGTATATCCACGTTCCGTTTTTCGTTTTAGTGATACAATTTTTAGTAACGAAAAGGCCTATTTATTGTATTTTCATTAAAAAAAAATTTAATTTTACATGAACTTATCATTTATTAATAATGCAATAATTTTCAATTATGTGATTATGATTATAACCTCTGTAGTATTTAATTTAATTTTTTTTTGTTTAATGAAACAATGAAACGAAACGTAAGAATTTTGAACGTGGTTGGATTAAAATGCAATAATTACGCGGCTGATTTTAAAAGTCGTTAAAGTAAAGGAATACGTATATAAGTGATAAGTCAACTTTATTTGGAAAATTTGTTTGAAATTGTGAAAATATTTGCTATAACTGAATATTACCAATGTCATGTACAAAATAGGGCTATGAAATAAAAGTAATCATTTTTCATTAAATAAAAATGATTTAACTGCAAAAATATTGGAATTTTACGAATTTTTTGCAGATAATATGGTAGTAAAATATTTATTAAATAAATAATAACTGAATAATGTGCGGTAAATTGGCCTGAAATACGAGATCCAAAAAACTATTTCTAACATGAGTTGTGACGACCCCTAATTTGGTTTGTTTACATTTATTCTTTATCGAGTTTGGCTGGAGCATAGCCCCTGCATCGCTACGGCGCCATACTACAGACGATGACTTGTATCTACGCTTCAGCTGTGAAAGATACAATAAGCTATTTCTAAATGGATGTTCTAAGCTATTTTTATCAGAAACGGCTACTTCAATGACTATTGTTTCTTAAGCAAAATCGATTTAAAGGGGAGGACATTATGAATATTTGCGAAAAGATTCGTGATCGAATCCATCCTGTATAAACTATATGAAGCTAAATACTAAGTAATAATAATTCACAAAAATCTGTTTAAAATATTGTAATTTCTATTCTTTTAATAGTGGTCTCTTTCTTGTGTAAATGTGGATATTTTTTTATCGCAATGCAATAAATTCATGTCATGTCATTTATTATATGCCAATAGTGTCACGGTAGAATTATACATTAGTAAATAAAATTAACAAATGTTGGGGTATTAGTATGTTTACAAATTACAGTAAACATGATAGAGATATTAAAAGGAGAGTGAATGCGGGAAATAAATTAAATGGGGTCTTGTTCGTTATTACAAATAGTAAAAGTGACTCACGATAAGCGCGTTTAGCTAAACATAATGGGTTTCTGATCTCTACACTTATGTACAGTAGTAATAGTTAGGTATGGAAAAATAAAAGTGAAAATAAAATCAATGCAGTGAACATGCAATCTCCGCTTAATTTGTGTTGAGTGTCTTTAAAAGATAAATATAGAAACAGTGATGTCAGAGAGTGGTGTGGTTTGAAAAATTATGTAGTGAGTAAAGTAGAAAAAGACATGTTGCGGCGGTTTCATCATCTGAAAAAGATGAATGAAAGTAGACAGACAAAAAAATTATAGAACAAATGTGTGTGTGATAAAAGAATGAAGATTGGCAAAGGTCGGCCTAGAAAATCCTATGCAGCATTGTTACATATTAAAAAAAAAAGGCTAAAGCACCTGAAACCGAAGAACATCTTATTTAAATTCAATTATAATGTATATGCCATTTAGTTCAATAACTTGTTTCCATTTTGTGGGTACTGACAATCCGATTGCTGTACAAATTTTGGAACTTCTGATCTAAAAACTGCTACAAGTAGTTTTGACAGTCCTCTCTTAATGTTAACCTAACACTACCTAAAGAATTCTGAAAAGACCGAAACAGCTGAAAATTTGACATTGCAAGCTCAGGGCTATACGGTGGATGTATTAACACTTCCCAACTAAACTCTCAATATTTGCTGAGTGACTAAAGATGCGTGTGGTTAGGCATTATCATGGTGATAAATCACACCCTTTTTGTTGATCGACTTCGGCCGTTTTTACTTTACTTTTTGCTTGAGTCACATCAACTGTTGGCAGCAGAAATCCGAATCGATGGTTTTGCCTGATGGCAAAAGCTCATAATGAAGCCCTTTAAATCCTACCAAACACATAGCATCAACTTATTGCGAATTAATCCAGGTTTCGCTGTAGTCTGTGGAGTTTACCTTTTGACCATGAGTTTTTCACACGTTCTTGTCGTAGATTTTTCATCAACAATGTTTAATCTATTCAAAAAAAAAATCAGTTTCATCACATTTCAATAAAAAATCGCAAATGAATACTCAATTCATTAGATTTTTTTCAATGAGCTTGTGTGAGATGAATGTATCAAGCTTTTTTTTTAAAGGGGTCAAAACTAATTTGTTATCAGTCTCTAGCTCTTCAGCTATGTCGTAAGAACTAATATGCCGGTCTTGTTTTATTTTTCTAAAATGGCATTATCTTTATCTGTAACAGGATGATCAGAGCGACATTCATTTTCGACATCAAAATTGCTGAATTGAAAAAGCTTGTACCAGTTTTGTGCTAATTTTTCTGATACTGCATTAGATCCATAAACATCACAATTTTTCCCTTTTTTATAATAAAACTTCAAAATGTATCGAATTTCTATGATAGATTCACTCATTTTAGTAAACAGAAGAACAATAGAAAAATGGCAGAACAACATTTTTATTTTCTATTTTTTTTTTAAATGTCGTCTCTTTAATGGTATCAAAACTAGTCAGATACAAACAACACATCCAAAAATATTTTACCGCATTTTTTTATTTATGGAATACGAAAAAGCTTTTTCTCCAACCTAATACAAAAATCGTACAATATCGTAATATAAAGATTGTATTACAATATTGTACGATACAAACAAATAAACTTTAAATTTTATTAACAGGTGAAAAAAGTGGCCGAGAGGAATGTGGGCATGTTAACACAATGTCTTAGGGAGCAGACGGCAACGAGACGTATGAACCAGCAAACTGCACGCAATATACTGCTCAAGGTATGTTTTTGTTATCATACACATATCTATTATGTTAAGACTTAAATATTTTGTAAAAAAGTTAATGCCTTACTTACTATGGGGTCCCCATAATTACTACATTTTATCAAAATTAAACGTTTAATACTGACAAATGTATTATATAAAACAAGAAAATCAAATTTTATGTAAAATTATTTTTCTATGGCAAAAGCAATAATGTTATATATTGTTTAAACTCTTAAATATATTTATCTGCTTTAATTTTTAAAGGAAACAAATACATTGTATGTTTAGATTGCCAATTTTTTAAAATAATTATGCTATAATGTCTATAATAGGGCATTACTATTTTTTTGTAATATATCTCAGTTAGATCATATTGATATAATAAACCACTACAATTTTTTTTCACCTTTTCATTCATCACATTCTTAGGTTTAACAGTCTAAAGATTTATTCATTTCACACTTTTTATGTCTACATTGTTGTCATAAAAAGTGTGAAATGTGATGGACTTTCTATCCATCACACTACATGAATGTCCACTGTACATCCTACTAATATTATAAATATGAGTCTTTTATGTTTGGATGTTTATTACTCAATCACTTTAAAGGCCAAATAGAATCAGGTGAAAATTATAGTATTAAAGATTATAAATCAGAATAACATGTAGGGAAATCATTTCCTATTAAAAAATATTAACGGCTTTACTTGCATTTTTGGTATAAGAATAATGGTGCTTCCGGTATGGAATCAAGAACGGAACTGAGATCAGGATTATGATTGGTAACGTTATCGATCAATATAAAAGATGAAATAGTTAATTGTATGTTCACACGGGCGGAGTTGCAGATCAATATGTATATTTTGAACATTATAAAATCTTGATCTGGAGCAGAATCAAAATCAAAAGTGGATTCAGGATTGAATTCAAAAGAATGAACATCATCGGGATCATGATCGATAGCGTGCTCGGTCTATATAATAGTTAAAAAATCCATTCAATAAACACACGGGCGAAGACGCGAGCAAAAGCTAGAACATTTATAAAGCTTCAACACTGCTCTGGTTTAACAAGTTTCAAGTGTAGAATTATTTGTACTTGTTATAACTGGTAAATTATTTATTTCCATGACATTTTAAATGTTTAAAAACAAAATAGACTTTAATGTTAAACTGTCAATAAAACCAATGATTTTTGTCTTTATTTAAATTTTCACAAAACTGACATAGATTTTATTTATAAGAATATTGTTCAACTCCATTTTCATAGTTCACCTAGTTCCTGAGATATGGAGTTTTCTAAAAAACATTTCTATTTCCCCATTTCTTTTAGTTATCTGAAATGATGAAACATGTCAATTTTTAGTAAAATACTGACTCCTTTTTAGGTTGAGGTAAGGTTACATACATACACATAGAATTGAAAACATCCTCATGCAAATATTACAATTTCACTTTTTTAATAATAAATTCTATTCTATTAAATATTGATTCTAGAGAATTAACAGATATGGGACAGTTAAGTCAGTGTAAAAATTGTTATTTATCTTAAAGCCCAATATATTTAGTATATAATTGCTACATACATTTCTGCTCACAAAACACATCATTTGAGGAAGGTATGCCATGGCATCAATCACCACCGCAGGAGCATTTCATAATAGGTGCTCCCCCAGACACCAATAAACTGTTGAACCCCAGCATCGCAATAACCCTTTTTAAATTGTTTCTCTTTTTTCCTGTTAATCCAGAGTAATCTTTAAAACAGCTAAACTAATCTCGATAGGATTTTCAATGGAAGGAAGACAATGTTATTGAGCTATACATAGAATACATATTAATCACGGAAATATTTAAGGTTTTTAAGTGAAAATTGAAAAACCCTTGAAATGGCATAATTTGATTGGAATTGAATCAAAAGTGAAACCAGAATCCAGATCGGAAATAAGACTGAAATCGGGAGCTAGATCGAGACAACTGCAAGATCGGAATGGGGATGATGGTGGGCACAGAGTTGTCAGTCGATATAAAAGATGTATAATTTCATTCCTTGTCCACGCGAGCGATGCTGCGGCTAAAAGCTAGATAAGTATGATGGTCGATGGATCATCGTCAAAGATTTACGTAATAATAAATTACATAACCTACAGGTGAACTCCAAACTGATGGGCATTAATCAAATTTTGGATTCGACTACTTTGCCGAAGTGCCTTCGCGGCGGTGACGTCATGGTAGTTGGCGCTGATGTTACGCATCCTTCACCCGATCAGGTATATTAGTTTTCTTGTCTAATTCTTAATAAAATATGAGTATCTACAAAATATTATGTTATGAACAGTGGACACTTTACCAATGATTAACGTACTAGAAAATTTGGGATTTTCAGAGGTTTTCTCTGTTAAAAACCCAAGAAGAAAATCTTAAGCTAACCCTAATTGAAAAACAAATACAGTTTTCTCATTCCTGGAATGGCTATAATGAGCTTTGAATTAATTCAAATTCAAATTCAAAATATCTTTATTTCATAGGTTACAAAATAACACTTGAAATACGTCATCATTTTTTGTGAATTTACACTTTACTGCTCGTTCGGAAGGTAGTTTTCCCTCAAGAAGAACGAGCAAGAAACTTAAGGGTAGCTCTTTTCTAATTTGCACATACATAACCAAAACAAATACGGAATCATTAGGAATGACACAGCCCGGCGAGAGGTCGAGCCGCTTATGCCCATTGATTTTTGTCTTCTAAATATTCAGAAATTGCATAGTACCCTTTTTTACTGAGTGATTGTTTAATAACACTCTTAAATTTATGTAGGGGTAAATCTTGTATATCTACAGGAACCTTATTGAATAGGCGCACACAGAGCCCTCTGAATTAATTTGAGACTTTACTTAGTCGACTGACATGTGAATTCAGTTTATTTTTATTTCTGGTATTGAGATTATGTCGACTACTATTTCTTTTAAACATTTCTAAATTTTTTTTTACATATAATAAATTTTCATAAATGAATTGAGATAAAAGTCAATTATCTTCAAGGCGCTAATGCGAACAAAGACTATGTAAAGTATTTATGGCAAATTATAGTCCAATGGAGTAAATATGTGTAACTTAGAGCTTGTAAGAATTGCAAAAGTTCACGAAATGTACATTAATTGGTATGTGGAATGTATTACATAACAAATACATAATAGGATCTCACCAACGATCACGAATTAAGAAAAGTAATGCTTGAAAAAAAAAATGTCTGAGCTCCACAAAAGTCAACAACATAATTACAAAATATGAGTAATATCAAGGCAAACTCAAAATGCTTGAATTCACTTATGAAACTGTAAAATCAAAGGTAAAAATATAGAAAAAAAATCATGTGCTCACACACTGATTAATAAAATACTTTTTTTTATTTACTACTATTCAGAAATATAAGAAGAGACATGTCATAGTATGCAGCGCGGAGAGAAACTCGTGCTTATTGGCTAGGCGCGTGTGCGGTGTTGACTATTTAAAATTAGATCATATATCTGTCCTGAAATACGGTTTGAATATGGACGCGAATGTGCTGTACAAATTACTACTAACTGGTGTCTGTATGCCGTATTTTACTTTTACCATTACATTAAAAAAAATATTTCACGCTATTTAGTATATAATTTAAATTCTGTGTATCTCGCCATTTATTTCCAAGTGCCAAGTGCCGGTTCTAACCAGAACCCCAAGCGAATGCTTGAAATTAATGTAAAGTTTTTAAGATAGATTTACCATGTATGTGAATCACATTAGCTGATCAGCTTATATTTTTACAGTAGTGATTGACAAATTGGCAGTGTTTTAGCATTTCACAATTTGGTGAAAATTTATAAGAGTGTGATGAAATTGCCTTTATAGGTATTAGGACTTTTTAATAAAATAAAGTTTTTTGAAACTAGAATTCCATTTATGTTTCAGACGACAGTACCAAGTATAGCTGCTGTAACAGCTTCAATTGATCAAAATTGTTTTCAATACAATATCGGATTAAGCATTCAAACTCCCAAGGTAAGCAAATATAAAGCTCTTCAAAAATATATATGCATACCTCGAACAAAAACTAGAAAACCCAAAAACATATAATTGTCTAATATTACTCCTTTTTGAGACTGCTTCAAACACAACTGAAATTTGGTACAGTTATAGTTATTAATTAACTAACTACAAATTTAGGATGTCAATTTCAAAGTAATGCTGGTTATTTTAGAATATTAGAAGTTATTAAAACAACATATGATAAAGTTATTGTATATTGCACAAAATACATTATATGCAATAATGCATTTTGCATACATTAAGGAAATTAAAGTAAAGAAATAAGGAATAAATGAATGCACTCACAGTATGCTATTTAAAAATTATATCATATTAAATACTAGTCAGATAATTTTGAAAAAAATGCTCTGGAAAACTGAGAGAATATTAGTGAATTTTAAAAGACAGTAGTTACTTCATAGACAATAATTTACCACATGTTCAAATTCTCATTAAAAATGTGTTTTTATATGACCGTCCAAAAAAGGAATGTAACATTTTCATGGTTCATGTTTGTACAAGGTAATAATATCTTTGGGAAGTTATCATTTTTTCACAGCAAAAATTGGAAAGACGCCGAGCAAATTGCCCGGGTATTAAGTATATTGAAAGTGAACATGGGAAAAAAGTGCATATCTAAAAAAGTTAAATTTTTGCTATATTGACAAAGCATAACCAAAATATGAAACTTACTACCACAATAATATTGCAAATATTGAAGCACAATGTAAAAGTTACTCTGCTCCAATAACTGCAATGCTGAGCAATGTTTTTATTTCATGTGATTTATTACTATGAATGTAGTGACGTGTGTACAAGAGAAAGATGCTCATAGAAATACCTAATTAGATGTGGATTTTCTGATTACACCTAATTTGAAATTATTCAAATAATAGCTCAATATTGAATTATATAAATCAAAAATTAAACAATAACTCGCCTAACACTTTAGGTTTACTAATCTTGTTTTTCTTTTGAAACACAGAAATAACACCATAAAGCAGCTTAATTTCCACATATTGTGTATCTACATTACATGGCACATTTAACCTTTCTGCCCATTTTTAGCTATAGGTTGCACACTCTTTTCGAACTGCAAAGAAACCTACAATTTTACCCCTAATTACACACTCTTTGGTGTATCGGGATATCCCTTTTTACAGTCGCACAACCAGATGGAGACAAGACACAGACAATGATTAATGAATTACTTTTATACTTTATTGTTTTCAACAGAAAGAAATGATTGTCGAGTTCGAGGATATGATGGTTGAACACCTAAAGCTATACAAAAAACGTTTGGGATTTTTACCTAAAAAAATCTATGTTTTCCGTGATGGTGTATCTGAAGGCCAGTTTGCTGAGGTAATTTGTTTTAACTGGTTTTGACTATAAATACCAATAATACAATAGTGAAACTTGTAATAATGAAAGCATAATACAAATGTAATAGTACATTTAGATGTCGCAACATTTTGTATATTGTTTTGACAATGATCAAGTTCTCAATCATATTTAATGAATGGAAATTATGAAAGAGGTTATGGTATTTTTTTTAGGTAATGAATAGTGAACTGCAGGCTGTGTACAATGCCTACCGAACACTAAGTGGTACTGAAGTAAAACCTAAAGTACTGTTCCAACTTGTCCAAAAGAGGCATCATACAAGGTATTGATTACAAATTTTAAAAAATATAATAGTAAATTTGTACTTATGTCTGTTTAATTCATGCATTTGCTTTACATTGTTTATATGTCCACTTCAGAATGTTCACTGATTCGAATCCACCTCGGAATGTTGAGCCAGGAACCGTCGTGGACAAGGAAATCGTACACGTCAGAGAACTTGACTTCTATCTGGTGATTATTTCTTAGTACTTTTAATATTCTGCAGCTTCATCACATAGAAAAGTTTCTTAAATATTCTCTCATTAATCATCTGTTAATTTTCATAATCACATCATATTAGGGCTCTCTGGAATTATTGAGATACTGTCAAACGCCGGCTTTCCCACGGTTATGTTTGCGCATGCGTGCAAGTCCACTTCATTTTAATGATTACGCTAAAGCGCGCGCAGTAATTACTCCCCATGTTTTTAAACTTAGGTCTCGTAAAGTGTTTTTCTGTGAAACAAGTAATGTATTACTATAATTTTAAAGTTGATCTATCTGAAGAATAATGTGTGCAGTGGTTACAGTAAGCATTTAATAATGAAGCGTCATCTCGAGCAGTGACTCGATCCTCGTCTAATCCATAACAAAATGCTCTAAACCCTCCAAACACAGTGGTGTCTCAATGGTTTCGAGAGTTATGTAATGGACGCAACTCACTTCAAGATGAAGAAAATTCAGGAAGACCTGTTTCAACAGTCACTCCAGATAATGTTGCCCGTGCTGATAAAATTATAAAGATAACAAATGATGTACCTACCACTTAATTCAAAATACTCTTTGGATTGGATCCGTATTGGTATAAGATCTGGCATGATGAATTAAAAATAAAAATTCATCATCTTACACAAAACCAAAAATCCAAGCGAGTTAAGGATCAGCCGACAGACACTAAAATTAAAAAAAAAAGGCGGTCACCATACACTATCTAAAATTGTAACGGGTAATGAAACATAGATTCTCTTTTAAGACTTGCCAACATGTCAGGGAAGTTGGGTACATAAACATGATTCAACACCATACGTCATGAAATAAGTATGTGCAATGTAAAAAGTTATGTATGACTTGTTTTTCAGAAGTAGAAACTAGGTCAAAGCTATTAATTTGAAAGTAAAGAAAATTGTTACGGCGGCTTGGTACACACCACATTGCTTGCCAAAAATTCTCCAGATTTTAGAATTTAGGGCTTAATGCTACACCGCAATAAAACATCATACTGGTGCACTCAGTCAACCTTTTGGAAGGCCACAATATTGTAGTCTTGGAGCATCCACCTCACCGGACCTCCCAATGTGCGGCTTTTGGTTGTTTTTAATGTAAAAGAAATCGCATGGTCGCAGTTTTACATCTAAAGAAGAGATCGACTATTATTGAATATTTCAACACTATTTCTGTAAACGACTAACGCGATGCATTCCACTCGTGAAAAATTTGTCTGCAGAAGTATATTGACGCTGAAAGAGACTACTTTGAACATATGTAAATCTGATGTCTTGCTTATATAGTTTACTGTATTTCAATAATTTTGGAGTGACCCTCGTATAAATGGAAATTTATCACCTTAATGAATTTGGGTTTCCCTTATTGTGTTATAGTTTTGCATAAAAAGTGGTATGTCATATGTAAAATATATTTTTAATAGTGTTTAGTATTTTGTTAAAAAACAAACTGTAAAGATATTTTATGGTTTAATTGTAATATCCAAAAATGCACTATAACATAGTTTTTGAACAATTTATATGCAAATTTAAAAATAACGATTTTCACTATAATTTCATCCCTAATCGTTTTTTTTTAATTAATCCATATATTATGCAGTTTATTATTTGAAAAAGTAACATTTTAAGGTTGCCACTTATGTCCTGGTAGTTACTTTTAAATCAAAAAATTTTTTTTCTGTATTTAGTAAATGCATTTTCTTGAAAAATTAAAAATAAAAAAATATTTGTATATAACGCCAAAGTAGGGTCATCTACCTTCTTGCTGCGTTAAACACTGGATTGCCCAGTGTTTGACGAGATCATAAATTAGTTACTTAGAATTTCATACTTCTATGTCATGTGCCGCTTTCTTACTCAATTATTCAATCGAAAAATCGCGGCAACCTTAAAATCTGTCAACTCTTTGCCACCATGTATTTGCTATAAATTTGTCTACAATTATTTTTTTCATCATATTAAGATAAGAAACCTTACCTTTGTACACCAGACAATGCAGTATTATCACCAAAAAAACTGATTTTGTTATTGAAATCTTTTATTCTTGATAGGCCCTAATTTATTCAACAAAGTGCTTTCGCATGACTGATAAAACAAATTTAACTACACAATTTTAATTGAAAACAACTATGGCACGATATAGGGTGGTACTCTAGCATATTGAGTTTACTTATGCATTATATTGCATAAAAATATATGATATACGATAGGAAATGTTGATTTACATCTAATATTTTATTATCGTAACAGTTTATTTGACATTTTACCTCAAGAATTTTTACCTTGATGATTATGACCTTCCATATATCTCCTATGAACTTATTGTTAGCATTTTCAACTTCATTAATTTTGGATTAGCAATTGTTTTAATTTACCTGGGAACTGCTGATATTTCTTGACAAAATTGTTTTATTCTAAGTATACATCCAGACATATACATCTATCTAAATTTAAATCGCTTTAAAAAATATTTAGTTCATTTATCTTTGCTCTCAGTATAAGCGTGCCATGTTCTCGGTTACATGCTGCTGCATACCTCATACGTTAATTATTGATATCTATTCATTTTCAATTTGAATATATTCAACTCGTCTCTCACTCAATTCACTCCCAAAAAAATTATCTAGTTTTAAAATGACATTGTATCTAAAAAATTGGATCTAATATAAGTTTGACAAAAATTTAAAAAAATACAGCAATATGAATATTTACCCAAAATAGGTTTGTTAATTAGAAAATAGTCTATGGATTTTGAATAACTTAGTCATTTAACGTGCTTCTAATGTGTGTACATCTTTAACATTATGATTTCAACTATTAGCTTTAATAGAAACATTTACTTATAAACGAATCTAATAACAAGTCAAATAGAAGCTCATTATGAAATCCAAATTGAAGAGATATAATATTTCTAATTTTTATGGAAATAAATAATTATCATATTATGATCTTCACCTAGGTGTCCCATCAAGCAATAAAAGGCACGGCGCGCCCCACGCGCTACCACGCCGTGTGCAATGACGACAAGTTGCCCCACGACGAGGTTGAGCAGTTGACATATTATCTGTGCCACCTGTACAGCCGTTGCCTGCGGTCCGTCTCCTACCCCACGCCCACCTACTACGCGCACCTGGCTTGTCTCCGAGCAAGAGTTTTGACACAGTCAGTAAACTTTGTTACCTACTTTATATTGAAATTCATGCAAATAAATGATTTTCATAACTTTTTGCAAGGCATACACTCCCACAAACTTTTTATATCATGTATGGGCTCATCCATTCAATCTCTTCACTGGAGGACCCCTAATTACTGTTATCACAATTTTTTTCATAACACACTAAAACTTCATGTTTATAAGCTTAAACAATCACGCGGAGATATAAAACATATGGTTTTATTTCATTCAAAAACTCATTGTTGAATACATCTGTGATGAGGATTTGAACTCAATATTTTGATACAAAAGCAACATTCATAGCTATTCAGACAATATTGCTTACATTAAATAAATGGTAATATTGGATATAAATATTTATTATATTTAGTGGTTTCTTCGTGAGGTTGCATTGTAATTATTTTTAAATTACTACATAAATTACAAAAATGATTTTTTTTAATTTCCTAATTAGACACAGAGGACACTAGGAAATTATTAGGTCAGAGTTTTATAGTACTATATAAAATATATTAAAGTTCAGTCTACAAGAAAGAAGTAGCAAAGGCTTTTTTTTTGATGTCTTACAATCCATTGTTTACTCTTAATCAATTTCAATTAACATAATTAATCAGCTTGTATATTCCGTTGATAAATGTAATATTTTCAGTTTCATCAACTGGTACATCTTTATTATTTATGTAACATCGTGGCACTACTTCCATGTCCTTACAGGCCGCGGAAGTTTATCCAACACTTGTGACTTGTAAAAGAACTCCAGCATTCAGTACCATATAGGTGTACAAGATCTTGCTATTGGTTTTCGTTGTCATAACTATATAGCAACCGCTGACAATATCAATGTCACTAATTGTGATAATGATAAATGTTAAAAAAATGGTTTCCAGGAACTGGAAACAAATAAATATATAATTGAAACCTAAACTAATAAGGGTAGCATTTATATAAGTAAAGGTTTTTTTTCTCCAACTCAAACTCGAACATCGTACCCAATAAATACAAAATATGGTGATCGATGGAACCAAATTTTATTTCTTCTAGGTCTAATAAAGCTGGCGTGGAATAACAAAAAACTAGATAAGTAGTAGTGAGATGACATTTTATTTCATTGGTCTTGAAAAAGATCAATCCAGTTATAAGTATACCATCAAATCCATATTGTTTGAGCACTTTATAGATAAAACAGTCAAGAACTTGATTTCTACGTATGCCACAGGATAATTGACAGGAATATGCACACCTGTATATGATAAAACATGATGCTATATCTCACTAACTGTTCTCAAGATTTATTAATTTGTATTTTGAGATGACTTAAATAAATGCATTTTTACATAGTCATATTATAAATCCTAAAGTAAAATGGAATTTTTAGACAAAAAAGTAGGAAATATATCTTTAATTTTAAATTTTGTTGTATATATCAATTTAATTTTGTTTGTAAATTTATAGTATATTGTAATGACAGCAAATACTTTTCAAATAAATTATGATAAAAATATAATGTAATCATTTATTTGAAGATCTTATCAATCTTAAATAGTTTTGTTTTATATTTTTAAATAAAACATGGCACGGTGCACCTAGTTTGAAGTAAAAACACCATTGTTATTAAAATAATGGTATTCGTTAAAATAATCGCTCGTTTTTAATTTTACAGAGGTGAAAAGTTTGACAACTCAAAGCTGGAACGACAACCTCAGCGTCTGCGTGTTTTCGATCGCATTCTACAACAAAGCCCTATGTTCTTTGTGTAATGTAAATAAATTGTAGGATATATCAAGAAAAAATATCTCAAAATATCAAAAAAGAAAATAAAAATATATATATGTATGACAATCTTTATTACCTAGCATTATTTTACTTACATAATTAATTTATAATTTTATTATCAATACATCTATCCGTTTCGTATGTTATCGTGAAGATAGAACTCTTGATTATATATACTTAGTTGTTTCATGTCATTGAAAGGTTTCAACTATGAAAAAAAAAATTGTTATAAAAGATGGACCGAAACCGTGTCCCTTTTAGCTCTCAATTATTTTTACATCAATAGAGGGCCGGACGCTATAAAATCATGTTATTATGTATTACTATATTTACAGCAGTGTGCTTCAAACTCTTATCGAAAATAAACAGCTAATTGTTAAAGTTAACAGATAATGTCGGAGTTAAGTACGATTACCTATAAATGCTAAATTAACTACTTCAAATCCGCCATTTTAACATTTGTGATGTCAGTGTTGATTATGTCAACATAATCGATATGATTCAGTTTTATTATGATTATTTTCTCATTAATTTGTTTGTACAATGGATAATAATCCAATTGCTTTTTCGTAATCCAATTTAAAGTCCCAAATTCGATATTTCTTTTTTGCGACATCGCCTAATATATCTTATATTAGGTTTTGCAAAATACAATTATCAGATGTAATTAAACTCTCTTGAATGACGAGGAATTTTGATTTAAATATCCTATCTTATAGAAACTGCATTAAGTTTCCCAATAAAATCCAATCAATTTCTTCTAAGTTTGTCTTAAGAGTTGTGATTTTCCTTTTGATATAGCATTCACCAACTTTTGTTGATAGACTGTGAAAAATAGTTAATGTAACCAGTAACAAAGTAAAAACTAATAATTGAAACAGTAACCCAGGCCTTGACAGTAACTTATCAGTTAACTTTTTGAAGCAGAAGAATTTGGTAGTTTCGCTTAGCCGTAAATGTTATAGCTAATAAATTTTATAACTAAATATCACACTGATTTTGTAACACCTTGTTGTTATTGTCCTTTTAGTTCAAGATCTCGCTGCAAGATCATGCGTTCTTCAAGTGTTTGCTAAATGCCTAATTTTTACATAAATTTATGAATAGGAGAATACCATCATACCAGGACAATACGTCTACCAGGGTGCCTATCGAAATGTGAACGCAAACATTTTTAATTAAAATGTTAATAGATTTTTCGGGAAAGATTTCATTCACTTGTTTTCAAATGAAATATCATCCACTTCACAGCTGTATACATGTAGACTTTGAGGAATCATTGTTGCCGTTGGCCGCATGGCCGCACCGCTTTGCAGACAGATCTAAACAGGTATGAGTTTGTTACATTTTTACGGTCTTGACATACTCTTTATCATTTATGTACCAAATTAAAACTAGTTTTTTTCTGTTTATGATTATATGCGGTCGCTTTAGTAAATCTGGCCGCAAATAAGGGTTGCTGGTATTTTTAATAAATATTAAAAATAGAGTGAAGGAGAGTTGGCGTGCGACATCACTCGTTAGACGAGGATAGCGATTGCCGGCCGTACGGCGCTGTAGGGTCAGGCCTCATTAGTACGTTGCGTTGCGTCGCATATAGGGTGAGGGGGGACACAAATTCTGCTACTTTCGGAGTGATTATTTCCGAAATTATTCACGAAATCAGAAAAAAATGCTTAAAAACGTCGTCTTTTTAAAAGAACTGTCGAAACATGTGCCACACGTCGACGTTTAATAAAAAAATTTTTTTCAGCATCTGTTACATGTATGGAGTGCCCCCCTAAAAATATTTATTTTTGTTATTTAACTAAGAAAGTAAGTAGCGGCTTATACAAGACACGTATACTCAACATTTCATCAATATAGATTTTGTAATTTTTGAGTTAAATGCCTTTGAAACGGATGGATGGACATAATGATACTACAAGGGTGATCCGGTTTTGCCATTTTGGCTCGAAACTCTAAAAATAAAAGCTTATTTTCGGTGTGAGAAAAAGTGTATTATATTTGATTTTGATGATGCATCATTTAAAAAGTGTTCGTTAATGTTATTGTTTTGTCATAAAAAAAAATTACAAAAGCCATGACATTTTATTAACAATTGAATGTACAGATGATTTTGGATACCATTGACTATCTAAAAAAATTACAGTCCTAAAAGCAAAAAAATAAGAATTTGAAGATTTTTGCAAAACACAAACTATAGGTAAAATTTTTAATTGAACTTTGATTCATAGAACGATTTATAGCTTATAGTTAATATAAATAATATAGCGCTAACTCTTGAGTTTTTTGTGTTAATTTTTTTTTTATTTACATTTAAAACATGTTAACGTATAGTACCATTGACTGATTCTTAAAATATTACATCTCTTATATCAGGCAGGTATAATTGATCAGGGAGTTGAACCTTTTTGAAACTTATTTCGAACCAACAATGAAATCATTCATCTAACTATAAAAGGGAGAATAGAGAGAATTATGTAAACGGAGACTAATATTAAAATCATAGGGAAAATTAAACACTACTACTGAGATTCTCTGTGTAATATACGTTATATTTTTACAAGAAAACAATTTGCTAAACTTAAAAAAAAAAATGTTTTTCTTCCTTAATTACATACTATTAATTAAATAAAAAAAAGAGTATTTATTAAATCATTTCTACTAGGTACTATTTGCGCCGGTGACTGAGAACACTAGATTTTAACTTATGCGCAATGGTTTTAAGGGTCGTACGACCGGCAATCGCTATCCTCGGCTTACGAGTGATGTTGCGCGCTAGCTCTCTTTCATACTATCTTTAATATTTAGCGCCTTTAACAGCCAGCAACCCTTATTTGCGGCCAGATTTAGTAACAAACTCATACCTGGCTGCGAAGCGGTGCGGCCATGTGGGCAGCGGTAGCCATGATTTTTCAGTATTTACACATATAGAGCTGTGAAGTGGATGATATTTCATTTGAAAAGCATGTGAATGAAATTTTTCCCGAAAAATCAATTAATAATATTTTGAACAGAAATGTTTGCGGCCACATTTCGATGGGCGCCCTGGTGGATGTATATTTTCCTATTCATAAATTTATGTAAAAATTTGATTTTTGGCAAACATTTGATGAACGTACTGATCTTGCCGCGGGATCTTAAACTATTTATTACATTCACAAAAATAATAAATGAAGAGTAAAAATAATGTGTCAAAATTCTTGTCTTTTGCATTTAATTTGAACTTGATCAAGATTACTCAATACCTACTAAGAATTATACAGATTTCCTTATACCGTCCCAAATATATTTTACATATTTGACTATTCCTTTAAGATGTTAGCTTACAAAAAGTGGTCAAAATATGGGTTATATATTTTTTAATTTCATTTTGCTTTTTGGAAAAACAAGGTGTACAAAACTATGGAAACCTAAGACATTTTGTGACAAGTCTGTTTAAAGTTTTGCAATTATAATCTGTAATTTTTATTCTCAATGTTGCTTTTGCACTAAGTATATAAAATAAACAATAATTACATCAATTTTCAATGCTTATATTCATTTTGTAATTTGTATTTTAATTCATAGGGGTTTATTCTTTGTAATCTATATTTCGTTTCTAACTGTGTGTGTATTTTAATCTTATCTTTGACTTTTATGTAACATTTTTTATTGACTAGTTTTTTTTGGAACAATAAATCTCTAAAAGTACTGTTTTAACTTTATTTCAAACTATTTGAAAAACAGATAAACAAGGTACAACATACATACAACACATGTTTTCGAATATTTATTATTCATTACTTTTTATTATTAATTTTCTGTCTTATAATCTATCTCACGAAGGCGAACGCCCATTGAATCCCTACGCACAGTGAATTTGAGCTCTTAAATGCAAGTACAGACACTAACCATTAAAGTATATTTGTGTATACTAATTAAATATAAACAATTTTTTATTGAAATATAAGAAATAAGAATCTATAAGCATGCAGTTCATTTTTTCATTATTTATTACATACATAAAAGAAAATGAGCAATGGTAAGTGTGCGGGACGTGCGTGTCCGATATATGGGCAAATAGCGGCATGAACTCGCAACGCGCGGTGTACTCAGTAGGTATTCCCAATGAAAGGAGCTCCGCGTAATAATGCCGTTTTTCGTGATTATAACGTGAGTTAAGTAAAACTCACGTGATTTCTATTTATTACAGTGAAAATCAATAAGTTGTATGATTGTATTTAAAAAGGTGGGATTATTTCAATAATCACTAGTCACAAGACAAAACGAGTCTTTATAGAAAATCTGTTATAAAATAATAAAAGACGCTATTTTAGTTCAACTTTTATAATATTGTATGTTTGCACAATGATTTGACGGTTAGTACAGGATTGATCCCAATGTATTTATCTGTATCTGAATTATCAAATTGGAAAATAAAATTTCTTACTTAATTCTGAGTTATCTTTCAAATGCAAAACATGTATAAAGGGCATAGGAGTAGAAAAACACAACTTCAACTAAACATATGTATTTATATATTTTGAACTCTGAAATACAATATCTACATACTTGCATAAATATGTACAAGGCTTGTGTAAAAAATTAATTATGGTATAATTTAAAAAAAAAAGCAACAAAATTTATAACGCTATACCAAAAGGTCAATAAACATGATTTCTAATGCCTTTTTGTTTTATTTGATATATTCGCTACTGAATAATATAACATTTAGTGTGCGGATTATAAATTCTGAGTGCAAAACTACGAAATCTAAATCATCGATTTAAGTCGCGTTTATCACACATATTTTCCCTTGACAATTATGGCCACGAGTTTACCATCATTCAACTCTTCATCACATTTACTTGCATCTTTAGACTGAATGTTATTTCAATATAAAAATTACAAAATAAATTTCAAAAACAACAGATGTTAATACACTGTTGTACTGTATCCAAAAAAATTAAGTACTCTATTTATTGATAACTAGAATCGCTGTAAGTACATCTCATTTTAGATTGAATTTGATATGTACCATTCATCTATTTGATTTTAGTTTGGAGGAATCTAATTACATTGAGCGTGAAAACGTTAATATGGAATGTTATCTATTTTTTTTATGTCCACATATAAATAGTCAAATGTTAAATATGTAGTCAGATTTTTTTTCAACCGACAGAAGAAATATTAAATTCAATATGAAAACAACAACATGTATGTAGAAAAAGGAAACAGATCCACCAAATATCATAAAACTAATTATATTGTACAAATGTACATTATATACAAAAAAAAACAGAACACTGGTTTTAATCAACATAGTAAGTGTTCAATTTTATAACGATAAATACTGTGCTCTAAAATAGCTCCTTAAATAGTTTTTTTTACATCGATGAATAATCAATCGATAGAGCGATAATACTGCCCATGGACGTATATAATTTGTTCATAATACCCTAACTTAGCAAGTACATGACAGCACATAAGTGAGCACGGTGCACGACATTAAATAGTGCTGAGAAAGAGCATCTAAGTACAATAATTTTAAGTAATAATGTGCATATTATCTGCAGCGTCCCTTTTTCTCACGAATGTTTATAATTTCGCATGAAACAGACTAAATCTTGGCAGTAATTTGAATTAGATACTGTGTATTAATGTTGAAAATATACATTTTTCTAAAATTTTGAAATTGTAATATAAGAAATGATGTATAATAAAATATTTTGTTTCTCTGAAACTGTACAGATTATCAATCTTGTAACAATAAAGATAACATTTTATAATATTTACAAAACTATTTTATAAAAAACAGACATAACTGTTTTCAAATTAAGTGCTAGCATTCTGTTTAAATTTTTCACATTTCGCTGAAGCTATAAACGACATTACAAACTAGTATATTATTCTTTTGCTAGCTTTAGCTGCAATAGAACAGCAAAATTTTGTATTTGATATTTTATATTTAATAAATGTGATTTCCCAAAAACATTACAATATGACAAGTATTTAATAGTCTTTTCAAAGTAAAGACTAATTTCATCACTAACGACAATTTTACTCCCAATCTTAAAAAAATTTAATTCGTCTATTGACCAAAACTAAAAATAGAATACGAAATGGATGTTTCTTTTGCTTAGCATTATCTTGCAGGAAAAAACGGATTACACCAGACAAGAATTAGTGAATGCATTTATGGGGCTATTGCACAAGATATCAAGGGAACATAAAGTTTAGCAACTTCCATAATCATTAATTAAAAATGTTAAAAATTAAAAACACATCAATAAAGCTGGTATAACAAAGACAGGAAAAGAATAATAACTGGTATTTTATGTCAAATGACGCTTTTTTTTTTTAACAAAAGAATAATAAGTTTTACGTTCACCATAATTTACCTAAAATGAAACAAAGCATTTTTTTTTTTAATTTGGAGATCCTTTGCTTTTATATTATAGTAAATCTGCATCATTATAAAATGCAACGTCTTGAGCTCGATTTAGATGACTGCCAACAATTACATATTTGAATTATGGTAGTTCATATTTCATTAGCTTTATATAGTAAATTTAATAAATGTTCAAACATGTTATTAAAAAATATATATATACCAAAAGAGCCATGCAGGAGTTACGTCACTCAAAATTACTATTTTCAACCTTTGCTATCTGTTACAGGTTGTCATATCTGATCATCCTTCTGTTTGTTGTAATTTATATATTTCTAACTTTTAATTTATTACAAAGTATGAACATTACGAAACTGTATCACTATACAGTTTCTGGTAGAATGTATAACGTCATATTTCTGGTAATAAAAAGCATAAAAACATCGTGATCGCTATGGTTCAAGTAATATTACCTGAAACATGAGGTTATTAATGTACTGTTTGCATTCAATTACTATTTAACTTCAAATATGATATCAAAAGCATAGTGCAAAAGCACTTAATTCACATTACCCATCACTCTATCAAACTTTCATATTTTGTAAATCCTATTACAAAGCATGCCTTAAATAATGAATAATTTCCAATTTGAATCTTGCCATGATGCTACTTTATAGTTTTTAGAATCACTATTATATATGCTATATATGCAATATGTACATTGCATATTACCTTTGACCAATGCGTAAAATTTGGTAGTCCAAGATTTTACTAGAAATAAAACGAAACTTAAATATGTTTTGAGAATATCATAATACATTTCAAATATTGATTTATTCTTCAATATTGATGAATTAAAAAAGAGGTCTTGTTCAGGAAACAAAAATGGGCCTTATAAAATTGTAAATTTAACGAGTCGTTGGTATTTTGATCTGAGATTAATTATAAGAGAATACTCCTCTTAGTGTGATGATTATCAAATTACAAAGGCGTAGGAGTGGGCGTAAGGAAGGGGTTGGTGGTGCGCGCCGAGTGGCCGGCGTAAGACGCGGCGCGGCCGGCAGCGGCGAGCGGCGGCGCGCGCGCCACGCGTCCTAGCCACTGATCGGGATGTGGCAGTGCGGGAGTTTGCGGTACCGGCGCCAATGGTACAGGCTCCTCGGCCAGCGCGCGTAGCTCCGACGTCAGCTGCTGACACAGAGCCGCGACCGTTTCTGACTCTATACCATTCTCCTAAAATATGGCAACAACTGTTAAAATAATTGTGAATAAATAAAAAGTTTTAAGTAGGTCCCTTCCTTTTTCACGTTAAAATTTGCAACTTTATTACATCGTATTTTGATACAGGACTTTAAATTTAGTTGAAGTTGATTTTGTATAGAAAATATATTGAAATTGCTACAATTTTATGACAGTCCTTTCTATTGAGCGTTATATTTCATAAAAATAATCACAATTGGTCAGAAAATCAAACATATAACTAAATATATTGATCAAATAAAAAATCAGACTGTTATAAAAATACTAGATAACAAACAAAAATAACTAAAAATAATAATAAATAAGAAATAAATTACAAATTTAAATAAGAGGTAAAAAAACTAATTATGTAGGACTGAAATAATGTACTTAACCACATATAAAGGTAATAGTAGATCCATGTAATCAATTAAGTAAAACTTTTCATAATAACACATCACAAGCCTATAAGATTCTGAAATTTTATTGCAATATTTAAAAAATATGTGATACAGCTCTACAGACTGCAATAAAATTTTGTATATACACAGATTTTGATGTGTTGCTATAATGAAAAATTTAACTCGAAATCTCCTTTACTTATAGACTGTACAATGCATACATACATAATTAATATGTATATATGCATTGTAGTCTGTTTTTTTTTTCTGATTATATACAACTAATACCACATTTTACATACTTTTTAATTCTTCTTTGAATTATTTATTACGTTTTTTAATCTTGCAATATTTTTAAACATATTATTATTATTTATTTTCATAACTATTTAATTTTTAAGGCAGAATCCTATTTTTTCATTATTTATTATTTCTTATCTTTTAGTGACAACACTTGTCTGCTATCTCAATCATTAATGGTATTTATCAGCTGCACTGCCAACTTGTTGAAGGTCGGCAAAAATTAGTGAAAGCAATACTAATTATTGAACTTAAATCAAATAATCCTTCATGCAGATTTTTATGTGTGAGATGATTAAATACAAATATTTTGAAAATAACTTAATGAGATAAATTCCTCATGCTTCCGAGATTAATGTTTCAATGTGTTCAAAGATTGATAATATATAATATCTACTAATTAATGTATGACAGGTTTTTCAGGAGAAGCAATTGATCAATATGTAAACGTAATGTCTAATGAATCGAATCAACAGCTCATTTACTCAAATGTTTTCAGGTAGTGGAATTCTTGAATATTGGCAGTGCACGTAAATAATAAATATGTCATCTATTGGAAAAGAAAATTATTATGTACATAACATAACATGACTGTCCAAAACAAAAAAACTATGTTCTTGGGCTGTTATATGAAAAAATATTTGATTTCAGTCAAATAAGTAAGGTTTAAACTAACCTGAATGGGTGGTTCAGTCCTCGCCGGAGGTAAGGCGGAGACGGGTGCAGGCGCAGGTAGTGTCGGAATCGTTCGCGGTGGAGAACCGAGCCCAGCGCGTTGCCGTTCTAAATTCGAAGGCAATTCGCTAATACGAAGTGACATCTGACGTTTGAATGGTGAACTGGAAAATAAATTCCCATGTTTGAAAATAATGATTATAAGTGGGTGTGTCTATTCTTTATTGTCAAAACATGTAAATTGCTAAGTAATTGTAAAGAAAATCATCATTTTCATTGATATATCAGTATTTTATTCTAATATATAGGGTTGGTGATATGACAAATATGTAGTTGTTTGAAACATATAGTAAATAATTGAAGAGATTATGAAAGAATTTTACAGAAATAAAGCATTTACATCGAATCATAAATGATATAATGCCAAGATTAGATAACTTCAAATCAGAAATAAAGTGGCATTAGATATGCACATATAATTTAGAAAGATAAAAAAATTCCAAGCTAAATTTAAAGAAAAATAAAAGAATCTTTGAAGTAAATTGTTAGCAACCTTGTAGATTCGACAATAACATAAATAAAATAATGACCTGTTATTGAGATGAGCAAAGCCACGGAAGGAACCCTGCCGCTCTAGCAAATGGGGCGCGGCGTGCGGCCGCTCTACCGCGAATGGGTTGTGGGGCGTCGGCCGCGGCGCGGGGCTGGCCGGCACGTCCGCCTCTGACGCGCGCCGCTCCGTTATAGCTATAAAATATGTAATGAAATCCCTTAATTAGTTTGTTCTTTGGTTTCATTTTATAATCGAAGAAGAAGAATATTACCCATCCATATTAAAAATGTCTGAGTAGTGTCAATGTACATATAACTGATTAACCCATAGCTTGTTTTTTTATTATTATAAGTTTTTTAATTTACAGTTTTTCACAGTTCAGTATTTCACAGCAAGGTAGGTAAAGACCACAGACACCAACACAGTAGATTTTTTGCACTGCACACCTCTATTGCATCACTGATATCAATCAATCATTTCATACAGGTTCTTTAATTTTTGGTGCTTAATAATTGACCTTCTGTATTATGCCACCAATTTTGTCTGTACTAGAATTTCCAGGGAACCCCTTGCCGACCATTCCATCACTAACATTCGGTCTACAGATTTCCTTCGTCCTTTCGAAAGAGCCCAAACAGCTTATCATACCTTTATGTTTTTACTCTATATGGCAACATACCACCTGTAACTTTTTCAAAACACATTATTTTGTAAAACTACTGTTCCTAGACCTATCTTTCAAGGACACTACACATACTAATCATTGATGGTGTTTCAGTTGCATTAATTCTACTTGTTTTTACTACCACACACAATTTTTGCTGCTATATATAGGGTAGGAGCCTTCGATTGCATTATAAATACCTAATGGCCTTATTGTAGCAGACACTTATTTTCATATCTCTTTCCTGAACAGAATCGTACATTTTGGGTACTATCTCCTACAACTCACATGTCGATAGTACAAGATGTACTTGGTTGTCGGCATACAGGAGGCTTTTGTTAGATAATTCCATTCTTCTTACATATTCATACTCTTTCAAATCATCCAAACAACTATCCATGAATAGGTTGAACAGTCCTATTAATGTTACATATCCCATTTATTGAATATGAATGAAATATTGATTGCAGTACCTCCAGCACAAGATTTTTTCTGAATTATGAGTACTAATATGAAATAAAAGCTTAATACAACCAGCACGGTAAAGATGATTAAGTCACAGATGCGATACTAGTTAATTCATGAAAAACAAATACAGTCTTTCACATCCAAAATAAATGTTTACTGTCAGGTATGGAAATCATGCATTACTAATAAACATTCACTTCGAGATTGGAGGTATTAGTGGCAGTAAGTAGGGTCATTATTGAAGTGATACCTGTTTTTCGGAAGGAGCCTTGTCGGGTGAAGGCGTGAGAAGCGGCGTCTATACTCATAGAAACAGCACACTCTTTATCTCGACGTTGTTTGCGCTCCAGGCAAGCGGCAAACGCACATCCCACGGCGTGCGACAGCCGCTCGCCGCTGTCCCGAGATGCGAGAAAACCGTGGCACATCCAACGACGAGTGGTTCCATCACGGCATATATAACTGAAATAAAAAATGAATACATTTATATATTAAATTATATTTCAATGCTTCACTTTTTTTCGAAAGATTAGCCTTCTATTTATACTGAGACTGTTTTTCTGTTTATATTGAAACACTTTATGAAACTTCTGCTTATAGAAATAATAATTGTAGACTTTTCCATGAAAAAAAAAAACTACTCAAATATTTAAATATTTCATATGGATGATTGAACTACTCGCTTCATGCCTCAATGATAATGCCAAACCATCGGTCCCGGACATTGTCATCATATTGGTGAAATTGTCATTATTTTCTAACGCTCACTGGGTCATGATCAATTTGAAGAAATTGAAATAAAAATATTGTGGTAGGATGTCTTAACAGTGGGATTAGAATATTTAAAATGGTCTGCCAAATCATCATAAACCTAAAAAAATAAATGGGGCATTGTTTGCTGTTATGCATAGTAAGTATTTCATGACAAGTACTTTTGAGTATCAATCATGGTATTCTGGTCTCTATGCTTATGTAGTGAGAGTTGAGTATGACAGTAGAATCAATGCAATGGAAATGCAATCACTGCATAGCATGTGGAGAATATCTTTGAAATATATAAGAATAGCAATATCAAATAATTGTATGGTAACTAAAGTAGAAAAATATGTTGTGGTGATTCAGCCGTCCATAAAAGAAAAATAAAAGTAAAGTGAATAGAGTATGTGTGATAGAAGAATTGGGAAGAGTCATCCTGAAAATTTTTACAAAGATCAAACTGGTGGCGAATTAAAAAGGATTAAATTTTTTAAATTTTATACACCTGAACCCATTCGATCTTGCATGAAATGATTGGTGGGTGTCAATGAAGCTAGAGATATATGCAAAGATTGTACTGAAATTTGTGCTCTCTGCCTCTAATCTTCTGAGAAATGTGTTTGAGTTCATTATATACTACCAATCACCCAGCCGTTTCCTATTTGCTTTGTTTCAACACTATGGGTATAAATAAATAGTATAAAATCATCTGCAAATGATAATGTATTGAATGATCAAAATTCCATATTACAATACTCAACTGGAGCCTGGACTAAAAGATGATATCTAAGTCCAGAATATTTTGTCATAATGAAGGTGCGCGTGTGTAGTAATTAAAGTATGAATTTAAATTTTAATTAAATACAAACAATACATTTATATCATTTTTTATACAATAAAAAAAACAAATGTGAATTTGTTTGCTTACAAAATTTACTTCAAAGGGTATAAAATATATAGGGCAGTTCACGTTTTGAAAAACGTGAACTGCCCGTGAATTAGTGATTCTGCTAATTGAATATAAACAAGTCTCTTACGTTTCAGAATAGCCTTTCAAAATTGTATAAAAAAAAATTGTATTCGCACATAAGAAATAGCAGTAATTAACAAATAAAGAGTAAAAAATATTGCCTATTTTCTCCAATAACTCTAAAATATTAATATTTAAAAAAGAAGATTCTTAAATAGAAGAAGATTTATTACTTAGGTATTTCCTATATCGGGAATCTATTTTCATTATTTTAATTAAAAGCTTAAAATAGCACTTCGGCGCTAGACGTAAACTGTAATTTTAGCCGTGAGATACACATATTCCCATACTTATTTAAAATTTGAAAAAATTATAAAATTGTCCAGACATTTCAACGAAAAGTAGAGTTGTCCAAAATTATTTTTTGATCTGTAACTAAAAGGGTCCTTTGTTAAGTAGTTACTTATGAGTTGCATTTTACATTCCACATAGTGAATTGGTTATACAAAATTTTTTAAAATTATTTCACTTTTTTAGGCAACTAACTATACTAAATGAAATTCCAACATGGCCTTATTTAAAATAATTGCTTTTAACAATTAAGTGCCAATTATTTTAAATAAGAGAAAAAAAGAAATTCAACTAAGTAGTTAAATTTCTTTGAATTATGTTCTTGTAATTGGATTTCATTGAAGCAGCTAGATTCTTTATTCGATCAAATATACTAATTGCAAATATCTACTTATATATAAATAAAATTGATCATACGGTTTTTATTAATGGGAAAATTTGCCATACCTAAAACATAAATATGTATTTATTTACTAGTTATTTCACACTCGCACACATGAATTAAATCTGACAACAACTGTTTCCAATTTTGATCGCGCGCTCTTGATTTTGGGCCCGATTTTGTAGCTCATTCTGCTAAAATTGAATATCGATACACACTAATTGCAACATCAATATCAAAACCAATTGTTCCTCAAACGCAGTTTGTTAATGATAAGTCCGGGGTCGAAGCTGGATAAAAATTTCAACTTGTATCGCACCAGCATCGTTTTGTAATATTGACAGAAAAAATTCAAAACATCTAAAACCATGAAAATAGTTTTAAATATTTAATTAAATAATTTGTAGTTTTTTAATTCTAGCAACATCTTCATATCCATGTAGTAACGAGTTTAATTTTGATAATACTTTATATTCTTTTCATTTTTGTGGTATTTGTTTTTTAATAGTATTCATTGTTTCCATTTCCTTTATAACTCAATTTACGTTTTTTGTGTACTTGTCTTTGTTATTTCCTTCGTCAACTGAAAAGTTTTCATAAAATCTTCTTTGCTCATGTTGTCAGTTAACTTGTAGTCCGACATGTTTTTTGCCCCTTTGTTGCATTGGTCATATCCACTAACGTGGCATAAAAAACCTGACTATTCTTTTTTGAGTCTCTTATGGAAATATTCTCATGTATTTTCTTGTTTTAAAAGCCCTCTTAAAAAGGGTTATGGAAGATTTTTAAAAATACTAAAAATAGTTCAATTATGATTTTTTTTTATGCTTTAGGACACAATTTTTTACATCAAAAAAATGAAAGATAAAAATCTAAAATTTTTAGTTCAAAATATTCATTTGTGGTTAATAATAGATATCACAAATTTTAGAAATTCATTGTTATGTCATTTTTATAGATGAGAAAACAAAATATTCCGGAAAAGAAAACAATCTTATTGCATTACTAAATTTTTAATATTTCATATTTAAAATTATTTTTCACTTACTCTAATTGAGATATTTTTAAACACCCTTAAATAATGGCTCCAAGAAGTTTATCTGGATTTTTATGTTAGCCTTCTACATATTTGCAAAAATTAATTAATTGCCAAAAGAATATTCCATTGAAAAATTACACTAAAAACTGTTTGCCCATAAATTTTTTTTTATTTAGGTCTCAATAATATGTATTTTTTATTCCTTAATATTCACATTTAATCAATTTAAATTATTTTATCTTGTTCATGTGTCGATCGACGCGTACGTGAGACAAATCGCGTGTTTTTAGTCTATTATCGCCGATAATTAAAATATAAATATTGCCTATATAGTTCCAAGGCATTTGATACTTTTAGGGAATTTTCTGTTCATTAAAAGAGTTTTTACAAATTTTGTATATCTTAATAAATTTTGAAATAATTGAAAAAACTAAACTGCTCTTTATTCCACTACATTGTATTAAACTTTTCCATTTTTTTTTTTGCAGAGTATTAAAATATTATTTATACAATCAATCTAAATATAATTAGAAAACGAACGATATCATGATCATAATTTTCGGTTAGTCCCAGCCTGAGCTTCAACAAACGGCACCTGTAAAGTATTCTACTAAATAAAAATTAAACTTAAAAATTTAATAAATTCCGGTCGAATTTCGACTACCGGGCGACCACTATTTATCAGTTAGTTAGTTATATAATCAACCTAAAAAGTCATAAAACAATTTGCAGTATTAAAAAATACTAGCGAGGACATGACCGACATACACATACAGTTGCAAATTAAAAGAATAAGAATTCTAATAAAAACAGGAGACGGTATTTTGCCCACGCCGGTGGAACCTTTTGTACCCTATAGGTTTAAATCGAACCTTATTTGTTCTGTGAAATTCTGCGCGCGACGTTAACAAACGATGTATAATCAAAAAACGCAGCCAAGTGGACTTTACAATAAAACATCACCCTGCAGGGTCTCATTTCGTCACCAAATTCCACCTTCTCCTTTTAGGAGAGTTCTTCAGTGGTCATCTTAAGAGAAATAAATATAAGAATAATAAGTGTGAGTAGGATAACTAACATTCATGCTTGCATTTAAAATGTTGGTCAACTTATTGCGCAAGCACGTGATGTTGATATACTTTGCTATCATTTATATACAGCCCTTTTTGATCCAATAATTCAACCGTTATCATGATCAACATGTGATCTTAGAAATTTCAATAGAAGTACATTCAATGCCAATGGAGTATATGAATGCAATTTTGTATTTTCAACTGATATATTTGTATCTGGTAAGCCTAAACTATGTAGTAGAGCAGACATCTTTTAATAAAGAATGATCAACATCGGGGATACTGAAAACCATACAACTAATTCGGCAATATGTATATATATTTATTTATTTTTGTGCACTGTTTGTGCTTACGAAGCACCTTATATTACTTTTTGTCAACTGTAACTCAGTGACACATTCATGAAAAAAGTGGAGATCGTCACTTTTGATTACCCTTCTACCTACCCTTCATGCTTATATATGTGATATTTACCATAAACTGACTCATCATGAGATTTCCAAACTATAGGTCCAATTGACTTGAAATTCGGCATAGTTACTATTTTCGGTATGTGGGTACTCTACTAAAAATCGATTTTATGCATATCCTATTGAAAAAAAAATTGTCTACGCAGACGGAGGCGCGAGTAAAAGCTAGTAGATTATATTTGCATTAATATTGGTTGTTACAATTCTCAATTTAATTCAACAAAGCTATTGTTATGCCACTTCCTAATTTATTTACTCACCTAAATCCTCTCTCATGATTTCTATCTGGTGCACAAAAAGACACCTTTTCAATTGTCTGGTCTACAATTAGACCTTTAGTTTCTTCTTCAACAACTCGAAGACCATCACCACTGACGTGTAAAACGGCACGTATCGGCCGCCGACGAGAATTCTGTAATATCGTTTTATAATATTTCACTTGGTGATAATTTCATAAAAATTTACACAATTTTTAATTTACAATAAATACTCTTCTAGTAGTTTAGTGTAGTATATAATACTGAACCGAAAACTTTAATAACACTATTTCAGTAAAAAATATTTTAAAAGCTTTTCTTGAAACAGACATCTATTTATTAGGAAATGGGAGAGTCGGGTCGGTGAATAGCACAATAAGAAGGTTTCAGTTTCATACTGATTTCTAACTCAAATAAAAATTGAAATTAATTTTACACATACAATCTTAATATATTCATGATATAATAATAAATATAGACAATTGTGATAAAATGACATACAATGAAAAATTAGATAACTGCAAATTAAACTTGCATATTTAGTATTCTGTACTACATTTTTTTTATATGAACTTGACACAAAATTTGATATAATATTGATGTCCATAAGCATTTCCTTTACACATAATTCTATTTGTGAGATACAGCAACAGTAACTGTAGTTACTTATTTTATACAATCCTTCTTTTATTGAGGGAAACAATCCAATATAAAGTAATGCTCATAATTTTTCTTTAATCTACATATACATTGTTATCTGTGTTAATTATTGCCTTAGATTAATTTTTAAAATAAAATTGAAACCAAAATTATCCAATCTTAAGGTTTTCTTTTGTTTTTAAACTTTCAAAGAAAAACTAATATCTCTCATATTTTTGATATCATTGTCATATATTCGTTTTCATCTGATATGGCCGCTAAAGATGAAAAAAACAATTTATTCTAACTTTCTATTCAACTCTTAAATAAAATCTTTAAATTATATATTTTATTTCAAAGAAAAACATCTGTTTCAATAAATATGTACAATAGTTATGATATATTTCAATATCTATGTCTGTTAAAATAAATGTAACATCAGCCAGTCTATTTCTATCAGAGGGTTAGATAAACCAATGAGGTGATAACAAAAAAAACAAGAAATTATAATATTTGTTTTGTGTGTTATACTTTAAGGCTCTAATATGGTTACTAACCCTTAAAACTTTGAGTGCCTCCTCACAGACTTGCATGCCCCTTGATTCAAACACTTCAACGCAGCCAAGGTACTTGACAGGGAAAGTGCAAGTGCCCGCGCGAACGGCGGCCTCGTCCGCGTGCCATTGGTGCGGCCGCGCAGACTCTGGTGGTGACCCACCTTTGCGACGTCTAATTTTATGCAACATTATTAAACTATGTTATAAGAAACTAGTTTATTATATAGTAACTTATCAAAAAACAGTAACTTTAAATACATTTTTGTGAAAACTGATGATACAGATGACAAATTTTAATAAGAAATTAAAAATTTGTTTACATAAAAATCAAACAAATGGGCCGGAAACATACCAAATGTGATTAACTACAGTGCAGGTCCATAATACTGCATTATTAACTTTATAATATTATTACATTAGTTGGCAAGTAATGTTATTTTGAGTTCAAGAGTAATATTTTTATAGTACAGGGTTCGAATTTGGGGACAGGTTCAAATCTATACCATGACCAATGGGTTTTTAGTTTAAATCTCAAAAAGTATGTTATGCCATCAGATTCTCGAACTATGTTATTACTGCATTGGTGTTAATAAAATCCAGAGCTATCTAATGAATTTTTATATGGTTTTCATTATTCTTTATACTATCTTATAAGGATATTTCGAATCTTTTAAAAACTTCTGGTTTAGTTTTTACTTTTTTTGATAGGTATTTCTTTTGGTTTACATACACATAACTTTAGCAAAAATTTATTTTATAGAAACAAGAAAAATTATACCAGTAACTAACAATGTTCACTCATTAAAAGTTTTCTTTCCTTTAAATTTAAAATGTAATTGGTAATTTGATATTATTTGTGAATAACGTGAACATCTAGGTATTGCAAAGCCATGGAATATCTATGTTATCAAACGTTCAATGAATTAAAACATACCGAAAAGATTCTCGAAAAGAGCGTCGTAAACGCTCCATACCGGCGGCACGTGGTGGAGACAACGCGCCCCCCGCCCCACTGCCGGCGCCGGTGCCGCTCCGTGCGCGGCGGAATGACCCGCGCACCGATTTCTGCAATAAATAACCAATATACAAATAAAACCATATCTACTATACTTTGGATTTAAATAACTGGACTTTATAGTCCTTTGTGGTAATGTTGCAGTGAATAATGTTGGCTAAAAGCTTAAGCCTAACTATAGTCTTTTAACTAAAAGGTAACGGGATCAATCTTGATCGGAAGTGAATTAACCGACGAGTTTTTAACTTAAGTCAAATTAATTCACCCCTCAAAGCCTCAGAGAGCACATTAAGACATTGGTTCTGAATATTGTCAGCGCATGGATGACCATAGTCATTAACAGTCCAAACCCACACTAAGCCAGCATGAGGGACTTGGCATCCGAGCCTATCAATTTGGAAATAAAACAATTGCAGAGGGTATGTATGGTGTATAAACAGGGTGATTAAAACCTACACAACAACTTTATACTAATATCACTATTGAAATTATTTTTACAGTAATTTTAATGAAAAAAAAATAATTCTAAGTCAAACTGTCCAATAACAATCTAACTAACTTGGTGCTTAACTGTGTTGAAAGTGGAGCAACTAATTCCTGGGAGTTATTAAGAAGTATTAGAGCTGTTAAATACAATGAAATATTCTTACTTCATCAATATTGTGTTCTGAACCCTCCAGGAGAAAACTCTAAATACTCTAGTTGCACTTTACAGTGCTCAACTGTGTTGACATAGGAGCAACTAATTTCTGAGAGGTATTAGAGCTGTTAAATACAATGAAATATTCTTATTTCATCGGTACTTTGTTCTGAACCCTCTAGGAGAGAACTTCAAGTACTCTAGTTGCACTTTATAGTGCTCAACTGTGTTGAAATAGGAGGAACAAATTCCAGAGAATTATTCAAGTTGTTGAAAACAATAACGTTATATAACTAAAATATAGTTATTACGATGAACACTTGCGTTCATCATTTCCTTTCAGTGGCACTTTTTTGCAAATATTCTGCAATTAGGCATACTTTGAATCGAGCGACTAATTTTCTGTCCATTTTTACATATTTTTATAGTCATAAATTATATGGCAAGGCTAATTTCCAAAAAAAAGTTAGCCTTGTCAGCAATATTTTGGTTTCTAAATGAGCAACAAAATTCTAATTAGAGCAAATAATTAGCACATAAACAGCACTAAATCCTCAGCTATTTTGGACTTGATTGGGCCGAGTTGTTGAGGCTAGCTTCATAGACACTAGATAGTACCATGTAGAAATCTATAGTCTTTGCCTACTTTTCTAGGTAATGAGGGTGAATTATAAGAACAATAAATCAAGTAAAATGTAATAAAGAGATGAGATAGCAACCCATATACTAAGTATGCCCAAAAGAATGAGATAGCAGTTTTATCTTATTATAATAGAAATTTAATTCTGATGATAACCATTCCCTAGATGTAATATACAATTATTTGCTTTAACTAATTTTATCCAAAAAAAATTGGTTTTATTGAAAACGGTGATGAGTTTTCTTTTTTATGCCAAGGGATTATATTATAAGGGACCAAATTTGGCCATTTTGTTTTTGTTGCTAATGACATTATACAGTATATAAATAAAATTCGTTGGATGGAACCCACAATGCATGAGTCCTACTCGTGCTTGACCATTTTTCTAGGCTTTCTAAATCGTATCATAAGCTAATTATAAACAGCAATACACCTATTTTTTTTTAACAATCAGATTTTAGCACTTATAATTGTTGTACAAAACATTAAGTTTATTTTAATATTAATTAATGATATTTCCAACACACAGGTTTATACAATACAAGTTCGCGAACGTGAACATAGGCATAAGATATGACAATACAAAAAAGTGAAACCGATTCATTTGATTTGTTAAATAAATAAGCACACAAAGTAGCGGGACTTCACTATGAACTGTGTACACTAAAAAGTGTGTTAATATCGTTGGAATGGAAATACTGTTATGATTTTTGGGTGAAGTAAAAAAAAAGCCTTTAAATATTATTGGAAATTGAAATCGATACGCATATCATAATAAGGATATATATCTATGAACATACCTATGATTATGTTGAGTATCCACTCTGCTATCTTTTTTTCTCATAATTTATGAATGCAATTGTTGATTTATGTTAAACATTCTTTATGTGGCAATACAATATCTTACAGTTTAAGGAACTCGCGTGAGATAGTACATAAAGAATGACTCAATTGAAACTTATTTCTGTATCTATATATATAAAAATCAATTGCTGTTTGTTAGTTCTGGTAAAATTAAAAAATGACTTGGCCAATTTCGATGAATTCTTTTTTGTTGTGTTTGTAATTGTCAGGGTAAGTTTTGTATGAAATAAAATAACTTTTCTCTATTTGTTTGTCTGTCTGTTTATCCAGGTTATCTTTGAAACAGGTACACAGATCATGATGCAATTTACATTGAAAAGTAGGAGTTTACGGGGCAATATTTAGGGTACTTTTATTATGAAAATATTTAAGGTTCCTGCGTGTAAATGGAAAAACCCTTAAAATGAGATAATTTAATGGAATTTAATCAAAAGTAATCCGAGATCGATATTGGAAGCAGAACTGAAATCAGGACGTAAATAAAGATGAAATCGAGCATGCGGAGTGTGATCAGGACCATGATGGGCACAACGTCATCAGTCAATATAAAAGATGGAACAATTAATTCTATGTCGATAAAGATGAAGCCGTGATTGAAAGTTATCTACAATAAAAAGTATCAAGGATTTGGTTTGTTTTTTAGGATTCCTAGAAATTTTTAAGGAACTTTATAGTTTAACCGGTTACAATAAATGATAGTATGAAAATAGTTAAAAGGTAATAGAAGGGTTATATGATACATTTACTTAGTGTTCCCTGAGAATTACTAAGAATTTTTATGGTTTAATTGATTTCAATAAAATTTATTATGAGATATATTTGGAAAACGATAAAAATACATATGATACATTATTTTTTTGATTCTGTGAAAATAACTGAGAACTCTCATAGTTTAACCGCTTTTTATAAAATATAGTATGAAAATAGCTGGAAGCCAGTAAAATATACAGGATATATATTTAAGGGTCCCATAAGAATTACTAAAAACTCTTTTGGTTTAACTAATTTCTTTGAAATTGCTCAAGTTTGATCTTGTTAACACAGAAAGGGTGTTTCAAGTGGCTTATGGTTGTGTTTTTTTTCTGTACGATAAGCACCCTTATAAATTAACAGATTTCCATGAAATTGGGCAAAGAAATAACTTAATCCAATGAAAAGATATAGCTTGTATTATTTTTATGGTTCCATGGGTAACAAATCTGTGAAAATAATTAAAACAAACATTATAAGACAATCGATTTTGTTAATATTTTCAGTTTTATCTTACTAATTTAGTTGGCTGTTTGGGGTTCTGAAGGAATTATTAAGAACTGCTATTGTTCACTTTATTTAAGAACGAAATGAGACTAGAACAAATCAGAAGTGATGATGTGATCAAAGGCATATTACAGGTGGTATGGAAGCTGCAATATGGTAGCTATTACTAATATAAACCTGTTTAAGAGGGCAGATCTGCAGGCAAAAATTCAAAAGAATAGAAAGTGTATCTGGTGTCTGTATGTTTATAATATTTCCATGAATAATAGCTGATCTACCGAGCCAGCTACTAATAAATTCAATGATCTCTTTACATTTTTAAATATTATTCTAAACATATATTTACAATATCAGAAATTTCAATTTCACAACTGAGATTATGACTTAAAAGTGGGACCAGAATGGCAGCTGAAGCTAGAGCCTGGAGTGCAAGAGGGTATAGAGTGAATAGCAAGACAGCAATAAAACTAGAAATTGAGAATGAAATCCACATTGAATTTGAAAATGTAACTGAAATCAAAATCAAATAAGAACAAAAGAATCAACCAGCTTTTGACGAAGTAAACAGTATCATCTCTGAACTTGTGTGATTTAGTGTTATCAATCTTCTGCTCAATGAAAGGAAAACAAAACTTGTAAAATTTTTCTAAGTTGTTCGATACAAATGTAATGGTCAAAAATGAGGTACTGGATATTGTGGACAGAACCCTATTTCTTGGTCTCAATTTGGATTCTAAGTTATGTTGGGATTCTCATATTATGAGATTAGTGAAGTCTATCCTGCAGCATATGCAGTCAAAAGAATTCGGCGACTTACAGGCGAAAGCATCGTGAGACTAGTTTATTTCAGTTTTTTTTCATTGTCTTATGACCTATGGAATTTTGTTATGGGGTCATACAGTCAATATTAATGCAATTTTCGTGCTGCAGATGTGAGGTATCCGTGCCGTTTATGATTTGAGACTAATGACATCTTTTAGAGAAAAATTTAAGCAAATTAATATCCTAACCATAGCATCATAATACATATATGAAAACCTGGTATATGTCAAGAGAAATATAGAATTGTTCCAAAAAATGAGCGACATCCATAACATTAACATTAGACATAAGAACGATCTTGCTGCTCATAAGACCCATCTAAGTAAAGTTAATAAATCATTTAAAGGGCTGTTATAATAAGATCCCAGCTGAAATTCAAAATTTGCCATTTGCTGAGTTTAAATGTTTCGTCAAAAGAAAGTTATATGGCAAGGGCCATTATACTGTGTTGGAATATCTTAATGAAAAAAAGGCCCTGGGATTGAGCTGCTCGGCTATCAGGTTATCTCATATTATTTTTAAATATCGATTAAATTATTAATTACTAAGTCTTTTGTATTGGTGAGTAAAAAGGGCAAGCCTTGACTTTCTTGCCCATTCTTCGCAAGGCGAATCAGCATTTGGAACGGGTGGTAATGTCGAAAAGAATTTATTAATGACTTATTTCAAGTGTAATTTCATTACCTATAAATTTATGATTTGATTGATTTGAACAGAGGTCGAAACTAGCAAAAGATCCAGATGAAATAAAATAGCAATTACAAAAATCCAAAATGTTTATTTAATTCAATATTTATTAGAAGATATAAAAATAAATAAAAATTTTTGTTTGAAAAAATAAAAATGAAAAAATGGGAGAAGTCAGTTATAGACAGATGAATGGGCAGACATATATAGGAACTAGCTTTTACTTGTGGCTCCACCCGTGTGGAAATAGTCTTTTTCTGTATGCTAATGTTACATCCCCCTCTTATCCAATTGTATTATTGCTCTTGATTCCAATATCGAACCTGCTTTTGATATTGATTATGGTTTCTCATAAACTATTTGGCAGGGATGCATTAGTGGGAGGTATAAAATATGTATAATCCAGAATATATTCTGTGTATTCATTCAGCTGTTTCAAAGATAATAATGCAAAAAATAGTGCCATTCCTGGCATGATTGAGATGATGATAAAATTTTTAAAATGGATCATTTTTTGCTATTCATTTTGTTACCAGCAAAGTTGTTTATTACATTGTCAAAATATATTTTTAGCTTAGCAAAAGTGACTTGTACCTCATTAAAATTGAAACAAAATCCTTTTCCTTTTCTCATGGTATTAATAAGTATTAATTACCCCCTATTTATCTTAGTCCCTCACTCTCCCTTTTAATTTGTACATTTACTCATATTTCAGAGACCTTTGATGCAGTAATCCAAAAGCTGTCACTAGACCTAAGTAGTAGCAGTACCCAATTATATATTACCTTGTTTGAAATATGCACAACTTTATGCAAAAAAAGAAATAGTTTTCGGGAAGCAGTAAAAAAAGCATTCAGATTTTTTCGAATCATTTCCCCAGTTTAATTAACAATTACAGAATAGCATACAGTATGAATAATGCCTACTTTGACTAAAGAATGTATTTAAATCATGTATAAAATAAAAATAATTTTAAATTTCCTATGCCCATTTATATGAAGCCAACCTAATACCAACATAGTTATATTTGTCGATTTTACAGTAAACCCTTAATTAACATAATCTAAAACTTGCATATCCTATAATAATATTAAGTAGCTATATGCACAAATTTAATAGTATTTGTAATATTGAATATAGACTTGACATTATACATCGATGTTCCGTAGGTATACCACAGCGAAGCAGTAGGTAATATAAGACGGATGTATAGATATGTTATAACAAATAGGTAATATTTTATCTTTAAGTGAATATTAAAAAAAAAAAACACTTAATAATGCCTATGCGTAGTAAATACATATAGATGTTTCTTATGCACGTGACCTTATACACTTCTATTTAAAATAAAATTACAAACCATTTTTTACATCTGCATCTTGTACTTGGGCACGGTCCAAAGGCTCGTGTGGTGAAGAACCTTGATTACCCATTGTGACGTTTCAAATAACACTCGACCGAATAATTTATGATCGAACCGCACGTTAATCACGACACCATTGACCAGTTTCGCAGAAATAGCTCATCATGACGTTCACAACTGTAAATTTTAATTAAAAGTTCCTATTTGCAGCGACACAACATTCATTCATTGAACAGTTGAAATTATAATTAATATTCACTCACAAGGCCCATCACGCGGAGAGTCCGTTCCGCGGAACAAGTTAAACCTTTACAAATAAACCACTCCACTTGCGTACTATCGTGAAAAGATAATTTCGACGGCACTACAAATAAATTAAATCTTGGAATAAACTTTACGGAATGGCGCAGCCTTGATTCTACGTGCGTAAGAAAAGACGTAAACATCACAGCTCTTCGGAAATTCATAATATATCAAGTTCACCAAGTAGAGTTGCTATAATATTATTGCAGTTTGGTTTACATTTTGTGACACGAAATATTGATATATAAAATCTCAATACCAAAACAACCGATGCCGGCAGTGATTACCTACTTATAAAACGTGTGAATCCGTTAACAATAATTTTAAAAAGGGGGTCAACTTTTCTCACAAACGATGAATAAACGCGGAGAGGCGCAATGAACCCGGCACCCGGTCCGCGGGGGAAGGGCGCATAGGTAGGTAGCTGGGAACGACCGCCGGTGCCAGCTGAACGTTATTTTTTCCCACAGCATTGTTCTTTCGAGCGTGCCAGCAACGAATATTGCACCGGACCGTCCGATGTCGAATGGTCATAGATTACATTTCTTGTCCGATAAAACGAAAACAATTTCCACTTCGAGATTATTGATCAGTACTAGAGATCACTAAAGGTAAACCGTGCGTATACGCCGACGCGTCGCTTACGCAACACGACCGGAGTCGGGCGCACTTCAAACTGCGGGCGCGACGAGACGAGCCCCGCGCACACGGCGACACACCCCGCGGCCGCGGCTGCCGCGCGGTGGGGCCGGCGAAGCCACCCGTCTCGCCCCGCACGAGCACCGCACCCGCGAGGACGAGCTTGTAACCTGGCCCTGGCCACCACGATGACATCATTACTTCGCGATATTCTTATTCTTATGGCTGACCATTAACGATCGTGATATATGTAAATAAGTAGGAAGATAATGACTCGAAATTAGAAATCACTGAAATTTTTACCATTACGTTGCTACATCCTGGCAGTTGACATACTAAATTAATGTCAACGGCCTTGTGACGTAAGTCTTTTACGAGTATGTATTATAGAAGAACGCCCACCTACCAAGCAAAGAAGAAGACAAAGACCAGACAGGAGCAATTAGAGTTCCGTACCTACCATAGAACTTATACCTGCAGAAGGAGAACAGTGTTTTGGTTGATTTTCACTGCTACTTATTTGATAGCAAATACTATTTTGGTATACCTAAGAAAAATGTAAATATCTACTTAATAATGAATGGGTACGAAAAAATAAGTATTTTTGTATTAGACAGGTTGATTTTAGTTTAAAAAAGGAAACAAATTCAGCAAAAAAAAATCAAATTGAGTTTTGACAATTTTATTAGGTTTTTCACGATACGACACAACCTGACACAAATTTATGGAAAACTTGACACTTTTGACACAACGTTTTTGCGGCTGGGAGTTTTGAAAAGTGTAACGCTTAACGTCACCGATACGACTCAACATGATCGGTCTGCCACAGAATTAGTGCATAGCTTGCAAATGTATTGCAAGTTATTGTATGTATATTTGTATATAATACGTATGTACAGTGCGAGATTCTTTGTATAAATTAATGTTTTAAATATAATTGTATAAATAAATGTTTTAAATTGTTACTATTATTTCATCCTTCTTCTACTATACGAATGAATATTCACATTAAAATGATTTTACCATTCAAAGTCGTTGTCACGTAAAACTTTCCCCGTATACCGACTTTATTTTTTATATTACAATTTACATGTGAATATATTTCTGATTTTGCATTCATTTTATTTGATTATCAGTTGATAACATTTACATATTATTTTACAACTTCTACTCTTATAATTCCATTAAAGCATCATTAAAAAATGCCCAAGTGCGTGTCGGGCCACGCGTAGTGTAGAGTTCTGTAGTTGCCGTCGCAATAAGGAGGTGTTTTATTTGATATTATGAACCTATTAATTGAGTTCACAGTTTAGCAGTTAATAATGTCTAAAAACGGACCGACATAGGACGAGTGTTAAGGATATTTGATTTTATATTTCCATAATTTTACATGTTATTGCTTAACTAGTAAAGCCTATTTAGCTGTGATGGTTTTCCTTTCAACTCCATCATATATATTAATACTATGAATTTTCTACGTACTCAAAAATAACCATTTACCTTCGGGTTGATCCGGTAGGGCTGGAGGAGGGACACAACTCTAATGAAAATTAGCACTTTAAAGCTTAATATTCGCTAACGGATCCCTAAATCTAAAAATGGTTTCCATGAACCCGCAATACTTTTAAATGAGCTACCTTAACATACGCCACACAATGAGATAGAAGAGAAAAAAATTCATCCCCCTTTACGGGTAAGGGAGGCACCTTAATTTTTTTTTTGGATTTTATTTTACCACTTTATCCACGTGATTATTATACATGCCCATGTCAAATTATAACTTCCTAATATAATAGTCTCTGAGTTAAACCGCAGACAGACAGACAGACACAGATAAATTAATAGACAGACGGAAATGACGAAACTATTGGGGTTCCTTATTTACTTCAGAACACTAAAAATATATTTTTCTGTGCTGCGAAGACACACCAAAGTGATATAAAAGTAATTTTTGTTTTAGTTTGGACATCTAACTACTTTTTCATAAACGCTTACTATATTGATATAGATAGATACTTCTTTATTACAAACTAAGTTATAAACCAATTAAATTGTAACTATACTTTAAATTGCAAAATATTATCTATGTTAAAAAGGTGCTCAAGATTGCTAGAATGAGATGGATACAATGCAAAAACGCAATGCCATGTGTACGGAAACAAATGACCCGAAGTTGGTACAGATGTTTGTAGATAGACGCGTGCTCGCTGTGGACGTAAATAGATTCTTAGACGTAGAGCTACAAAAAAAAAATTGGCAAGGAATACCCACTGTTCACATCGTTAATTTATTTTTGTTTATAAACATTATATAACTGCGCGAATTGCAGAAAGGATAGCACAGTCGACAAGACTAAAAATGCACCGAGTACACATAAAAAAAAACGAAATCTCAAAATTGCTCATCGTTGACTCACTGGTATTGGGTGACTCAGCGCATAACTTCGGATTCAGCCGCCTTCTACTATACAAAGGAATTTAAAACCTATCGATTTGTTTTAGTTTAAGAATATCATATCATAATTTTAAAACTTTATTTAATTTATATATTTAATGGAAAATGATTTATTACACTTTCAAATAGTTACAGTTCAATTAGTTTTACTTAAAAAAAATTAAACCAGAGACAATCGGGTACGCCTCGCGATAAAAATATATTTTTTTTTAATAGAATCATTGAACACCTTGTTCTGTTAGACTTTCTATTACTTCAGTGCTATGCCGAGGAATAATATCCTCCCACAATCTTTGTATTTCGGATTAACTTTCACCCGTAGTTCCGCTCACGAGCTTATACGCTGGATTTCTTCATCTTTTAAATGATACGAAATGATCGTCTGATAAAGCGACCTACCTCTCGTACATGATCCATGTCCCGAGCCTACTCTCGATTCCGATTCCGATCTCGATCATTCATTAGGCATATCTATAACACACCCTGCAATTTCACCCGCGTGAAATACTATTTTTAATGTACGTACGTTGCGTTCGTAATTGTATTGGTCATTCACGTAACTGCAATAATTATATTATTGTACTATTCTTACCATGTACAGGACAACGCGCGAGACTTTGCCGCTGTGAAGTTCGTCACGAAAGCGTCGCAATGGCGTAAAATAGGAACGCGGCGGAGAAGGAGGAGGGGTCGGGGAGTGTAATACCTGCACAGTATATAATTCACAGCCAATTAAGAGCGGCAAGGTTTCGTGCGTTGTACTGTAATTGGAGATGGATATTTGCCTACGGACTCGCACTTCGAAACATTGAATTCTATCATCATTATCTATCACATTACACTAATATTACAACCGCGACAGATTTGAAGATGTAAATTTACTACGACTGAACCATTAAACAACTAAAAAGATTATTTAAAAAAATGTAACCAATATTACTTAGGTCTGTACTACACTTCCGTTATTTCCCCGAGTTTACCTACCGCCTACATTCGGCCAACGAAAGAGAATTACCTCTACGATAGTATAGATTGAGAGCTTAGTACTTCCGCACTAATCCAGTACGGATTGAGGGCTTTGCACTTCACACTAACTCGGTGTTGAGGGTTGCTAACGACTGTGGTGACACCGTCACGTACTCTCCGATGTCCGGAATGTCTTTATTAACTTGACGTACCTGATGTAAAATATAACGGATCGATTTCCTCGGCATTGTAGTGTTTCGAACTTGGCACCTTTTGTTTCAAGGCGGACTCTTTTGACCACTCAATAACCGTCGCTCAAACATGATATACGTATAATATTTAGGCAGCTTCCGTTTTTCATTTACGTCGTATAATGGATCGTGTGAATTGAATAGTGTTTATTAAGCTGTGAAGTGGAATAGCTCTTTAGATGATTGTATGATACAGTACCTATAGGGTATACTGCTGGACGAAAATTATATTCATGTGATAATATTACGCACAATACGTATTTTGAATATCCTATTCCGTTTCCAGCGAAATCACATTCGATGTTTTTCAAAAAAACCATCATCCCTGTTTATCCCTCATTATAACTTCCCTCCAGAGGTTTGTAAATGCATCTTCAATCATGTTTCGGCCTTGGAGTAATTATACTCTAAATTTAAACTTTCTACCTTAGAAAAAAAATTGTGACAGACGTACGCCGTAAAAGTGAATAAACAAAAGAATATTATTACATTGATGCAGACGAATCTGCTAATAATTCCATACAACGAAAAGCAATTTTAGGGAACGGAAATGTAACCATCAACGCATAGTGATGTTTATTTTAACATCTGTGCTGTGAAACGCTAAAACATTAATGAGGCAATTGAGGTCACAATTAATTAAATATTGTTACTCGTTTTAAATGTCATTTAGAATAACATGACCTCGTCACAGAGTAATAAATTATATAAACAGAAATGGACTCAGTAGTATCTAGTGCCACGAAACAAAATTAGGATGTGGAACGTTAATTCCATAAAATCCGGCCAAAGTGAGAGTTGACTTCTGCATCCGGGGTCCCGTACTAAAATTTAAAACAAACGGATGTTACACTTTATAAATATGAAATATTTCTAAAATAATTCCGAAAGAAAAAATCGATATAAATATATATGTTTGAAAGATAGAAAACACATCTTGAACTAACATAGAAATTGTGGACTATCTAAAAAAAGTGTAAAAACATTTTATTGACTACAATTTTCGTGTTCTTTTTAGTAAGAAAAATTTTGTTAAGTTTTTCAGATTTTGAAAACACATCATTCAAATGCTGATGAGAAAATTAACGACTTTAAAAACTAATAAAAGTGAAACATAGAATTGAAAGAAAAAATAAAACTTAATCTTAACGTGTTGATAAATACTTATTCAATTTATTCAATCCATCCAAATTCATTTCTCAATTTTATATACAAAGCTACGGTAATTTTTTTGCAAACATGGAAACCGTATGGCCGTCTGCCTGTCAACGGAATCGATAAAAAAAAAATGGTGGAGTTGTAAGACTGCCCTACGGACAGACAAACGGAAGGACATGCCGGAAAGAAACAAAACTATACGGGTTTCGTTTCTTACATTTATCTGTAGAACTCTAAAAATTGGCGACACCGAATAACACCAAGTATCGCACGATATGAAACTAGCTTTACTTACAAACGATAAGATAAGATAACAAATTGATGTATCTACAGAAAAACTACATTAATTATCCTACAATTTAATACCCAATCGAATACACGCCGAAGTCTGTGAATGCAAATGTCGTGTTCCTATAACGGTCACCTGCGCACGGGCAAACGGGCCGTCACACCATAGCTCACACCGCGCCGAGTGCGAGCGGACTGTGGCGGAACAAAATAGTCATTATTATTTTGTGTCAACGAACGTGCCACTAGCTACAGCACTATTTTGTTGGGGCAATCCTCGAATTCAGACTTAACCCTTTACCGCATGGTTTTATTTTTGTTGATGATAAAATATATGTGATAGTAAATAAGAAATAAAAGAACAAGTGTTTTAGCATTTTTTTATTTATTGAAAAATAAAGAAAATATACCGTTTTTCCACTTTGGTACATATTTGGTCCAGTAAACAAAAATACAAAATATTTTTCGGTAATTGCAGTCAGTTCCCGTCAATCACTTTAAAACAATTTTTGGGTTAACTAAAAATAAATGTTATAATTTGAAAAAAAATAAAATATTCCTGCCATCTTATGTTGTATGAAATAACTTAAAACAATTTCTTTTGTCATTAAGACATAAGCTCACTTTACATTTTGGCACTCAACATGTGACCTGCCATTACATTCTGGCACTTTGCACCGCTGTCTAGTGGTCCAGAGGGCATATGATCTATTTGATCCAGTCTTACATCTCTAGACGGCATGATAGCAATGGGTCCTCTCAATTTCTTCGCTTCAATAGCATTTTCCAGTTCATAAGAAGGCCGTCCTCGTTTTCCACTTGTTGATGGTTTATTGCTTTGGCTTAACCCTTCAGCTACTGCGCATTTGAAGTCGGCTAAAGGTAAATATGGGTCTGAATCCGCTAAAGTTCTCCTGTATAACAACCACGCATTAACTGTCATCATATCAATCATGTGAAAAAATATGCGGTGGTAGAACTTTTGATCTAATCTGAATTCTATAATAGCCAAGAAGAGCGTCTAATAAGTCCACGCCACCCATATGTCTATTATAAACCGTGACTGCCTTTGGACATGATACATTTTGATATGCTTTTTCTTTTTATTGAAACGTCGAACTTCAGATGATGGTTTGCTGCCAACGTAAGTTGAAGCTAAGTTCACAACTCTGTTGTCGTACCAGGTCACTACTGATATATCAGTGTTGTCAATTGTGGTCAATTTTTCTACAGTAGTTCCTCGGCCTTTTTTTAAATCTTTTCAACTGGAACCTTGTAGCCTGGGATACGATTAGCTTTTATTGTGCCTATTGGTAAAATACTTTTTGTCAAGGTACGTCAAAGGGGTAGTGACGTGTACCAGTTATCAAAGAATAGTTTGTAGTTGAGTCCTTCTGGTATTGTCCTAGAAAGGCGAACTACGACGTCACTGCTAGTACTTATTTTAGGCAAATTAGTGTCAGACTGTACAGGTCCCTGAGCTCCAGTATATATTTCAAAATCAAAACTAAATCCTGAACTGCCGCTAAGGACAAAGTTTTGTAGCCCCATTTGTGGGGTTTCTTAGGGTTGTATTGCCGCATAGATGATCTGCTCTTAGTAGGTATAATCTGCTCATCAACAGCCATATACTGTTCTTTAGGAACTGTCAAAATTCTTTGCCTTAAAAGCTCCAATAATGGTTGGATTTTGTGAAGAGGGTTATATCCCGGCTGTCCTTTTGGTATTTGTGTCAAATTATCGTTAAAATGAATAAAACGTTTGATTTCTTCAAACGGTTACAGGACATTATTGTACTAACTTTAGGGTACCCCATATCCTCATTCCAATAAAACCTTGTAGAGGGTAACTGAACTATTGACATGTAAAGGCAAATACCAATGAACTGTTCAAGTTCTTTTACAGTAATATTACTGGGCTTTTCTGGTCGTTTTTCGACTGCATATTTATTAGTTTCTTGAGATATATATAGAAAAATGTCGTCCGTGAATAAATATTTGAAAAACTGGTACGGGGTATTCAACGCTGTTATTTCTAGAGGCAAAGAAATATCTCCAGTAAACTGTAAATCAGTCTCAGCTCTTTCCAAAAATCCATCCCTCCATCGAGGCTTTTCAGCCCTTGAAGTCCTTGTTGACAAAGAAGCAAGATGAGATATAGGTATATTATCATCAGAATCTGATTCAGACTCCTCTGATTCTGGAATACAGAGAGGAGGTAGTACATTTCGTCTTCTATTTGTTAGTTGCTCGTCATCTGATAGGTCCTCGTCAGCACTGCTGTCCGGAAAATCCTTGACTATCGTATGGATACCGCCGTAAAATCGTCTAGGGTCCATATTCCTTCAGGTTGCCTAAAATAGAATAAACATTATAAACAATCACAGACGTATTATTTACTTAGGAATGAAAACACACTTTACATTTTTGCATATCGGTACAAATAAGACACAATAGAAAAAGAATATTTTTGCATGTTGTACCAAATTTGATCCATACAATTAAATACTCAAAAATGCTAATATAATTGTAGAAAATGTAAAAAACTTACCTTATCAATAATCTATAAGTATTTTTCTTCTTTGTAATATTTATCTAATAGCGGTAACTAGAGATTTTATATTTTTTTCGGAATTTTCAAGTAACAGAAACCGACGCGCTCAAGTAGCAACCTGTTCGTCGATGTTGAATGATGGGCGATTTCGTAGAGTTACTCCTAGATGGCGGTGTTCATATTATTATGACAGAGGAATGGAACATATTCGATACGCTATACATAAAACGACTGTTTTTATTTTCTAATTGAAGATATTCACGAAAATATGGCTTGGTTCATATATGATCCGCGATGCGGTAAGAGGTTAACTACATGATATAAATCATTGAATAGGGACGTATTTAATCTTATATGGAGGAAAATTTAAATAGCGATTGGAGTTTTGAATGTACTTATTAGTATGAAATTGAAAAAAATTTGGAAAATCCAAAAGTGCACGCTCGTTCAATTTTTACAAAGTCAGCCAAGGAAACACTACAATATACCTAGCAATGGACACCGACTCCGAAAATAACAATAATTGTAGCATTTTATTATCGTAATAATTTGATTGACTTTTAACTGTCTAATATTTTTCATTTCACTTTACTAAGGAGAACTCTAAAAAATATTTTGATCATTGTTTGTTATTCATAGGTATATGTTGAATTAAACTTGAAGTGGGTAGGTACCTATCTACCTTCTTGCGTGGTAAACACATAGATCGTACCTACATATCGATGAGTAGAAAAAGTAAGTTGATTATTAAGTTGTAGAAGAATACGCAATTATTTTTTTACTTTTTAGTTCATAATAATTTGTTTTGGAATAGCTTTTTTTTTGAAGTTGGTTTTTTTTTGTTAATTTTTTTTTCTACATTTACAAAATACTTGTAAATACTAAATTGTAAAATCGGAAGTATGAACAGACAAGCAAATGTCTGTGTTCACAATTTCGATTTTAAGGGGTTTCCCCATTGATGTCTAAAAAAACTTTAGACCGTCACGGAACGCCTGGCAGATGTAAACATTTAAATTACTATTAGAATTTATAATAAAGAAATGCTGATAAAGAAAATATGTAGTAAAATAATAATATTTTTTATTTATAAATATATGTATTTATATTTATAAATAGAAAATATATTTCGATTTAATGTAATATATCACCGCTTCGAATTGTTTTTAGGAATTCTGTCAATTAATCAGTTATAAAAATGAACAATTTCAAGTCAATTTTATTAATACTAAATTATAATAACATGACCACAGTAATTTAAATAATAACATATTCTTATAAAATATTTTACATTATGTATATGTTAAATAAATCAGTGAAATCAATTAAATAACGAATTAATCTCAAGCTTAATTTTGGGGACAACAGATTCAAAGTATAACAATAAAAAAAAATCCTATAAATAATTTTTAAATATTTTGTCAATAAATTATTATTTGCTCAATTAATTAATGAAAATACTAAATAATTTAAAGTGAATTTCTTAATTTAAATATTAGGTGAATTTAATGCATAGGCGCGCGCACAGACAAAGGAGTCGCGGGCGGCGGCGTAGTGGGGGCATCACGGCATGACAGCGTAATGCTATTTGCCGTCCCGACATTCGAGTCGATTTTACTACCATGTCGGGATGGATATACAAAAAAAATCGACATCTTTTTTGATGTAATATATCGTAGTGTTTTTTCGATACTTTGGGAAATATTGTAAAAATATCGATATACAGTTTACAATATTAAATATTTTATAAGGATCAGGTTGATATAAGTAAAAACAGCTAGGATAAAGAAACAAATCAACTTTATTTATTTGTAATTCCCAATATTTTTTCTCTAGACCTTGCATAAACAAAATTTTAACTACTCTTTTAGCTTGCAGTCTTGCTGAGTTAGAATCAGTGCGATTTTTGGAAAAAATCTTTCGGATGGAACAGAGCTAGCCACCATAGTTAAATATTTACAACTTTGGGAACTGTACTTTGTAATCTACCCACACTTCTTAGAAGAGTTTTCGTTAAATCTACTTACTGGACTACTGGAGCTAAAAAATTTAGCTGCTGAGACGAATAAACATTTGAATTAAATTAGAGTATTTTGTTTACAACGAAACTTTCTTTACTGCGAAGACTAGTTATTGAACAATTCGGGATTTTATGTTTTTTTTTTACTCAAGTTACAAACCATAAATCGATAAAAAAGTAAAAGTATGTTTTTTATTTTCCAACGATATTTGGTATATCGGATAAAATGTATCGGTTGTACATATCGATACTAGATTATTCGATAACATCGGGTGGAAGCGATATATCATCGTGTTCATATATCGATATTTTATGAAATATCGATTTATATCCCGCACTCCTACTACCAAGGCTCGACAATAGATATTTCACATCAAAAAGAGGAGATACACAGTCTCGCGTTCGAAAACAGCCGTGGTAAATGAATCCTAAGATGGACTAGTTTAGCACTCATTGCTTTCAGAATAGTTTCGTTGCACCTTCCGTTGCGACGTCGAAGAAAGAGTACTGTTAAAAAAAAAATGCGGAAAATGACAGGTTAAAAGCTGAAAATGAATCAGGTCAAAATGAATTAGGATGGTATTTCTTATTTTTGATAAGCAAAATTTAGTTTTTGTGTAAAAGCTGCTCAGTCATGTATTATAATGTATTTGATTTTTGTGTTTTTTTTTTATTTGAAGTACCATCAATAGCTGAGATGTGAGCTGACTTAACAAAATAGACCTAAACAACACCAGCCTCACATTTCTCGCGTTGTCACATTATTCGGTTGCTTAATAAAAGACACTGTTTTTATATTAATAAAGTCGCCTTTTTATTTATTGTTTTCTCACTTTTATACAAACCTTAAAATTACGTCAAAATGAAAATTATACACTACTTATTGCAAGAAAATTCATATTCATTACATTAGAATTTGGTTTTTTAAAATTATGGCTATACATATAGGCCTTACATTCATCAAAAATATGTTAAAGTTTAACGAATCGTCACCTTTTTTTATGATTCAATAATACGTGATATTCATATTCCTATATTCCATTCCACACATCATAGAAATTATCAAGTTCTTTCAATTATATTTTCATTGATACTATCAACTAGTTTCAAATTAAGTAGAATATCAGGTATTTACTATATTAAAGTTTATTGTGCAAAAAAATATCATATTATTATATTCATATATTTAAGTAAAAAAACAATAGTAAAAGTTTAAAATAACGTTAAACCATTCCACCAATGGACTATAGTTTTGGAACAGCACTTGTAAATTGTAAAAAAAAATGTGACTTATTGTCTTTCAGTAACAAAATCAATGATACTTGTCCATTTGTTTTTAAACATGAACCTTATCATTACGTACTTTAAGTTTAAAGTCCGATGTAAAAATGTCTCTTTCCTTATTATTGTTTGGCTGTGTAAAACGGTATTGTAAAATGTCAGACAGAGATGAAAAGCCAATTTCTGATGTTAAAATAGTAAGCAACTGTTCATCTTCTCCTTTTTTGTACATAAATAGGTTTACCGTAAAATTTCGATATTTGCGGCAGTTAGGTACATGTCATTGTGATATAAATATTCTAAAAGTGCCACACTCTTAATTGTATGACTTATGAAAATGAGAAAAAGGATAAGAAAGAAAAAAATTATAACCGTATATTTATTAATATTATGTAGCGTAGAGAAATTATGCAAATCCCATGGCTACTAATTACTGTACGTACGTAACAAACAAACCTACATTTCACCAAAACGACGCCTATGGATTAAACTTTCCGTTTACAAAACTTATTAGGTATGCATTATAATTACACGAAAGAGACAAAATTATTCATCATTACATTAGATATTTAATGTATATTATATTCGCATTTAAAATATGTAAATACAAAGAATATAAGTTCCGATATGGATTTTGAGCACAAACCGTTTATCTAAGCAGCAAAACATTTCTTTCATCTGTTCGTTGGATTGAAATGATTTAACTGCGTGATTGATAAATATAATACTTTATGCTCGACGATGTACCTCAGCGCATAACCGAAGGAACACAAAAATATTTCTAGGTACCTTTTTCCCGAGCGCTAGGCCCGCGCCGGACACGTACAGAATTATCGGAGTCAAAAGCGATCCGGTCGCGTGCTGCTAAAACTGGTTTCAAAGTTCGCAACGCCTGCGACGCCGGCGACTGGTCCCTGCGAGTTAGACGAGTCGAAAAACATCCTTACGAAGTCTGGCTGTTCACCTGCGAAGACGGATAACGGGCTCCGTGACGAAGTGAGAGTGGAAGACTAAATGAAGTTGGGAAAATGTAGAATTTTACATTTAAAGTAATTAATATCTATATGTATCGACGAATTAATGGAAGACAATATATGTCAGATTATCCTTTTAAATTACTGAATTATTGTAGTTAATTGTGCGTGGATGGCGCCTGTGATGATTTTTCAAATACCATTTTTCGCATAAGACCTACAACATTAAATAACTTATATATTATTTTTTTAGTTCACAATTACCATGGAAATAGCACAAATATTTGTTATTTATTTTTTACATGTTGGAAAATTAATTAGAGATAAAAAATTCGGTTTAAATTTATTAAATAAGCATTATTTTTTACGTTATTCATGAACAATTTTCTGTGTTGTATTTTAAAATAATAATTATGTCGTTTTTAGAAAAATGTATTACAGTAGTAATTATACAAAAAGCGTAATACAATATAAAACTGATTAATATACAGAAATCTTTGTTAAGTGAATAAAGTTTAGAAACACTCGCTTCAGCAAAAACACAAAATATGAATCACAACAATTACTTTCAAACGAATTAATACATATAATAGAAGAGAAAAACTTTCAAATTTTGCATCGATACCAGTAAAAAATATTTACAGGCACAAATAAATTAGGTATTATTGAAAACCAAAAGAATGACAACGCCTAACTTCTACGAACTGGTATTGCTCATTTCTTGAATAAAACAGTAGCTTACGGCTAGAATTTAAATAAGTTTTATATGTTATTTCTATATACCCAACCACCGCATTTCGAGTCTGTTAAGGAAATATTTACATAGAAATTACATTAATGGTTTTAAATAAAATACGACAACATAACTAGTATAAGAGAATTACCAGGCTTTTCTTTTAGTGTATTCGTGGTTCCTTATTTTGTCTTATTTTTTTTACACCTCGCCGCGAAATAATATTTATCTGTTTTATTTTTTAATTTCCATATTGACTATTTTACGATAAGTAAGCAGCTATAATTACTGGGTTCTTTGCCCGGTAATTATAGTCGAGAGTATTTTTCTATACGTTCAGTTTAACTGATTCAGTTTAACTGATCTGATAGTTTAACTATTTTTGTCCAAAATATTTACCTAAACGTATACAAAAACTATTCCATCGATTCTGATTGCTATCCGTTTACTGCCGTTGTTACATCTTAGAACTTTTATTTTTGAACCAACTATAAATGACACACAAATCATATAAATATATCCAATGTAATATGATTTTATAAATGATAAGCACACTGTTGACTAATCATTAGCTCAGCGACGGACGAGTTTCGTCACAGTCTCCCGTTGTTTGCGGCCTCACCCCGCCCGTTGTTCCTTGCCGTCGCGATCACATTGTTTAGAAGAGACAAAGAAAATATTATCTGGATGTTATAAACATCTGTATGTATAACATTTTTTTTTTTGTAAATTCCGCGAAGGCGGGATATTTGAAATTCTATCAGGGTTTAAATCAATGAGGACAGAAAAAAAATTTATGAGACGCGTACAGAGCTACAGACGGTAGCATGTAATTATGTATAATTTCAACCTGAATTTTAAAAAGGTATTAAAATATAGATGATAATCTAATATAATCTATGTTCGATTATATCAAAAAATTCGAGTTGCAAATCAAAGGTTAAGTATATATTTGATTACATGAATAATCAGACTTTAAAGCATTTGACATATAAATAACACATATATTGAAGTTCTTAACTTTTATATATACATATAAATCTTGAACAAAACAGAGTTCATCATAAACTATTATAGCTGCATGACGAGTAGATACGCCTTTATCACATACCTAATGTAAAATAGGATTTACATATTTAATTTAATCTGTAATAAAATGCACTTTTTTAAATAAGTTAATAATCAACAATTTGATACAATCTTCGTTTTATAACACTTAAACAATGAAAAAATCTAATTATTTATCATTAACATCATCATTATTATCATTAATAAAACAATGTATTAATAGTATCTTAGTTTTAAAAAAACCACATAAAAGCAAAATTAACTTTTGTAATGTAATAGATAAAATATTTCGTTTTTTGTTTTATTACGAAAAAATCTATGAGTACATCTTTTCTTAGTCCTTAATATGAAACATAATCACTGCAAATTTAAATGTCTGGTGGGAATCTGCTTAATTTTTGAAGAATTAAACGAGGCAAAACATTGCGAATGGACCAATGTACAATTCCACAAAAAAAAAAAGCCAAGATCGATTCGATTTCAATAGGAAATAGTTAAAATAGACAATCAAACACAATTCTGAAAAATTTAAATCGAACATAAATGTTGTTAAAATTCTTCATTATTTATAAAAGATTTGCATTAATGCATAACAACTGTAATATTGAACAAATATAAAAAATAATTATATAAATGCTTGTATTTATATCATTATTTTCAAGTGTTTCTTTGTTATAAATCTAAAAGTTAAAATCCTGCACGCTAACTGTGACTGCCATAGTTGGATGGCGATCTGTGTCATTTGACATTATAAGAGCCTGGATACGTTAACTTAACGGTGAACGTACCACCGTAGGCGACGTCCAAGGTTGTCGAAGCGTGTCGCGATCGTGAATGCTAAACGACAGACACAGACACACCGCATAGAACGGACAGTCCGTAAGGTGACAACATCAATAACCTCAGTACGATCACGTACGGCCACTGCGGAAATTGGAAACGTGTGACGAGCTTACTGATGCTTCCTCGGTCCGGCTGCGCGCGCGGCAGTGGCCGATGATCGTTCAGTTGGCACGGACTTTCGCGAAAGATCGGCGTATACAGCAAAATGCGATAAATCTAAGCGAGCAAAAAAAAAAAGCAAAATGAGCAAAAAGCCGTCTCGAAGGCCGAATCACGAAGTCTCGCCTAACAAAACCTAATGGCATCTTAGTGAGGTCAAACTAAAGAACGGAGTTCTGTAAAGGGAATAATTTATGTTGTAAAGTTTGTGGAGGGTTCGAGAGTTTGCAGAATTCGAATTAAGCGAGCCTTCAAGGATTCAAAGTGACCGAGAAGCAAAACGGCGTATTACGGCGAGAAAGCTATGACAGCTTGGACCATGTTCAGCTGGCGGCGGCTATGGAGCGGCGGAGGCGGCGAAGGGGGCGAAGACGCGCGGGCGCAGTTCCCCGCGGACACCAGGCAGCTGGTCTACAACGTGTTCGTCTACTTCAGCAGGAGACCCGGGCGCAGCACTAAAACGGCATTAGCTAAGACAGCGAGAGCTACTATGATCCCTCCGGACATCGTTGAGGACATTGTGAGGGACAAACATCGTGATTGAAAAATAGCCAGGTGAATATTATGACGGTTTCGTTGGCGCGTGCATTGGTTATTGGACAGATCTGCCTCGACGTATAGAGAAATAAACATAGTGTGAGCATTAATTTTCAATTGTTTTTTTTTAAAGTATGATGATCTCATAACTCAAAGTGTTTTGTATTTTTCGAACGATATTTACAAAGTGTTTTCAAAAAAATTTTAATCATAGTATTAATATTTGAAGTGAATTATTATGTGCCGGTGTTTTTTATACATTATGCAATAAGAATATACAATTGTATTATGCGTCCATGATAAATAATTCTAATTAAATGTAAATTAACATAATTAGCATGCGTTTATTACTTTAATTATGATAATATCATACAATAGATTTAATAATTTGAGGTTTCCTTGCGAACACACGGTTCATTTTAATACATGTGTACCTGAATGGAATAACGGCGATGACAAAGGGAAATATAGAAACAGAAATCAATATCAATACTCATTATTCTAATGAACCATACGAAAAGCTCTTCATCCACAATGGTCCTATTTCGTTCACAATTCAGTATCGATCGAGAATTAATACAACGAGTTCACGCCGTTTCGCTTGTTTAGTCCGTGCTACCCATGTGCTACCGGGCGTTATCGTCGAAGTTCGACACAATCGAGAGACACGACTCAAGGAGAGGCGCCGTTTTATCAGTTACATTAAGTACGATTATAACGCGACACAAATTGCAATACGTTTCATATACGTATCGCGACGCATCTCATTTCGGCGCCGGAGGGGCGACGGCTAACGCACCTCAAGACTATACGGTGTTCGGTAGGCGATTTCGGTGCCAAGTGCGAAGTGCCGCCGACGCCTGCCTGTACGCTAATTGCCCCGAGTGCACCGCCTATTTCAGGCGTGCAACAACGCGTATACACCAACACACTCTGATTCACATGAAGCCGACCGGAGAGTTTCGACACGAGGCGTCTGGAAATTCACAGCGGCGAAGGTTAACCATCTGTACGATCGCCGGTTTTAGAGGCCGATCTCGGGCATTGTTTGAAATTCGAATTCGTGATATGTTCGAGAACGCTATTTGAAATTGTAATGTCGCAACGCGAGTCCGAAAGATGAAGCATCTAAGAATCACAGAGTGAAATAATTCATTACTTTGCAGCCACAGTGTGTTGTTGTTTAAGAATGGTTTCTGCGACACGTGACATGATGACGGCAATCAAAATGAAAACATTCCGATGTGCCTATCCTATACGGGCGCAAAATAACAAGGGTTAGGTATTAAGCGACGTGCTTCTACGCTTTGTCGAACACTAGTACTTTATCGGGGATTTACAGCCTTTTTTTCGCATGAAGCTATTGAAAATATAGTTATTGTGGCTTTTTATATTATTATAACGTTATGCATTCTTATTCACCTTTGAAAAAATATAACTAGAAACGGTTATAAGATTTATAAATAAACATTTATAAATACCGATTCAATAACTATTGTTATTTTGTTACCAAGCGACATCTGAATTCCAGATTTTAACAGTATCTAGCTACAGATACAGTTATTTATAACAGTTATTTAGGTTTCTTTCTCATATCTAGGCAGCGTATTGCAAAAGAATACTTTTTTGACTTGATATTATCATTACCGATTATTGTTTTCTTTGATGTTACATTCCTAACGTAATAAAATATATACTTACCGAAACCCGGCCGCACACTTTCAAAAATGACTTTGTCAACATTGATGTACATAAAAAATGGTAACATTAAAACCAGTATAGTTAGACCTCTATTTTTAGAAACCGACATTAACAATTCACAAATAAATAATTATCCTCAGGTTCTTCGAATATTCTAAAATTGAGTGATAAGTAATACAAAATCTAACAATAAAATAACTTTTAAGCTGAAAATTTTAATATTATTTCTTACACATCGCGTGTAACACCACGACATGTATAACTAACACATAACCAAGTATAATAAGATTTAGTTGTTTGGATGATTTGGATTAATAAGCCCAATTTATTTTTAAGTTTGCGAGACATGAAATCCACAGAGTCAATAAGTAAATTTCCCAACATCCCAATTTTTTCTACATTTCTAATGCGGTGATTAATTTGATTTATGAATTCCCTGTTGGGAAAGGTAATTAGTAATTTTATAAATTTGATCATTATATTGCACTACTTTTCACGTTACATCGATAGACAAAAAAATATTATAATACATAAATAAAATTACATGTAAATTAGCAATGTTTTCCAATACATACGACATTTTTTTAATATTAACATATATTTAAAAATTAATGAAAAGAATTAGTAATCACAACGTGCAAACACTTACGATCTTGTGATTACAAACAATTCACAAACACTAACAAACCGCTAACAATATTTATCTACATGTGTACAAATGTTATTGATACATGTGATTCTTATAAATTGAGCCCAATCGAGATGTTTACGCTATTGAGTAAAGTTCAGTTCAAGACGAATGCACGATCTATATAAATCGTCTGACGTTCACATGTTCTCGATTCTTATGTAAGTTTTAGCTTTAACAAAAGAAAATTAAAAGAAATCAAAACTCATTTTACGAAACTTCGAAAAAAAAATAGTGGTTTTTTTTAAGGGATTTTATATTATAAATTTTTTTGAGTCAATAAATACATTTGCGAATTATTCTTATTGCATTAGACAGACACTTATTGCAAATTTAGGGCTTCTTGTAACTGTGGATCGGTAATTGAGAAAATTTAAGTTACAGTAATACACGAATGATGAAAGTTACATGGCACGTTTTTGTGGACAAGTTGAGCAACTTTCGTTTTCCTAAACTGAAAACGTATAGGAATCAGGAACAAGTACAATGATAATGTCACTATAGCTATCTTCAAAGTTTGTATGTTGTATTAGCTTTTGCCCAGGGCTCCGTGCGCGTGAACATACGGTTATCTTTCATCTCTTATATCGATCGATAACATTAACAACCATGATCGCAATCTCGATCCCGTTCTCGATTCTATACCAAAAAAACCCCATAATCTTACAATTCTTATAATGGATTTTTTGTGCAAAAAATCACAGTGAATTCAGTGAATAACCAAAGTAAAACAAAAATCTAGATTTTTTTCCCCATAAATGTTTTGTTAAATTTTCGAAAATTTCAAAGTTTAGAAGTAATATAATGTTTATACATAAATTACTAGGTTAAGTGAGGATTCTTTTTCATTAAGACCCCACACAGAGCTGTCCTTACTGAGCTAAACTTTATATAACATAGTCAAAAACATTGTAAGCCATTTAGGCATACGATATTTCTATTGTGAGTGACTTTATTTGTAATTATGAAATAACATTAACACATGCAAATATTTATGGGACTCCTAGTCCTTAAATTTTCCTTAACTAGCTAAACTGTAACATTCCTTTCTGCTTAAATCAAAACAATGTTGGCAATTATAAGCATTCTAATAATTTGTAAAAAAAGTACATGCTATAGACTTTAAACACAATCGACAACCGATCGAGTTTCATCGAAATACCGATCGGTCTATTAAACCGTAATTTATGGGAATTATTGCGAATTACAGTTTTCTATATATATATATTTAAATTAAGTGCGGGACGCGGCTTGTCACTTAAAATATGTTTCTGAGGTAAAGAAAATCTTGATTTTCACAAAGTCAGAAACCGCGCGATGCGTCGTCGCGTTTTATCATATTTCCAGTAAAGCGCCGCAACATTAATACAAGAACCATGCCTGCGTGCTTGGAGGGTGGGGGGGTCGGCCTGAGGCTAGGGGGGTGTTCCTGTCGCCGCCGTTATCCCACGAAAAAAAAATGAAAATTTATATCATTATTAATGTTATACATGACAAATTTCCGTATGAGCGGTGTATGGCAAGGCGATGTGAAACGGGCGTGATAATCGTGAAAAAAATGTGCCAAAAATAAGTAAGGTCATTGCTCTAAACGTTCAAAAATGTGAAAGAACATTGTTCCTAACGTGTCACAATGTATGATTTTGAAAATTACAAGTAACGAAAATTTACAATTACTTATTAAAAAAAAATTCAACCTTTGTCATTCTTCGTTTTTCAATTAAGAGGCGGGTTGCAATAAAAGGAAAAATGAAATTATCAAACGTTAACTGTAAGATTTAATAGATTTTCTATATATTTTGTCAAATCTTACGTTTAATTTAGCAAATAAAAAAATATTATTTCCTAATTTAAATGTCTTTTAGTGCAATTTGTTGTATTTTTAAGCTACAACTTTCACGTTAGGTAACGTAAAAAATATACAAAACTTATATATAATATTTACGTTGAAATAATGTGTTTTATCTAATTTTATACTTCACATTTTTTCAAACATTATATAATATTCAAATATATTATTAATAGGGAGCATTAATAAGTTGCACATTTTTTGTGCATGACAAATTTCAATTAGGATTTTAAACTATTTATTTAATGAAATTTGTCAAAGGTAAAAAATATTTTGTATTATTAGAAACAAATACTAACATGGTTTAAATGTCATATTTTACAAAATTAAACATGTTATTTTTTGCGTGATAACTTGCGATCTATTATGTAATTGAAATAGGTACTAAACATAGGATTTATTTATTTTTTATTTTTATTATAGTCAAATAGATTATTAAGAAACAATTGTTTTATCGGATAATGTTCTACATTATAGTTAGTAGTAATTTAAATGAATGCATCTATCAAGGGTCTTTTATTTTCTCACGCAATATAAGGAAAATCAGTAAAATTTTGTCAACAGATATGATTCTTTTTTTGTAAACAAACACCAGAAAAAATGTCGGCCGTCATAAAGAAATTGAAAATCAAATACAAAGTTTAATACCGTCGTTAATTATACAAGACGGAATACAGGCATCAGTTAATTATAATTATTTTTAATTAAGATGCAGCCTGCAGTTTGCAAGGTTTGTGGTGCAAGAAATTCCTAAATTATTAATTTAATGCTCGTGTAGAAGAAATCCGAAAAGCAAAAAAACATTTAGATACGGCTAATCTACATCATACGTATGGATTCTGTGTATGAAATTTGAGCTGCATATGGCCAAATATAAAATGCTTTTCAAAATATGGGCTGCTTGCGGACTGGAAAACTTTTTTCGTTTTTTTATACCTAATTTTTATATTTTTCTTACGTAAGTATACTTTAAAAATAAATGTACTACATTTAATTGTAAACTTCGAGAATTATTATTAATTTAATAATTGTCTGAAAATTATAAAATCATATTTGATAGTTTATTCATTCTTTGAATAATACCAAAAAACAACAGAGTCTCAGATTTATAACACAAGTCTCCTCCTTGCATTTCAGAGAGTGACGGCGCGGTGCTGCGGTGGGTTCTTCTACTTTATCTTTAATTTTATTGTAATAATTAACATTTAATTTTCCTCAACTCACATCCAATAACAAATTGTAAAAGCTTATCAAATGAACGACGACGACAGTAACGACAGTTAATTACAATTTAATGCTCGCATTTGCCGCATCAACGGCCACTTCTTGAGTCGAAGTAGAGCTTTTACATGTACATAATGTACATGTAAAAATACTTTGCAGCGTTTTCAATACGATATCCGTAACAGGGTTTTAAATTGCGTGTAATACGTACGAGCAATATACATTCGAAGCCCTTGAAATGGCACCGCATCATGTACTTTGTCCCTTTCGCCGAGAGACGCGCAAAAATTACAAGCCGAATGGAATAACATGCGCATGATTAGCGCGAAATTATTAATTCTGCGCTGTTTTCGTATGTATTTATATTATAGCCGTAAGTAAACCGACCTAGATTGTCGTAAACAACACACTCATATATAGAGTAATTTATGTAAACATATACAAATCAACTGATTTCCTTTTCAAATTGAGATTAAGAAAATGAGAAGGATGCGAAGGGAATGTCAAATTTTACAGGCTATCGTTTAAATTCAAATTCATATGTCTATAAGTTCATCGTGAAATTGGAATAAATATTGTAATATCATAAGATTACATTACCATAAATCTGGTCTGAAATCATTTCACAACAAGCTTTTTTGAATACACTAACTGAATTAAAGCACACCATTATTATAGGTTTGTTCAACTTTTCAGTCGTTGTCTCTTTAAATATGACATAGTCGAACTTCTGAAGGGCATTAAAAGAAAATCATCTATTTAAAACTGTGTACGTACAATAATTACATTATCGGAAACTAAAAAATCACACACCATTCAAAATTCTTCACATTTACTTTAAGAAAAAAAAAAATAATGAAAGCAAATTTTCCATCATTAATTTACCATCCCGAATTTTAGAAATTATCAACCTAATTTTTTCGGTAATCAACCACAAGCCACAGTGATACTGTTTGACTTGATTTCTTTTATCACTGCACCATTTCCATTTGCTTTGCAAATAATCAGTCGGTTATGGATAAGATTCATTGTTTGTTAATGTGACGTTAATATCTTACAAAATCATAAAAGTGTAAAATCTCTTTATCAGATAAAGCATTCTCACCTTACTTAACAAACACATTATTCCAATTTTATATTTAATGTAATGTATTAAAATCAGTTGTGCTTATTTTCCTACTGAAAATATATACAGTGGAATCTCAATAACTCGATTTCAAGGGAAATGCTAAAAATTTCAAATTAATGAATTTTAAGTATTTCTCGATATAAAGGATTTAATTGTTAAGATTTTGAGTTAGAAAGGCACAATTTCTAAATGTATTTTTTGAGTTAAAGTTAAATAAAAAATTTCACCTTAAGTTTCACTACAATAAAATTATTTTCATGTAATGAGCTCAAACATAAACAAACAAGATACACAGATGTGTAACTTAGAAAGTATATTTGCGATTGTTGCCTACAAGGACAACAGAACAAAAGCACCAAAAAGAGTTCTCGGAATTCAAATAAAAGATCATTACATTATGATGACTATTGGAGTATTCTTATTGAAATTTGAATTACAGTGTAAGAATATTTTTCAAATTACAGTCTTAATAAATCGATATACCACGCATTTAGGGATTCAATGAAAGGGAATGGCATTTTTTTTAACTTACTGAGAATTTTCAGTTAACAAGGTTCGAGTTATTGAGATTTTACTGTATAAAATACAAAAGAAAGAAGTACATAATTACATTTGTCATTATTTTTTAATTCCTTATTTGGAGCAGAATGATAAGAAGATTTCAACCTTATATAATCGTAAGAAACATAATGAAATATTAAAAATAATATTTATGAGATAATCATATTGTAAAATTCTTGTGCCAAATAAAATTTATTCATTCTGTTTGCCACTTATTGTTTTAGTCAAAATTGTCTTTATTAGTGTGGATATAATAAGATTAGTGATAAAATAATTTTCCTTTTAAAATTTAGTACAGGTATTATAAATTTAAAGATTTTTATTACATGGACATAGAGAATAAGTTTCTGTGACTGACTCTGGAACTTTTAGTCAGGTATTTGATGATGTAATAATTATGGTATACCAGTTATGCCAGTATCCAGGGACATAATATATGATATTTGATATATTAAGCAGTCTAAAATTTGTAAATATTTAGATTTCAAATAAACCTTTATATTTGAATACTACGAGTACATATTCTACAACCATCATATGGATGTCTGGGGGTCTTATTTTTGGTTAACACAATTTTTGGATCTTAATTACTTTACATGTTTAAATAACCAAAAGAACAAGTATCCAGATATCCGAAACCTGAACAGATATCAGGATTCATATTTAATTGAATGATTCTGAATGCATGTATTTAACTGATATTTAGATTTTGAAATGAATTCATATAGATCATTTTTAACCAGAACCTACTTATTGCTGACATACAATTTCAGAAATTAGTAAAAATAGTAATTATTTTTTTTCTATTATATTTTTTACTGCTATTATCACAAAAAAAAGTTTACTATGAACATAGAAGATTTGCTGCTCAGAAACCAATTCTCTTCTTAATGAAATTGATTTGGAGTTCACATATGTTTGCAATAAGATTCTTATAAGATTACTAACAATTTATATTTAAATTACGTTCAAAATTTCTGACTTGTTATTACTTTTGTTTAAGATCTATGATGTGTTTTACATTATTTATTTACTATAAATTTGTACTTAACACAATAATTAAATCAATCATTTATTTTATTAATTACTGTCACCAGTGGATGCATAGAGATTGAAATTCGACCATAATTCATTAAATTCATAAGTTTACACATTGAGGTTTATTGTCAAAGTATATATGTCTATAATCACTGTATATAATTTTTTGAATCTTCTTTTCCTACATTTGTTGTGAACATGTACAAATATGAATAGAGACTTCTAGAAAAAAGCTGCGACTCTTTATCCAAGGCAGAAAAAAACTGTTTCAAATTTTTTTTATTAGTAACACAAAATTAGTCAATAGCTCCTCTTCTAATTTTGTACGCGATTTGATTATGTTTCCCTCTTCTGATAATGTTATTCAAGCTTCCTTTTAACAAAATCCATACTATCACAATAGAATTGGTATTATAATCAATATTATGTATAACTTTAGAAAAAATGCATGAAATTTTATGCAATCACAAAGCATAAATCCATTAATATTCGTAGTAAAAATATCCCTTGTATTTCTACTGTATTGTAGCTATTTCTTATATGAGAGAAAATTCTTTTACTTTTGCAATCCAGAAATATATTCATGATTAAATATTTGCTTTATGCGACATTATTGATTTTTAGATACATTATAATTACTGAGAATATTTTCCTTCAAACTTTAGAACTCCGTCAGTGTACACAAAAATAACAAGAAATACAAATGATAATGTTTACTACTGAAGTTATATTATCAATTTAATACTATTAATTAAGGTATTATCTAAATTTTGTGGTGGATATAGTATCTTTCTGCAGTATTCTAAGTCAATACATTAAAACTGTTAGGTTAGGTAATGATTATTTGGTGATAATGTGATAAGGGAACAGCAAAAACGAAATCATCATATTTATTGTTTATCTTACAAATGTTAAGGTTCTAAGGTCAATTATTTCATTCATCTCTAAAGGCAAGCACGAATATTTATAAGGAAATTTCCTCTAAATCCTCCAGACTAAATTCCTGCTAAACGATACTAGATCCATACCCACTTTCTTATTCATTTATTATTAAAAATAAATATTTATATTGAATTATTAAAAATAACTGAATTTTTTTTATATTAAGGCATTCTTTATTATTGATTCTTAAAAATCCAATACAAACCTTGTGATAATATATTTAAATAAAAGGTCAAGTCACTACAAAACCATGTTTTGAGCTAATTTAAAATTATATATTAAAACGACATATTTTGAATTAGCCGTCAATATCAGCTAGTGAAACACTTAATATACATTTTTTTTATGTATAAACTATTATAAACAATTAATACCTATGTAGTGAACATATAGAAATAGGAAATACTCACCTAACATGCGACAAAAAACGGAAGGGTGCCAAATTGTTGAAGCATTTTTAAAGGATAGAATGTTATGTAAGTTTTTCGCACAATTAATGTTTTTCAGTAATTGATATATAATTACCACTTCGTAGCAACAAACTCGAAATCTTATCAGAATAAGAATATACAGTAAAGACTATCACTATCATCCACGTTGGTATTCCTATACAACACTTTTATATTTTTAATAATTTATTAGTAAGAAACTACTATTTATTATTTACAAATACATAAATTTTATTTCCTGTAGTTTCATTATGAATTGCAATTTATTTTATCATACAAGTCAAAAATAATCAGTCACCTACGATACGACACAGTACATAGCGAATTATATTTCTATGGCAGCAAAATAGTGAGTAAAGTGCGGAGGAGAGGACAAGACAGAGAAAGAACAAAAGGTGGAGGAGTAGGAAAAATTCATGTCAGCCAATCAGAGTGATTCTCGCGAAATTAGTGATGACAGCTGTCACAAAAAATTGCCTATAGGTAGGATCCAAAATAGCCAAAACGCTGTCATTAAAAATAATTCAATCACATGGTTGACCATCGTAATCGACTTGTCTTTTCAAATGAATAATTAATATCAAATGTAATAAAGTATTTTCTATTTTAGTAAATCTTTTCTATTATAATAATTGATACTGACGATAAAATAATTATACACTATTTTCAATTTTAATTAAATTCAAATAAATATGTATCATTTTCAGGTTTATTTCAGATAATATGAGATAGAGAAAAAACAATCTGAACGGATAGCATTATAAGCCCTGTAATACTTTTGCATAAAAACATATTTAATTAAAACTGTGTTATACGTATTTAGTGATTCTTGCTCTACTAATTTCATCACAACATTTTGATCAAAATAACTTAATCAAAGACGTTAGAGCCTCGAAGTCAATTCCTGTTATAAATTGTTCGTTTCGCCTATTACAGACAAAAATATCGGAAAAGGGAAAACACCAATTTTCACGAAAAATCAATCACTAGAAACGTGGGCATTGCTTACGTTACTAAAATATTATGTTCCTTTGCCATTAAGATTTCGTTCACAATAACGCTATATAAATATATGGATAGATATCAATATTTGGGATATGTATATTTCTTACCTTATAGCCCAGACTTGGTAACTTGCGATCATTTCCCATTCAGACTTTTGAAAATAGATTCAAGGGGAGATTTTTTTTAGAAAATAAGGAAATTATAGAGAAGTAAACGAGCAGCACTTTGACAATAGAAGGATTCTTTTTTAAAATAGCTTAATATTTCCTCTTATAAGAATTTCCAAGAATCTCCCTTTTAAAAGGATATTTCGAAAACCAAAAAAAAAAGCTTACATGCCCATCTTTCCTTTTTCAGAAGGTAGAGAACTTATTACGTTTTCCTATTATTCATGTTCAGGAAACACTTTTTACAAAGATATTTCACAGCCACGCGAGTCAGACGCGATGTAGCAAGAAAATTCTTTTTGGTTTTTCATAATTTCGGTAATTTCAGAAAATCAATCTGATATAAATAATACATTTCACACAATCGAACTCTACCAACAGCATTGCAAAATAGTCTAAATATTTTTTATATTCTAAATACAGACGGTATATTTTTTTTTTTTGTTTAAATATACAATACTAACCAACCTTTTTACCGGTGTGAAGTTGTCGCTAAATTTTTCCATCAATCTTAATTACATGGGCAAACTAGCGTCTTTTGAATTTACGGTAGAAAATTATAACTATCCACATGGAAAGTTGCTTATGTTCACTTCCAACAATAAATATTCAGATACTGTTCACGACGAAAACGTTCCTGCGCACCCCGACGAACACACGGCGTGAATATACTCACTATTTTATCCTTCAGTCATGTAGTTCATAATAGACGAGTTACGAGTTCGTAATGGAAATGCATCGAATACGTATGCGCTTTAGTACCTCGGTAATCCTTCAAAGGGCCGATCACGTGACATAGACACCGGCGGCGCTTACGATGGTAGGGCCGCCAATCGACGATGGTAGTTGTTCACGGGCGTTAAATAGCAGCACCCATTACGGTACGGCTATAGATCGATGTCAGGAAACAGCATAGCTGTCCCGACAGTACTGCTTTCGATCGAGGATAGATTATAAGATCCGGGACGCTTCTAGCCGCCAGCATATCAAAGCCGCGGCTCCGAAGTGCCCAATCACCGATCGCTCAGGGGTCTGTCGCTACAATGCTAAAGCCCAAGCGCAAGTGATAGCCGAATACCTCACAGAACAGTTTATCCCGAATCCTCCTGCCACCTCTCCAAATCTACAAGAGCATTACGCACTGCTGGAGAACTGCGTGGAGAAGTTCATGGGCACTGCCCTCCCCCCCTCCAGGAGATCCTTTATAACCCCAGCCACGCTATATAAAATAGTGATGCGTGTCCCCAGAAAGAAGGCCCCATGACCGGATGGCATATCAACAGCCGCGCTGAGACAGCTACCCAGGACAGTGGTGCCTATAAACAGAGTGTTCAATGGAATACTGTGTACAGGTCACTTCCCGGAGGCGTAGAAAAGGGGGAAAATCATTACGATTCCAAAAGCGGAAAAGGACCCTTGAAAAGTGGAGAACATTCGGCCTAGCACCCTGTTATCCCACGTGGCTAAGATATTTGAGCGAGTTTTGCTTACCAAACTGCGCCTCTTCCTGACCGCGCGACAGGAGCAATACGGATTCCGCAGTAGGCATTCCACAACGTTGCATCTCATAAGAGTACTACACCACCTCGCATCCAAAAGGAACTGTAAGCGATATACGGTGGCGGTACTTTTAGATATGGAAAAAGCCTTCGACAGGGTGTGGCACGACGGCCTCATTCACAAGTTATTGGACACCTCACTGCCGTCTGCACTCACAAGAGTCGTCACCAATTTTCTTCAACGTCGCGGTTTCTGCGTTGCTGTCGACGACGTGTTATTCGCCCTACGCCCGATAGGGCGGCTACCTATCTCCCGAACTATACGCATTATATACCGACGATATACCTACTCTGCGTGATCATCTCGAGGACTGGGAGGACGACGTAATGCTGGCGCTGAACGCTAATGACAACGCGTATTTTGCGTCGTCGCGAAGGGCCGACCTAGCCACGAAGAGGATCCAGCTTGTATTTGATTTGCTGCTCCAATGGCTGGACAAATGGAGGATGGCCGTCAATGTCAAGAGGCAAAATTTCGATATTTGCGTAATGATTATGTTCTATTTGTTTACGTAAGTATTTACCAGTAATTAGTTTATGAATAATAGATTGACGTTATTTTGTGCTGATATAGATATTTACTACATCTATGGGGTTTGTGTTAGAAAGTACGTTCCAATCTATTTATTTGATTCTTAATTGAAATATTTCCTAAAAGTAATAATTTTAGATCCAAAACTTTTGGTCTTACAATCTTTAAAGAGAGGAATGGTTAATAACGGGAAAAGATTATTTATAAAATGCATTATAGGAATTATAAGTAATTTTACGCAAAATGTTACCTACATTGCTACCTGCTTAATAAATATATTCCAAAATGAGTTATTTCCTTATTATTAACCTTAATGTTTAAAGGTTATTTTATTTTTCTGTTCTAGACATATTTTCAAAAATTTCAAAACATTGTGAAAAAAAAATGATATGAAACCACAGACAAAACAATCATTAGCTAACCTTTGTCATTAGGTATTTACTATTCTGTGATTTCATTTGACATTTTCCAGTTATAAACACTTGTAAATATACTTTTTAGAGAAGAGTAGATTTTGTATACTAAGAATTATTTTAACATAATGGATTCCGTGGTTAAGAGTATGATTGAAGAAGATTCTGATGATGAAAAAAAGGTAGTGATTTTTTAATGTTTCATATTTATTACTATTCCTATAACCTATTAAGTAGATGTTACTTATGTACTTACCACGATAGTGAAATATCGTGGAAAATTGTCTCTAATTTAGATTAACTTATTACGTAATTTATTAAAATTGTCTCCCTCTTTTTTTTGTGGGCAACAACAAACAATGGACTCATATTGGTGATTTTAGTGGGAACCACATTTTTCCATTTAGAATTTTACATATTCAATATCGACTCCGTTAAAGAAATAATACTTTCGTTAATTGGCGACAATATCTTTCTACTGCTATTACAGTTGCACAAATAACTATTAAACTATCAAATACTTTACTTTTGTTTCAGGGATTATATCTTTTTGGTCGTGATTTGTCAAAAATACCATGTTTCCGTGAAAGTTTTATGTATGGAATTTTGTCTGGTATTGGAATTGGATTGGCATCTTTTATAAAAACATCAAAACCGTTGCTGTCACAACATATTGGCATGGGCGGTTTTACGATAACAACATTAGTTTATTGGGCTACTTGTAGGTATCGATGGTCTAAACAAAAAATTGATGCCATGATTATGCAAGAAGCTTTAAAAGAAAAAATGTTGTATCAAGGCACTACTATAGAAAAAGAGTTAGAAGAAAAAGGAATTTTCAAGACTGTTTAACATTGATAAAAATATTTAACTATGTACATAATGATAGATCATGTGCAATAAATAAGATTTAAAAAAATCCATATTATAGTATTTGATTTCACTTATATGTACTTTATAACATTAAATATACTTAGAGAACAAGCTGTATGTTCCTTTGAGAAACGCATGTGCTTCTTTATGGCCAATTCAATAATAATATTAATTATGTAAAAGAACTTAAACAATATTCACAGAACATTTTCCTTTTGTTGATTAAGTTATGCTAAAAAAACAGACACCCATCAGAATGTGGTGTTTAAGGTCTAAGGTACCTGGTCAGTGTTTAAGGTCCTGATTAAATTTACAGATTTATTACCTGATTATTATTATTTCATAGCTTTCATCCTGAAGCTAGTATATAAATATTTAAGATTGATAAAATTCTACCATTTTGGTGATTGGATAGTTGGACATATCATGGCATATAGGTAATTATTATGACAGGATATGTCCAACTATCCCATTACCTTATTATATAGATAATTTCTAGACGTTTAATCATAATTAAACATATATGAGAGGCACATACCTCAGTCAAATCATTGAAAAATACTATTAAAATCGTGCCACTGTAATTTGTAAAGTTATTTTCTTTATTGAAATTATGAAAGTTGTCGGTTTTGTGATTTTCAAAAATTAACATTTCATCAGGTATGAACTTTTGGCTCTCCAGCGTACAAAAGGCGCGTGTATATCTAAACCTTATATATCTTTTCAATGTATTAATTGAAATCAGTCTAGTGGTAGTTGTAAGGATTTTACTGAACTTAGATATATTAAAAGTTTGACATCAATCTCTATTGTAGATTTTAGATATCAAAAAAAAAATGAACTAATTAAATAATTTTCAAACTATTAAATCAATCAACTCGAAAATCTAATTAATTCTGTTTTTAATGAAATCGCACTGTGAATGCTGTACACTTGTTCGAAATCAGTTTATTTCTTCAAGACATTATGATCGAAAAAATTAAAAAAAATGATTACCATAATTTTTACGTTTATCATAAAAATGAGTATGAAAATAGAATCTACTTCTGCACTTAAAACTGCATTGAACTTTGCGAGTCTTTTAAGAATCAATTTAATTTATGAAAATATATTGAAAATTAAAAAAAAAATAGTTTCATATGGGTCATCTGTTATGCATTAAAAGGCATTGTAAGATCGTCGACTAATGTATTCTTTAAAAAGCAGATACTTTTAAGATCAAAATTTGCATTAAATGCAGCAAACCCCATTCAAATTGGTTGATTCCTTTAAAATATGTACATACTTAAGATATCTTTAATAAAAATTTAAAAAATAACAATTAGGTATTTTTTTATAACTAATCAGTTATTGTCAAGGCGCGAAATGAGAATAACTGAAAATGTTTTTAGATAAAAGTAACATAAAAAAAATGGATATTGGAACAAAGCTCTTCATCGCATGCCATCGCGCGAGAAGCTAGTCAGTGCAAAAATAGCGTTATGTACAAGTTAGCATGGTATAGGATATTTGTAGTATAGCACAACTATTTTCGCCCGCGAATCTTATATGATTTAGCTTAGTTGTTTAACATTACGCCGCACGCGCCGGATGCTCGGGGTTCGAATCTATACTAGCATTTGTTTTTTTTTCATTAATTACTTTTAAACTTTTTACTTAATTCATTGTTAATTTTAATATAATTAATAATAATTTTATGTTAATAGTAATTATAGTATAATAATTTTAATACATAACCTATAAAAGAACGGAGTAATATTGAAGAAATACAAAAAAATATTTGTCGCAATATTTTATTTTCAAACACAAATAAAAAAATATCTATGCAAAAAGGAAGACATAGGATAGCGATATTTATATGAAATAAAATAATGATTGCATCCAATCTTATCTCATTGTATATATTATGTTTTTGTCGTATTTATTTGTAAATAGGAAATTACTGTGATGCGCATATGAGTTGCATATACAATTGAACTTTAGAGGAAGAAACCGATCAGAGGCCTAGAACTGCGGCGGTCTTTACGATAAGACCGTGAATCGGTGTTCCGAGCGTATGTGGCGCTCATACGTTACCCAAGGGCCGCGATCCGCGACGATGGTGCCGCTGATGGCATCGCAGAAGGCTTTGCTACATCGCGGAATACCACCGGCGGTTCTATCGACCCACACGCAGGTCCCGACTCCGATTTCGTTGACACACGTTCTTCAACTGCTGGAACCGCACATATGACTGCGAGTGCAGCTGGTAGGGGTCCTCCGCGCTATTATGGCTGGCCAGGACCCAATCCTAGCAGTGGTACAAGCAGTACTACATGTCCCCGGCGCGCACCGGCCGACTTAAGAACACTCGTCCAATCGTAGGACATACACATTGTCCTCCTGGGCGAGGCCAAAATCCGGCCAAGACAAGAACTCCGGTTACCCAATTTCTTCGTGTACTGTCGCGACGTGGTCTCACCACGGGGAATCGGTTACCGGGGTACTGCGATACATGTTTGGAGGGACGTTATCCACGGAGGATTGGAGCTGCCGGGTTTCACAGCCATCAGGACTATAGGAATAAGGGTGGGCTCGTCTGGAACAGAGCTGTGCCTGTTCACGGTCTACCGCCCTCCGCACACCGCTTGGGGCTTGAGAGTCGTTTCGCCGGCAGGTCGACAGTTTCTTCAGGACTCCGAAGATTACGGGTATGAGGTCGTTGGACCAGATACTCTATCACACTTTCCGACTGACCTCCGCTTCGGAGCTGACGTTTTGGATATCGTGCTCTGCCACCAGCTCCTATTCCAAATCCACGTTGAGGTGCTGTACGATAAGGACACACTTTTCGATACTGATCACGCTTGTTACAACCGCCCATATGACTCCCGCCCGCCCACAAATATACTGTACCGACTGGAGCGCGTATTAACGCGCACTAGACAAGCTCCACATTGACAAGTTCTTCTCCTGCCCGGAGGATGTTGACCTAGCTGCATAACACCTCAGTGAGAAAGTCCAGAGTGCGTACAGTGTGGCGACTACACGTCTACCGGCATCGATAGGTCGCCGATGGGATCTTCCGCCAAGTCTACAACACACGCTCCAGACAAAACGCAACCTACAAAGGTTGTGGGCCAGGATGCATTGTCCACGTATCAAGCGTGATTTGAATCGCATTGCCCAAAAGCTGCGGCAGGCGATGTGGACATTCAGGGGCGCCGCCTGGGAAGAAACAATCGTACAGGCCGGCGAGGACTGGAAGTCTCTCTACCAGCTATGCCGCCGACCAACAAGAGCGCCAGCTCCGGTGTGTCCATTGTTCGACAGAACGGGGATACGCCGTTATGCAGCAAAGGATCGAGTAGAGATCCTGGCTGAGCACATGGAGGAGCAATTCACTCTACACCCGACATAGCTGCACAATCGGGGACACTGCACCGTCGGAATCTTCCTCGATATCGAGAACGCATTTAACCGAGTGTTGCACCCTGGATTGTTTTATAAAATGCTAAAGAACACCCAAATCCCACCTGCGTTGGTGCGGACAGTAGCGTCCTTCCTGGAGGGTCGCAACTTCTTTGTTGCAGTCGACGCGACTTCGGACTCACGACCCATCCGGCGTGCCACAAGGCAGCTGTCCATCGCCGTGTTTCTACGCAGCTTTCACAGATGACATTCCCTCTTGCAGGCCAACTACAGGACTTAGAGGAGGATGTCATGCTAGCACTGTATGCGGATGACAGCGCATATCTAACGTCATCCCGTCGAGCAGGTCTCGCGGTAGTGAAGCTGCAGAGGGTTCTCGACCTACAACCAGACTGGCTGGACAAATGTCGAGTCGCCGTCAATGTGACGAAGACGGCCGCCTTATTGACCGGTCAACAGCGTATTATGCTACAGAAGCTGAGCCTCCGAGGACAGGAAGTGAAATGACGGACCAAGGTGTAATATTTGTGCGTACAGATCGATCACGGTGGTCGCTCAAGTGGAGCATGTCATCCACCAAAGCAGATCCGCGTGGAGCATGCTGCGCCCAGTACTCCGATTGCACTTACCGCTCCGAGCCCTGTACTAGGGCTACATCCGTTCTTGGCTCACTTACGCAGCAGCAGCATGGTACGCACTCTCCTCCACATCACAGAGGAAAAGGATTGAAGTAAAGCAAAACATCGCTCTACGGATGATCGTAGAAGCGGGGCGGTACGTTTTAAATGATGTTATTGCTCGCTACCTCCGCACTGAGACCGTAGAGGAATTCATCACGCACCTAGCCCACCGGTTGCACGACTTCGCTGATCAGGGCCTTCATGAGTTCGTCCGAAATATTGCACCAATGCACGAGAGGTTGCCGAGTGGCCAACTGCTCCCAAGACAATTAATCAAGTCGCCTCCCCCAACTTGAGGGTAAAGTCTGGCCAGGCCCAAAGAGAGAGGTGATTATCATGAGATGGACCTCCTTTTTAAAGGGCCACTACCCACATAGACTCGTCGGGGTCGTATCTCCGACGAGAAGAGGCCCGGGTTTGAGGCAAGAACAAGTCCTCTGTACCGTACCTGCGACTAATTGAGTCGCTGATGATCCACAACAACGACACTCTTGCGTGAAAAATGCAAAGTCATTGGCCACACCTCCTCGATTAAAATGTATGCAACTCATGTGCAGGCGGATGCGCCATCTATAAATTTCAGCGGAATTGGTGCATCCGTCGCAGTTGAACTCCAACTGCCATATGTGAAGCTCGGCTGTAATAAAGAAGTTTGATCGTCTGAAAACGCTGTCCATCATTTCGTCCACCACACAGCAACAAATCCGTTCTCTGGGGCGACTGCATAAGAAATCTGAGGTGCGGCGGGCTTATGCGGCGATACAGAAATCGCCGTTGCAGTAAATTAATGGATTATAAGTAAATATATGGTTGCGCCGTATTTTTCGTTGATATTTTTTTATTGCAATGATGACCCACATTGTATTTTTGTTGTCATTATCTATATTTTTTCCATATTGTGCTCCGTTATCCTTTCACACCCTAGTACCAATCGAATCGCAATTCGCAACAAATTTTCGTGAACTTCCCACTCGCGCCGCTAAACAATAATTAAAACGTAAGAGGAAAAGATGGAGGCCACTCGAAGGGATCGAAGTACTCCAGGAGAATCCTTTCTGTTTTCTATGCTTTTGAGTGTGTCATTATTGTAATAAGAATATTTTCCAACCAGCGCAATTCGTAGTACCATATTTATACAAAAATTAAATAATTTTAAATTAAATTTAAATTAAATAATTAAGATATAAATAATTTTAGAATTAAATAAACAAAATTAATTCAAAGTTTACTATTTTTATTTTTACCTATTTAAGCATGTTTCTTTGTAATATAGTTTATAGTATACGTCTATTAAAAAGCGAAAGGAACATCATTTCGACCGGGTGTCCCCGAGACACCATCTGTACTTGTTTAAGTTTATGCATTAAGAACATTTACAGCGGTGTGTTTCAAAGTCTCATTATAGTCGACTGCTAACTGTCAAAGTTAAAAATTAAATATGTCCAAATATCGGTAATCAGATAATGGAGTTTGTGGCATTAATTTTTTAATTGTCAATTGTGAAGATAAAACAACGTATTTTACGTGTTTAGTTTTTAATTTTAACAGTTAATTATTTCATATGAGAGTTTGAAGCAGACCACCGTTACAATTTAAATTTTGACTTTGTTAAATTTTTAAATTCTAAGTCATATTCGTAAATGTCAACTTCTTTATTCTATATTTTTATATACAAGTAAGTTATCTTGAATAGAGTGATTTGGTATATTTCCAGGTTTATATATTTTTGACTACCTGTCGCGGAAAACGTTGTTCTGCCCTTTTTGTGGGTGGTTTGACTATAGTTGATGTCCATAATTCCGCCAGCATGGACATAGAATGACTTTCTACAGTTTTTGTATCAATCGATGTCAAATTTCGAGTTCGCTTTCGTTTTCGAGTCAAGTCACACTTTGGATTCTAATTTCGACTTCACATTCGCTTTGGACTCCAATGCCGTCGATTTTGTTCCCGTTCTCGTTTTTGATTGCGGTCTCGACCCTGGCTCTCGATACTGTTTATTGTCGCGTTTCAATTCCGATTTAGCTACCGGTCTAAATCGAGACCCGTTATTTTATTTAATTTCATATTAATTTAATTACATGTGCTCTCCATTACAAAGAATAGTTTTGTTATTTAACTAATAACTAAGTAGCGGCTTATACAAAACACCTATACTCCAAATATTATAAACATATATACGGACGAACATAACGAAACTATAAGCGTTCCGTTCTTACAATTTGGTTTAGAACCTTAAAATGGGTTAATAATTAATTTATAACAATATATCAATAGAGGATATTAATCACGACTAATACAATGAGATACGGCGTTAACAACGCTAATGACGAAAAATCAATCTTAGGATATTTTTAAACCAGAATATAAAAGTGAAAATGAAAAAATAAAGAATTGTAAAACCTGATTGTGTAAAAATATACTGAAAAAATGGAAATAAGACTGTAAAAAATCATCCAATCAAATATGATTATTGCAAACAGAGGAATCAGATACATATTTCCTTACTTGTTGCGACTTTTGTAACATGTATACATTCGACTGCAAATCTATACTAATATTATAAACGCGAAAGTTAGTAAGTATGGATGGATGTTTGTTGCTCTTTCACGCAAAAAGTATTGAATGGATTTCGATGACACTGTACAATGATATATATCTTATACATCAGAACATCACAAAGGCCATAATTGATAAAGATATGGTGTCAATTATTCAAAATATAACGATAAGTGTCAAGTAAGTAGAAAAAAAACCTGTTATCTGCGAACTATTCTGGCGTGCGTCGCAAATATCGTTGGAAATACACGTATATAATGTATAATGAAAATGTTTATCTTAAATAGTCCCACAAAAAAGCCCGCAACGGCATATATCTACCTTTTATGTGTAAGCCATTATCGTCAAAATAGTGAACCATAAATATAATAATAACTAATAATTTATATTTAACGCACATTTGGTAGTAACAAATTGATCCTTATATCAAAATAAATACTTTTATCGTATCTGATGTTTAAAGTACATAAACTTTGTCTTTTACACTACATCATTTGGACAAATATTTGAATAGTTATGACGATAGTACGAGTGCGCGCTATTATGGTGCGGTCCGGCGGCAGGGTCAGACCAAAGGTAGCAGGCATACATTTGAGAACGCAATGTTTTCCCACGGCCTGCTCTATGTGGCTTGCTTACGCGTTTCTAAATCCAAAAATGTGCACGTTTATACACACTAAAATAAATCGTTTAATATAGTTAATAGGATATATTGCAGTGTCCACCTATAACTTTTTACCATCAATCATCATATACTTGTGTACCTATCTATCCTTACAAACTATAGCGTTTATAATACCTATAATACATATTAATGAGATCATCATAAAAAATACCTACTTAGTTCGAATGTACATATATTACACAATATAATTGTTCAAGCACTTATAACTGGAAAATAGCTGGACTATTTTTCATTTTTAATTTGTTGGATTTGTCTCCGTCCCGAATAGCCAAATAATAATGACATTAAAAAATTTACAAAAAATAAAACGCCTTCTATCATCATTATACAATTTCCCATCACTACGCGGTGAAACCGCGGGGCGCAGCTATTATTTATCATATATAGTTGGATAATTTTTTTCATCGCCTTGTTTCCACCTTTTCAATTTACTTTTAAGCAGTTAGTCTTTAATTTTTTTAATTCTCGTATGAATAAATGAATGTCAAATTTGACTATGTCAAATGAGCTATTTCTCCGATATTTCGCTCCCTCTAACTAAAATCACTTCATAAAAAAATTTTAGTTCACTTTTTGTAAAAGCAGTCGTCATTTTTAGTTTTATAATTAATTTGTTTTTCACATTTATGTATTCAAAACTTGGCATGTTACAGTTAAGCTATCAGCCTTTGTACGTTGGCAACGCTGGTTGTGATATTTGATAGATGTGGCATAACTTTCTGTAGATTACGCCATGTATTCTCTATGGTAGGCTAGTTAATGTTGTTCTGTGTATTGGCCAGAAGTATAATCAGAAATTAGCCTTTCTATTTTACTCTTTGCGCTCAGTGTCTTTGCGTGAAGTAAATGACAGAAGTATTAGGGTTGTGTTTTTTAATTACTCATTTTAGTTGTTTAATTCAATTTTACGTCCATATGCAATTTTTTCGTTGGTGATATTACAAAAAAAAAATTTGGTATGTACTAATGAATTTCATGGAGTCCTATTCTAAACAGGAGTTAATTTCCACAATTAATAAACAAGGAGAGCAGCTAAAGCGATATGAAACTCGCCTTCGAGGTAAGATCAACATTTTTAAATTTTATTGTGTTGTTATTGAATTATGTTTGTTTACAATTATATATTTACTTGCTCACACTATCTTTATTTACTTTTAGATGTTGTAACAGCTTACAAAGGTCTTGTTAAGGAAAAAGAAGCCTTAGAAGTTAGTTTACAAGTTTTAAATAAAGCTAAAGATGAAAAAAATGTTGTTGGTATGTACTTATTCTAAATACATAATACCTAAAATGTGGTTATGTGTTCTCATTTATTAATAAAATGTCCATGAGTAGGACTTTTCCTTTTTTTTTTATAATAAAAATACAAATTTTACAGATGAATCTATGGCTGCACTTACATTATCTTTATCCACCTTAAGTGCTGAAAAATCACGCATGGAAGAGGCATTTCAAGCAGATAAGAAGTTGAATAAAGAGAAGGTAATTTTGAAATCTTTTTCTCCGTGAGAAGAAAACAAAACTCGTAAAATGTTCATTGTATAATTGAAATTGGTTGATTCTAACATAGTAGTCAAGAACGAAATACTGGATATTATCTTATTTCTTGGTCTCACTTTAGATGCTAAATTACGTTGTATTTCTATATTATGAAATGGATGAAAAGAAAAGAAAAAAAAAATATAGACTATTAATTGAAAAAAATTGGTGACATAGACATGAAAGCACTACAAATAAATTAATTTTATGTTTACAACATAGACATAAGATTAATTTATTTTTGTTACTTTCTTAGTCTCCTAACCTATGGATTTTATTATGAGGTCATGCAGCCGATATTAACACAATTTTTGTGTTGCAGAAGTGGGCTATTTGTACCAGTTATAATTTTAGTGCAAAAGCATCTCTCAAAAGAATATTTAAAGAAATAAATATTTTAACTTTAATATAACATAAGAATGACCTTGCTGCTTACAAAACCTGACTCAGTACAGTTAACAAACCATTTAAAAGACAATGTGTGCACTTTTATAATAAGATACCACCTGCAATTAAAAAATTGCAGTTAATGAATTTCCAATTTTTGTTAAAAGAAAGTTACTGTACAACAGTATTTTAAGGGAAAAGTTGGGGGGAGGAACATGGATATTAATGTCATTTCATATCTTTGTTGTTTTATTATTTTGAACTTCCTCCAAACTATTAATGTAATAGAAAGACATATTTCAAGAGTAAATAAGAACCTTTGAAATAAAAATATTTTCTATTAAATTTTTTAAGACTTCTGTACCCAATGGGTGTCAATAGAACCCTATTACTAAGTTTCTGCCCTTATGCGGTCTGTCTGTCAGCAGTCTGTGTCTAATGAACACCTAATAGGTAGATAGTCCAAATTTTCACAAAGAGAAAAATTAAAGGGTGCCCCCATACAAAAATCGTAATTTTTTTCCAATTTATTGCTTGAAATGTTCACACACTGTGTATTGCTATATCACCACAAATAAAAATAATAGAAATAAAATGAAGTAAAAATTTAAAAGAGGTTCCCTTACTAGAAACATGTTTTATCGGCACTTTTTTGTTCAATTTTAACATTTGTTCACATTCTTCATAACCATTTTTAAAAAGTATGGAATGTTCAATATAGTACAGTGGTAAAAAACCATTTGTGTGTTAGTCCAACTCATACTTACCGGGTTTTTTTTTTTATTTTATACAAGATGCATTATATGTGAGGGAGATAGTCATTCTATTATATTTTTAGGATTCGAATTTCTACTAAAGCAACTTTATCAGAATATTTATAGCTTTCATTTATAAAATGTGAATTATATCTCTTATAATTATATTTTCTTTATACCAATTGACAACATATCAAATGGCTCTAATTGGGATACTTTAAACAATATACAGATTGATCAATGTTTTTAGGGTTCTATAGTTGACAAGAAACCCTTATAATTTCACCATGCCCATCCGTCTATCTATCTGTCTGTCTGTCTGCAATTTAGCTCAGATACTTTTAGAGCAAGATAGCTGTAATTCGGTATGAGTATACACAAATCATGCAGATGAAAAAAAATTTCAAGATTTTTATTCCACAAAATCTTGAAATTTTTTTTCTTGGTATCTCCCTATATCAAATCTTGTCCTTCACGGTAATAGTGATGAACTTTTTTTTCTGTTTATCAAATAGTGTGGGGTATCGTTGGATAGCTCATTCAAAAATATTGTGGGTATGTGACAAAAATTTTTCAATTTAGAGGTGTGTTCTCAAAATATTAAGCTTTAAAATCATTGATCTATAAAAAAAGAGAAGATGCATAGTTCTGCACTCAGAAATGGCCGTAGTAAATGAGTGCTAAAATGAGTACATTGCATTCCGTGTAGTTTTGTCACACTTTCCATTACGATATCAAAGTGTTCCATTAAAAAATGCAAAAATAACATGTAAAAAGCTATAGGATGCTATTTCTTATTTTCGATAAGCAAAAATTTAGTTTGTTTATAATAGGTGCTCAATCACTTATTACAATGAGTATTCAATGAATATTTTGTTTTTTTCATTTAAAATAGCATCAAAAGCCGAGATATAAACTGACTTAAAAGAAATAGACCAAGCAACAATGGTCTTGTATTTCTTGCATTGTCTTAAACTAAAAAACTAATAGATACTGTTTTAAACTAATGGAGTCACCTTTTTTATTTATTTATTTATTATTTGTTTCATATTTTTACAAATCTTAAAATCACCTCTAAAAGGAAATCATACAATAAATTAACTCTACAAAATAATGATATTTATTATATTTCAATTTGTTTTTTAACAAATTATATGTAAGTATTATGTTCATTTAAAATATGTTACTGTTGAATTAATCATCATCTTATTTTATTATATCAATAATAAGAAAGTTTTATATTACTATAATTTATACACTTTAGAAATTATCAGGTTTTTTCATGTATATTTTCACCGATATTATGAAATTAAAGGTTCATGTCAATTTTAATCTTAGGTGATTACTACATTAAGCTTTGTTATGAAGAAAAATATACTTTGATTCTTTTCATACATTCAACTAAAAACTTTAATAAAATTTTAAAATAATATTAAACCACTCTACTGATGTCTTGTTTTAGAAGAGCACATGCATATTGTAAAAAAATATAACTTAGTGTCTTCCAATAACAAAATGATCGCTACTTGTTCTCTTTGTATTTAAATATGAGCCTTATGTTAAGGCATTTGAAATGTCAGATGATAAATAATGTTCCTTTCCATCTTTTCTTTGGCTCTGCAAAATGGTATCATAAAATGTGAGACAGACAAAATGTACACTTTGAGCCATTTTTCGCCAACCAAATAGTACACAAGTGAGTGTCTTCTCTTTTTTATATATCTATGTTTAAAATGATAATTTTAGTTATAGTTAAATATTCTCCTCCTGCCAGCCAAATGGTTACTTCTGGATATGTGAAAAAATTCACTACAGTAGTACATATAATGAGTTTAAAGGGAAAACTATCAAAAGTCACATAAGTAGGTTTTACTAATTAATGAGTAATAGTTGACCTACTTATAAAACATAATTGGAGAAGTAAAAACAAAATTAATACAAATTCCACTGAAAATTACTTAGACCACATTGTTGGTTGTGTAAAATAGGTAATAAGTAGAAATTTATGAACTATGTAAAATTATGAAAATATAAAATCATAACATCTTTAACATGTGTTCTATGTGGGCCCATTTTTAGATGTTATTAGCCATTAAATTGTGAACTCAATAGATTCATAGTATCAAACAAAATACCTCCTTCTAAAATTGTGTATTGTGATACTACAAAACCCTATACTTCATGTGGTCCGTCATGCATTTGGTGGATTTTTTAGATTGGACACAAATGTTTTTGTACTTAATAGTAAGTTTCAAATCATTTTGATAAATACCATTGTATATAGATAATTATGGTTAGACATTATAGCTATTTTTTTTATCTGCTACAAATACTTAAATAATAAAAAAAAAATTAAGAAGTTTGAAAAAAGAAATGTTTATTAAAATTTTTATTCTTTGTATTGAATATGACTGAACAATTCTGAAAACAATAGTTTTGTAGTAGTACAGTTGTTGTTTATGGTGTAGCTTTAAAATGTAATGAATATTTATTCATGCCATATATTGCTCATCATTTCTAGTATGAAAAAATTATAATGGAAATACGAGAAGAAATGAAAAATCTGAACCATCAACATCAAACTGAAATCAACAACTTGAAAGCAAAAATAGCATATGAAATTCAAGAACGAGAAAGGGAACGTGCTGACTATGCAGCAATGTTAAAGTAATTTGTATGAAATTATGAGCTTAAAATATGCATTAAGGCGTTTTTCAATTCATAATTTTTCGATTTTTAAATTTTCAGGGAACTACATTTAAAGCTGCACCAAGAAAAAAAGACTAAAGAAATATTGGAAGATAAATTTGCAATCTCGTCAGATACACAAGGTACGAGTATTAAAGTTAAATTCATCGGTTTCTTCATAGATGTTTAGGTGAAAAACTTTCATAGTCCACATATGACACATTTGTGTTGTAGCAAATACCCTACAGTCTAATAGCTGTCATATTATGATAGTTGTGCAATTGAAAGATTACCATCTGATAATAAAAAGGAGTTTTTAATTGACTGTTTGATAATTGCACTATATGTAATAATAGTAACCTACCTATGTATATCAATTTATTTGTGTCAAAAAACATAACCTTAATCTTTGTATTCTACCAAAAGCATAAACTGTTTTATTAAGTAAATAATGTTTCCATTTGAATCTATCAGCTGGTCTAATGGTAGTTTTCATTTTTTTAGCAGCCAATATTGAAATGGAGAAACGTGTACGAGATTTAAGCGGAGAATTAGAAGCAGCTCAGCGTAAGTTGCAGCGCGCTGAAGCACGTACTGTGGAGACACCTCAAATGCTAGTTCGTCTGCAGGAAAAGATGGCTCTGTTGCAGCAAACACATTCCATAGCAATTAGAGAGGTGAGTTTGAATGATTCAAGAGAATTTCGCAAAATCGCTTTTCCTTTCATTTAGCTTTTCTACAATAAGATAGCATTATTTTAATTAAAAAATTGTATCTACAAGTAAGAAGTTGCATTTTTTATATTAAAAATTATTTTCTGAAGGGGAATGTCATTTAATTGAAAATTTTTGATGAAATGAAAAAAATACAAATTACATATTAAAATTAAATTTATATAAGCTAAATCTTCCTTTTATTTCATAATCCTATTTCATAAGTGTCATTATTATCTGCAATGGAGGTTGTAGGAAATAAATTAGCAAGAAAATTTAATATATTTACTATAATTGTAAAATTAGCGTTTTAACACTTTTTGAATAGTCTTGGATTTGTAGATTTATTGCTCGTTGTTAATTTAAATTTTTGGTTTTCTTCAGGAGCAAATAAAAGCTAAAAGAGCTGAAGAAGCGGCTCGAAAGATTTGTGCTAGACAAGAAGAAAGAGTTTCAATATTGGAAGCAAAAATAGCAGAATTATCACAAACTATAGGAGAATATGATTTACGTAGACGCAAAGATCAGCAGGTGATTCAAAATCTGAAAGATTCAATGAATGCTCAAATTCTTGATAAAACTGCTGCTGACACCGAAACAAATATCAGTGAGTGTTTCTACATGATAACAACATATATTTTGAAAATGTGATAATGTATGCTCACACACATAAACACATATCTATTTCTAATACTACATAAATCTTTAGGTTCTGTCTGTATATCTCAAATCTTGTGATTAATATTTGTTTTTTTACTTGTTGACATGCGCACATGTTTGTGTGGGTGTGAGCGTACTATGTGTATTACATATGAGTGAAATTATAGGCATATTTAATTCATAGAAAACAATCACTGCCAAATTTTAATTTAAGTTCTGTAAAGTGGGCATGTAACAGCTAGAATATACATATAAATTTGTCTGTGATCTCTCTTCTATTAACATAGAACAAATTTCATATATTTTTGTGAGTTGGTGTCACAGAAACACTTTCTATTTAGATTTTAAGGATACATTTTATTTTATTTATGTGTACAACTTAGTATCCTATAATGAGTTACTTTCATCAGTAAAAACTTATTTAAATTTTATTCGTTAATCCTATGAAAATCATATTGATTTTCAGAATTTAAATAATATATTATTTTAAGCAATAGTATTAACTATATTTGTGCAGTGTCTTTCAATTTTGTAATGTCCCAGTGAAACAATATAGATTTTTGGATAAAATTTATGTTATGTTAATCTATAACATCAGTTATAATCGTACCAATTTTGATTCAAATCCATACTGTAGTTTTGATATATTGAGGTTAAGATACAGACAGACATACATAAATTAAAAAAAAATACTGGTTTGACTTTTCTGTTGATAATTAGGTTTTCTCCAATTCAAATTTTTAAAATGTATCTGATTAGCGTATTTTAACTCTATTACAATTTCATTATAAGTATAGATATAGATATATGTATACATAATAAGATGTTGATATAAAATTTTAGATGACATCTCTCAATGTAGTGAGACAGATAATGACAAATTGGCTGACAGTGAATATTTACAGAATCTAATTGACAAAATACATGTGCTAAAGAAAGAACTTATTGTGGAGAATGAGAAATTAGGCAGTCCTATAGATTTACTGACAATATTAACATTGGAAGGATATGAAAATGTTCATCGTAAATGTCAAGAAGAGATAGAGAATTTGAAAATAGAATATGAAACGTATAGACGACAGTCTTTGCAGAGCAATGATGATGTGGCTGTCTCGGGTGCTCAGCGGGAAATTGGTAAACTGCTACTAGAAATAGCTAATCTTAAAGAAAATATTGAAGTTTACAAGTCATTATATGAAGAAGAGAAGGCCAGTAAGTTAGAGATATCAAAAAACTATGAAGAGGTGAGCTCCTTTTTTTTTAGTATTTTAAGTTTGTTCATCTATTTATTCTTAAGTCATAACATGAAAAATATTCATGATTTCTATTCCCGCAATATTAAAGCTTAAAAAATAAGAAAGAAGTATATTATAAAACTAGTAAGTAAATTTTATTTTTCATAGTTTATATATTGTGATTAATGTATACACTTGGCAGTCACGTGTTCTAGCTACTTTTAATATCTGCCTATCCATACTGTGTGCTGAATCGGAAAAATTAATGAATCATTGTTGAGTATATCTGTCCTTTTAAACATATCCATCTTAAAAATATGATCCACTTGTATCGCATCTATTACAAAAATTGTTTAAGAGATAATAACTTGTCAACTAGGAGTTAATTGCAATTTGATTGTAATTATTACCTTTACAGAAGTTGAAAATTGAGGTGGAATATAATAAAGAAGTGAATACAGATTTAAAAAACAGAATATTGATGTTGGAAAAGCAGATACAAGTTCAGCGTGATCGCTATTCAGCATTGTTAGACGAAACTGATAACTATATAAGAACAAAAAATAATCATTCTAGAAAAGTCAGTGATGAAGATGGACATATGAAGGAAAATTTTAACATGATGCCAGTCAGTGTACTATATTTTCTTTATTCTATATGATATTGGTGAACAGTAATTGATTTTTCAAAAAAGTGCAATATTTTAATAATGTGTTATTGTGCAGTACAATTTACAGTGTTATAAATTTATAGGATATGTCAGCTCCTCCTCACATGTTGCATTATGCACACGAGTTAGCTCGGAAGGACTTGGATATATCACAGCTGCGAAAAGATAAACATGAATTAGAAGGGCAATTGAGGTAAGATAGATGAAATGGGTTCCTATTACAGATTTGAAAATTCTTGATATTTTGAGTAACTGCAGATGGTTCTTGTCAATCGCAAATGTTTTTTTTTTAAGAACCACATACCATCTACTATTTACCATATATGGATACATTGTAACAATCTTCAATAACTTATAGCATTGCTATAATCAGAAATAGGAATAATTATTTCACGTTATAGTATCTAATATTGTAGTTGGATACCACTTATTTATTTGATAAGACTTAATTATAATTGCAGATTTTTATATGTATTAATATTTATATTTGATATCATTATAAATCATTAATAATGATAATTCAAAATGTGAATAAAAAATTCACACATGTTTTCAGTATTATAAGAGAAGCATTTATTTACTCCCTTTGCCTATTACATTTTCAAAGATAAATTACATTTTTTTTTATATATTTTTTAAATATATTTATTTACTAAATCGTTTCTATTTCCCGGAAGGGTAGGCAAAGTCCAAGATTTCCATACACAATCCATGTATATCTCTTAATGCACTTAAATTCATCAATATTTTCACAGAAGCTGATTGATCCCTTTCAGATACTTAAAATTTGCTACCAATTTGGCGTGTTTAAGATTTTCTAGGGCTTCTCTTAGCGACCCATTTATTCACACCTGTCTACTTTCATTTATTATTTCCAGATGGCTAAATTACCATAACATTCCTTTTTCTAATGTAGTTCCTATATCTTCTTTATTGTTATTAAGTTGTCATAATTTTTTTATGTTGCATTGTTTATTTAGATGAATCAAGTATTGTATTATCATCAAGAATGCTAAGTAGCATATGTTGCAAAGTAGGTATGAATCACTAAGAAATGATTTTTTTTCTATTCCTAACTCTGTTATAAACATTAAATAATTGATATAAATTTCCTAAACAAACCTTTAATGAGGACTATCTACAGATTTTCAGTCACTAATTTTAAATAAATAGTATTTTATTAATTTGTTGTATAAAAAAATTTATCATATGTCGGTAAGTATTTCATCCCATAACAGGTAAAAGGAGGAAGTTAAAATTTCTTTTTTTCAAAATAATAGATTGAGAGTCAGTATATATAACAAAACAACTATTACTATTAATATGCATATTAATACTAATAGTTGTTTTGTTTTATTTAAATGCACTAATATCATATGACATAGTAAATTTTAAAATCATGGTGATAGCTGACTTCTATGTGGCAGCTTGGTTGCTCTTAAATTTTATATTTACATGTAATTACAGAGACTGTCAGCGAGATGCGACAATTGAAAAAGAAAGATACAAGGAAGTTGTTCTTACTTTAAAACAAGAGATTGATAGGTAAATCTTTGCATCCTAATTATTTAGCACGTAGGGTGCACTATAAGTTTCTGGAACTGGCCATTTACAATAACAATATTTAAAAAGTAATTACTGCATTTGAAAATGGAACTATTTGGTGTAAAATACAGTTTGTTTCATCTAACTGTCTATTGTTTTTGTATCGTCTCGTCATTTGAAAAATTGCGTGCTAGTGGTATAAATGTTTTCAAAATTGTTTATAAGTCCATATAAGCTAACGGAGAATATTTTGAGAAACAATAAATTCATTTTTGACCATTTATTGTAATTTTTTCTCATTCACTCCAAAAATTTTCAGTGCACCCTACAAATTTACTTAATAATAATACATTTTTGTCACTTCACTGAATCTGAATTGGATAAAATAATTTTAAGTTCATTTTATTTATACCAATTATATATGTGGGTAAGTATTTTTTCTATATGTCTATATGTATAACAGATAAATTGTAGTCTGTGATTTTTTGCAGTTTTACCAGTTTTTTTAATGAATATATTATAAATTTGTTAAAAAAAGACAATTTCTTACTAATATACATAATTTTTAGTTGTGTAATTAGTGATAAATAAATACCTTTCCTGTTTTATCAGTTGATTAGGATATTAGAATTTCCAATGTATTTTTTAATATATTATTAATTGCATTCATTTCATGTATTAAACTGATTTAAAATAAATTTTAATTCTGCCCAGTAATTGATTCAATACATAATTTTAATGGAACCAAGATATATTACATTTTATTTAAAATATTTTTCGAAAAACTGATACTGTAGACCTCGAAAATCTTTCCAATTGATTACAATTTCAAAAAAAATTGTTTTGTCCTCTATGGGAATTAATAAATTTTAAATTATGCTTTCATTAAAATAGTCCAATGGAAATAAATTTGAGAGGGCTGGTAATTCCAGAGTCAAATTTTCTTTGCAACTTGCAAAGTATACCATTTTTGAATCTCCTACATATTTCTTTAACAAATTTAAACATTGCTTTAGATCTAATCTACGGTTTTCTCAGACCTGAACATACGTCTATTTGGAATTCTATATTAAATTCTAATACACTATAAACATGCTTACGTCGTAAGTGTTAGAAGATTAATGTACTCTCATTTCATAACAGATTAAACAAAGTGAATAATAATATTATTGTAGAAAATCATACTAACTTCTATTACTATGAGAAATAAGTATAAGTTACCTTTTTGAATCTAGGATTTACTGTACATAATGAAATGTAACCTAAAATCTAATATATTAATCAATATGTGTGGGATTTGGAAGCGCTCGAATGTTCGAGCCTTCACAGTATTCGCCAGAACAGATTCCAAATTCTGCATGGAAGCGCACGTCGTGGTAGTAATTTCAATAAAGGATATATCAAACCATGATATGATTATTACTAAACAGTAGTACTGATTGTAATTCTATTTCAGGTTAAGAAGAATACAATCTCGAGAAGGTGCAAATCTTGAATACTTGAAAAACGTTGTGTTAGCATATTTGATGTCTACCGACTACGCCGGAAGAAAGCACATGCTAAATGCAATTGCGGCCGTTTTGCATTTTACCAAGTCAGAGAAAAACATGATTCTATCTTCACTGTAAAATTACAAATACCGGAATTCATGTAACGGAATTACTATTTGATCCTTTCAAATCATCAGTTAAATGAATCTATTTTGCTGCTATATTTACAGTTTTTGTTAATTTTATTATTGTCTTATTACCTTAATTTTTTTATGTGCTATTGACGATTGTTGTGTGGTGGTGTGACCAAAAATTATTCATGTAACTGTTTCTTATATTTATGTCTTAAAAGACAATTTGTTAATATTATTTCTCTCATGAATTTCGTTTTTTAATAATATAGTGTTGTTATACTTGCAAAATTTTAGAGTTAAATTTTGAAAGATATCAAGTAGTAATTTTAGAATCAGTGACACTAGAATAAGTTTCATGATAAATACATTTGTTGTAACTCAAAATTAAATTTTTTTTTTCAAAATATCTATTTTTATAATACATACTTATATTTAAGATTTTTATTTCTGTATTTGTATGTTAAAATGTATAAATAATATTTAATAATTTAATCAGTTACATAATTTAATGTTTTAACTACTTACATTCCAATATGTAGATTTGTAAAAACATATTGTTTTTATTTCGTTATTAAATGTTATGTTTATTTTCTAGTTAAGTTTTTAATTTCACTAAAGTTAATATATCCAAAAAACAACCAGTCTGATAATACAATATTCAAAATTAATATAAATTATTTTGCAATTTAATCAGTAACGTTACGCCATTTAATTTGATGCATCGTGGGTTCTATGCTAGAAGTAAATCATAAAATAAATAAATATGTATAAAGCAGAAATGTAATTGAGAAATATGGCAGGTAAATATAATATAGCCATTCCTCTTATGCGTTCTGACTTTTAAAGATTAATTTAACAAGCTGATATTTATTATAACATATTAAAATATATTATTATAAAATGTTAAAAGCTGATATATATTTATAATATATTAGTATAATATAAAAAAAAACCGAGTTAAAAAATGTAATATTAAAATGTATTTTTTAAATTCATTAATATTTTCTTCCTAAAATTAATATTTTTATATGTGTCATTAATTTGGTTCCAATTCTTAAACAATAATTATCAACTCTGTGTTTATGGTTTTTTTATTCAAAAATCTAATGAAATATCTTTATCATATCTTACCGTTATAGACCGTAAATAGAAAACCTTCATACTTTAAGTTATTCATTAATATATGTCCAAAATATAAATATCAGCCAAGTGTGAAGTGAACTCGTGCCCTTTGGTTTGTATACACTACACAATTTCTTTGTGTTATGTATTTGAGGCGATTCGAAACGTTTACAAAAAGCTAGTGTTGAGAGATGGCGCTATTCGGCCGTATTACAGAAAAATATTAAATTTTGTCTCAAATTCTATTTTGTAGTCAAACAAACTCAGTTTCACGGTAAGCTATTTCTTAGTTTTACACGTAGAGTATAATTATTTATTCTAAAATTATGGTATAATTAAAATAATGCAAATAATTTTTATTTGCCTTTCAACCTTTTGATTTTTTGCTATTAAAGACAAGGTACACATATGTCCGTCATTACTATGGAATTTTTAGAAAGGAGTGAATATACGAAGTGACAAATTCGTTGAAGAATATATTACATCATTTCGTCCCGACAATTTTATGTTTATTTATTAATATGGTCAAATAATATGTAAAAAAGAATGTTGCATGACTTTCTTTCGTTTGAGATCTTCAATCATCAAACACCGAAGAATATTTTCGTGATTTTTTTATATAAATTATAACAATATTATACATTTAGGGATAGGAAAATGTAAAAATGGCATAAATTTATTGCAATTGAATGAAAGGTTTGGTTTCGGAAGAGCGAAAACGGAATCGGAATATTGATAAAGTTGAAATGAAAAATGAGGATCGGGTCAGGATCATGATGGACACAGTATCATCAGCCTAAAAGATATAGCAATCTATTCTATGTCCATACGGGTGAAGCCGCAAACGAAAATTATCCACAACAAAAGATATCAAGGGTTTGATTCTTCTTTAGGGTTTCATGAAAAAGACTAAAAACCCTTACAGTAACCAATTAAAAAAAAAATGGATGGAAATGGAGAATGGAGACAAATGAAAACCAGTAAAGGGATATTCTATATATTTTTGGGGTTCCATGAGAATTATTGACAGCTTTAATAGTTTTACCGAATATAATAAAATTTTGAACGTAAGCACCTGAAAACCGGTAAAGGAATATTCCATACATTTTTTAGGATTCTTGAGAATTTTTAAGAACGAGAATAAATAAAGTCATACAAAGTTATTAAACATTTCAGAATAAAAGTAAAATGTCTGCAAGTGTTATTGTTGTGAAATGTATGTTCCTAAAGGCTGATTTACTACCAGGCATTGAAATTCAACAGGTACATAATTTCAAGAACATGTAAATAAAGGAAACAGGAATTCTTGGGCCCAACTATAATAAGTTATGGCATCGTTTAAAAAATGGGTCTTTTTCTGTTTCAGAATGTAAAACAAGTTGCAATTTACAATCTGGAAATAAGGAAAGTAAAAAGTTGGAGGTTCGAGTAAATTAGTTTATCGATTAAAATACAATTGATTAATGTAAAATAGTACATTTGCTTAGAAATAAAAAAACTTTTACCGATTGATTATCTCAATGAAAATACGAAGTAAAAATATTATTAACATTTAGAATTAAATTCGTTCGTTTTAAGTTTTAATGAAGGTATAATAAATAATTTTAAAATTTATTCTAGTCTAAAAATCGATTTGGTGTATTATTTTTAGTCTTACGTTAACAGGGACTGTTACAGCTTCCAGTTATTGATCATTTTCTGTCATGTCTGTTAATCGTATAGATGCTGAGAAAATAATAGAACAAATAAATACGCATATGAATGTTAAAAATGACTTAGCAAATTTTATTAAAACCAATAATTATAACAGACGAACATCCAATTTTTAAGAAATTACTATAAAAATGGTAATTTTAATGATATTACCCAGCTTGTTGAAAGATAACTAATTTTAATTTAAAGAATTTGATATGTTCCCAAAGAGGAACATATCATATAAGGCAGGCACCGTCATGTATGGTGAGTATGCGAGGACATGGTGTTTTTGTCATAGAGGGGAGGTCAGCAGCAGCTTACTTCGAGAGCTGTCATTTTTAATCACCCCATGGCTACTTATATGATGTATCCAGTTTAGACACTTATTTTATTTATATTTTAGTTGATAGCTCAGGCAGAGGTAAGGAGACAGAACTGAATACTATCGCAATTGCATTGTGGGTAAACGTACAGCGCGCATTTGATGTGTGTAATATGGTATGGTGTAGTATGGTTCTTGGGCTAGGTAACTAGAAAATATATTACCACCTATACGCATCGGAGATGATGTGTTAATTAGGTATAATTAAAGACAAATAAATTGTAATTAATAAAACGTTTTTTATTTATAAATAATGGTCTTAAGTCTATGAATTGCAAGTTCCTTGACATTTTGACAGTACCTACTAATATATTAAACGCTTGCACATCTATCTAAAAATGTTCACTGTACTCCAAAAATCAGCTGATACATGTAATTTTTGTATAAATAATCTCACTTTTACTAAATCTAACAATTCGGCTTTCAGATTACCATAATCCGCAGAATTTATAGTGAGCGTTTAATATATAAGCTATAAATTACATAACTCACATCCATAGATTTATCATTGGTCACATCCTTTTACATTCAGGCCCAAGTTTGTACGGAAGAGTTTCGATCTCTTATTTCCTTGATTTTTCTTTTGTGTCATATTTGTCAAGCGTCATTATCATCCTTCTTTTCGTTGTCGTCGGATCCATTGAAAAAAATATTACATAGGAGTAATAATTGTTATCTTATATTTTTTATTTATAATGTTAAAATTACTAGGTACCTAGAATGGTTGCCTATAGTAAAATTATTATTGCATATGTTGTATCTCTAGAAAATTTTTGCATTTTTTAAGTATTTTCTGTGGAAGTCTATTACTTTTACCGCCCATAAAGCTTTATATAACTTTTTTCCTCCTTTTTATGAAATCTCTCGTTAAAACACTTTTACAGCCTCAATATTGACGTAAATACATATCATGTAAATATTTCAAATGTTAATATGAATACAAATATGTATATGTATACAAATGAATATGACAATTCTAATATAATCTTAGTCCATACCCATCCAATACACGGTTTTTATGAGTATTTAATATGAAGTGAAACATGGTTATTATCTCATCTTCATAGATCCGAAATATTTTTTCTGCGAAAATCCGTACTTTGTTATGAAAACAGTATAAGAATAATAACAAAAACTTTTCAATCAAAGTCACATTAAAAGTATGCCAACGCGAAAAATATGAAAATTTGGCATAGTAACTATTTTCGGAACGTAAACGTTAATAAGAGGACGGGTTTTAATAAGATTTGCATAAATTTATGCAAATCTTATCCAAAAAAAGCAGATAGCAGTTTACAAGTTACATTTCAGAACAGAGTTGGTATTGTCTGATTTTTGTTTTTTAACCGACTTCAAATAAAAAAAAGGAGATTCTTAATTCAGTTGTATTTTTTGTATTTAACGCGATATCTTCGTCCAATTGTGAACCGATTTACAAAATTATTTTTTTGTCCCATAGTGTATCCTTTGAGGTGGTCTCGTAGTCATCAGATCAGTATTTGATGATGGAATCCCAGATTAATCGCGGGATACCCTTAAATATTTATTATGGTCACGTATAGTGTGTTTGAGCTCTTTTTGTTAGTTATTCCGATATGTACATCTAGGAGTCATCATCTCATGCTAGTGAGTTGATGATATAAGCCACATCACTCCTTAATTGTTAGAAGTTAGGAAATATTACTGCGATTTGTGGACCGAAACTACACTTTAATGATGACTAGTAAATCTTTCGAGTTTGGTTTCATTTGTTTTGATGAGTCCTATACATTAATTTTGTAACGAAATTTTGATGATAAAGCCAGGATGTGGATAGTGGGACTCTTCAGGGGCTATTAGTTTGCCTCTTGAACTTTAGCTCTTTCGTTTTGTTTTGACCATTATACATTATATTTTGTAACGAATGATTGATAGATGAAGCTTGGAGATGGATAATAGAACTTTTTAAGGCCTACTAGGGCTACCTCGAATTTGAGTACATTAGTTGTGGTTCGACGAGTCTTATTCTTTACATTTCGTCTGAAGATGAAGGTAGGGGATGGAAAGAGGAACTCTTCCTGGGTCTACTGGAAAACTCCAGTTTGAGCACATTTATTTTCTTGAAGAGGCTTATACATTACATTTTGTAACGAATATCCATCAAACATTCTTAAATTCGGGACGTTGATAGTGAAATTTTTCAGGAGCTACTAAAAAACTCATTGAGTTTGAGATCATTCTTTTTATTTTGATGAGTCTTATACATTACATTTTGTAATGAGGGTTTAGCTGATAATGAAATCAGGAAGTGGGCAGTTGAACTCTTCAGAGGCTATTATAATGGTAGCACTTCTAGGCTAGTACTTCCACTAGAGGCTGCACCTATTTTGATGGGGTATGGGACGCTTTCGTTCAATAAATCAACTTATAGAGCAATCTCAACGAGTAATGGAAATACGATCAATCCTGTTTTGTCGATGCGTTAACATTTCAAGTAGGTTTTGAATGTATTATTAACAGCGCACCAAAGATTAAGAATACACTCTCCCGTTCATCACGGACCCTTAAGAATTTCGATTTCATTTCGAATTTCCTATCTATTTGCAGCTAGTGTTTTATTATTTCATTAGTTAATGAACAATCGCGTTGCTGGTATAGATTAAATTCTCTAGAGACTCGTTCAACTCTAAATAATTCAGTCTATTCGACGGCCGCAGCACGGTTCATTTAGTTAAAATGTTTTGAAACTAATGGTAGTCGTGACCGTTCAGTTGGAGTCCTTACTGCGAAATGGCCGCTCCAGTGAAAGGAAGGTTAATAAAGGAATATTTGCGTAAATGTGGCTACATCGAAACTTATCTCACCGTATGTGGTTTTTCACGATGCCAATTCAACAAGGAACGTCTCGGAAGAAAATCTTCGATTATGCAAATATATTCCCTAATTTTTTTGTCGCTCAGCACATTGAGCGTGACGTACATTTTTCATTACGCCAAAAACCATGAAGGTTTCTTTTTGTTGTCTGACACGCTGATGGCGTACGCTTTAATCATATTCTATGACGTCACAATGTTCGAAGCGAATTTTTCCAACAACGGTCGCATAGTGGAACTTCACAATCGCCATTACGAAATCGATGAATATCTGGACGTGGACGATACTGCTTATCTGAGAGAGTTGGAGTACAGACATTGTTTCGTTTTCGCTTCGGTGTGCTTCGTTTTTGCGATATTTTTTACGACGGCCTTGATTTACAAATTTCAGTCAGCTCCTTATACGGTGTTCTTCGCCAGCATTTTTATCGTAATGTCCCTCGCCGGCGTCGGTTGCGATTATATTAATTACACAAGGTTGCATCTGTTCCTCGTATTACGCGTCCGCTATTTGAATGTGGCGATGATGAAATATTCTCAGACGAAACTCGAATATGTTAATGGATCTTTTGTGTTTAAAGCTCTGTTGTGGAACAGCAAGTGCGACGGCCGGGTATCTTTTCAAAGAAAAGCTAGGCCCGAAGATTTCAGTAGAATTTTTCGCAAAATAATCGATTCGTACGACTGTTTTAAAACTTGCTATTCGTTCCAGGTGAGATGTTATATAATCAACTGAGTACTTTTATACTAATTATATCGTTGCTTCTATGACTTAAAATTGCGTCTGCTTTTTTTTTTGGAATTGATCAATGAAGAGAGTAAATATTTATTAGTGTCAATTAATTCTGTTAAATTATTTATCATTTTAGATATTTGCTTCCATACTTCAGGTTATTTTGGGACTATTACAACGGTACAATTGATTTTGGACATATTTGCGACCGAGGTATGTAAGCATTTATTTGTACATGTTAATATAAGAAAATAGTCCAAAGGCTCTTAGTTCTGGTTCTTTTATATTTTGAATATTCTTCAAAAATAATGTTTACATTTTATGCTGATTATTGTCATCTTGTAGGTAGGTACGTACACCGTCCAGAACTCCGTTAACCCGCTGAACGGATCTATAATTGGAATTCATCGATATATTGATATGCTTATATATGACCTTCTCATTCTCACAATAAAATTATGAAAAACGCACCCTGATATACAATGAGGGTGCGGAATTTTCAGGCAATACATATACACGTATTGCCTGAAAATTCCGATTACTTTTTCAAACTTGCCTATTATTTTACCTAAAACGAGTGGTCATCGCGGTATCACATACATAATTTTCCTTGATTAGTTTCCATGAAACGAGAAAAATGCGCCTCAGTGTAGATTCAAACTGACGCACCTTGCATACGTCAACATTTCGATTTGGGCGTATGCCAAGCAAAGACTTTATATAAATGTAGAGGGGGTGTTTGAATTATGAAAACAAAAACCTTTCAAAAGGGAGGCATTCGTGTAGGCCTCTTCTGTCTTTCTGAACAGATTATCCATATTACATGACCTAAAGGTTCAAAGCTTAAATGGAAACAGAACTAATGAGAAATGTAAACTTCATATTTACCTTCAGCTTGTAACGCCCAGTTCAATTACCGAAGAGATAACATTGAAATTTTTAATAGAAGGCTTTTTTGATACACGAATATATAAAAAAAAATTGTTTGCTATCACTACAAAAATGTAGTGTGAGTAAGTTGTTTTGAATCCCTAGGAAGAATTGAAGAAATAAACGGATTTTTCAATGTAGTTCAAAAAGGACGAGTTATGTATTAAGTTTCAAATGAAACAAACGTGTGGTGCATAATTTTTTTATGCATTGGTCTCTATGTCTTTTTGTGCCACTATGAAAATTAACAAAGTCAGGAAAGTTTTAAAGTAAAGGGCAAAACAATGTTTTTATAAATCATAGTAAGATTTATTAGTTGAAAAAATAATGAAATGAAAAGTATATTAATTAAATTACTCAAAAAATTTAAACTTTCTTTCATACTTTTTTTTTGTTTTCTATTTTTAATGTTTTTTAAACTTACTCTACAAACTATACATCTTTTTTTAGCAAAATAGATGTTTTTATTTTTGATTAATTTTTAGTCTTAATAGAAGTACGTTAAAGTAAAAGTTCATTAATTACAATAAATTTATATTTTATAGCTGAATGTACAGTAATAAAATACAGTACACTCAACACGACTAACACTGTCACTGAAATACATTAAATGTTAAGAATGTCGATTTTATTGTTGTTGCCATTTGAATGTAATTTTAAACTTCAATTTTTTTTAAAGTCTGTAATAAAAAAGAAACTTAGTAGTAAATCTCAGTAAGAATTCATCGGAACTCTTTAGCGATAGCAGTAGAAATAGGGTGAATTAATTTAATATGGGAGTCAACGAAAATGTAATCTGTACGAATTGTAGAACTTCTGTATTATAAAGAATAAGAATAACTTATTATATATAATTTACATAAAAATAATTTGGTAGCTGCATTCCAGCTAAAAATGAAAAAAAAAACCCTGGAATAATGACCAGCCGACAATAAATTCGGGATCGAAACTGTTTTTCACTTGTTCCGTAAAGGGGGTGCCTGGCTAGGTACCCCCTTTTGGTATAATTGACCAATTATACTTGTAATTATGGTCAAAACCACATGCTAAGTAGCTAAATAAATTATAATTACTCTATAACTGAAAAACGTGACAATTAATTAATTGTAATGTTCTTTTGAACATGTAATCTTTATTGATACATAATCTATATACATATGTATATAAACATCAATATTAAACGTTAAATATTGAGTCAAAAAAGGAGATCTTCTAAGGAGACAACTATGTTTGATTTATTTTTAGCTGAAACCAACTCCAAAACCAACTAATTAGTTGCTTTAGTGTTTAGACAATTACTTAAATAGATTTTTGAAGGCGCCTTTTTTTCAATAATACTTACTAGGTATTTGATTTTTTTTTTTGAACACATATACGCGAAATTATGAAGCCTTTAACAAGTGAATAAAATCCATTTGTTTATAACGAGTTTTTACATTCAAAGCTTTTTCGTTTTCATTTGTGGTACTACAACAGCAAGACAAATGTTTAGTTTGGTGCTGCTCCGTCTTCGAAAAGTTGCAACATTTTTTGTCCGTGGTACAAGATTTCTCTTTCTAATATCATATAATTTCGTTTCATGTCCGACGGTACCTTGTCCTATTAAGTAGAAGCATACTTAAGTACATCGATGTTAGGATGATGGTTAGGGGTAACAATGCTACCACACGGGTCACAGTCTTCTTGATGAGAAGAAGCTGAGAAGAGAAGAAAACGACAGAAGCACCTATTGTATTTAACGTAATTCATATTATTGTTAGAGTTTAATGTAGGTAAATTTATTTGCCCGCCGTTACTATAAAATCGTAAGAAAGTAATGGCATTTAAGTCTTAAATAATGATATTTAATTTTTATTGCATGGTGTTTTTGGTTGAACAATTTCAGAATAACATTATTGTTTAGCTAAACTTCTATTTAGTACTACAATTTACATGTTTCTTGCTGTTCATGCGCTATTTATAATAATCTACGAAAATAAATTACAGTCTTATCAGTAATTAATAAATTTACTAGTTTTACAGTATTAGATATTGTAACAAACGTTTCGTAAACTATAAATCATCACCTTATTTACTTGGCTTGTTTTTATTTTATCTGACTCAAATTTGTTTCTTTCTGTTAATTAATTCATCAGAAACAATTTTTATTGGAGTCTTGATCATGTTTTATTGGAATCTGATACAAATTTGTCTTTTGTTTCTAAGATAAGCAATTAAAAAAAGAAAAAAAAAAATCAAACTTTATCGTTTGAATTCTTTTGTAAAATTAAGCAAAATATTTCATAAATATCTCTTTACGAATATTTTCAGTCTCTTACTGAAATTAAAGACTTAAGCTTTTCTATTAAATATGAATTTGGCCCCATGTTCCTCTTTTTTTTTTTAATTTCAGCATCAGTAATTTTGGAGACAAGGTGGAAGTGGTATAATACCTTACATCTATTAAATTAATGACTACGAAACTACAAAAAGTCATATTTATATTTCACATAAGAATGCCTTTTGTTTTACATGCCATATGATGCACGTAATATTTTTTTAGTTCCTAATTTGGGCTCAAAATTAACTTCAAAAATTGTACTTTTTTCGTTTACGGTATTCGTCTGGGGTTGAGTCGTCTAACTCTTTAAAAGTTCAAATTTATATTTTTGAAGTGAAACTTCTTTATCGGCGCATGGGAGAAATTTTATAGCAATGTAACGTTTTTCTGTTACGCGCCATCTTTATTTTTGGGTAACATTTTTCCGTTACGCGCCATATTTATTCAATGTTATTAGTGTCATCGTGGCATAAACATAATTGTTACTAAGGCCACCTGTCACATATACTTTCTGTCAACACCCTAGGTCTATTTACAATTTGTATATATTACATTTTCCTATTATCTAAGTTGAAACCTTTTCAACCGACATACATGAACTATATCTCACATTCTTTCATTGAGTGACTCGATTTTATATGTAGCGTTCGATAATTTTCCTATAATTCTATATGGCCCTTTATAACATCGCATTAATTGAAAAGTTTTACCTATCACCCTTCTAGGTACATATACCATTACCAAGTCTTCTACACGAAACTCTGAACATTTCTATTTCTGAAACTCAGTAGTGACGTGAAAAAATAATATTTCAATTAAGTGATAAGCGAAAAAAATTTCATAAAGTTATTTGTATCCATGTCTATGATAATAAAAGCCTTTTGCATAAACTTTATCTAATTTAGCTTTATTCAACCAATTTCTGTGAAGTTGTAAATAGTAAATCATTTTTCGAAAAATGATGTCATAAAGAAGTTTCACTTCTTACGTGTACACTAATACACACACACTTTTTTTTTCGTCCAGAACATTCGGAAACAATAGATTGTGATAGGCAGACATACAGACAATGAGAGTGATCCTGTAAAGTTTTGCTTTTTATCGGGTGAACAGAACCCAAAAATGTACTTTTATTTATTTTAAAGTATCTGTATTTTTATCTACACTGAAAATATAAATAGTACATGAATTATTAATTCGGGACTCATTAGCAAACACGAAGGCGAATTTGCGAACTTCTTGGTGTAAAATATTCAAGGCATTTTAATTTAAGCTTAAAAGCTTTTATACTAGCGACCCGTACTGGTTTTGTGTGCGCAGTAACACCTAATTGAGTTAATTTTTCATATTCTTTGACTTTAACTGTTCAATTCCTATTCTATTCAAAAAATAATGATATTATAAACCAATATGATATTATTTTTCAGGAATAAAAATCAGCATTAAAAGTGACTAATCGAAGTGTTTATTAAATATTATCAATTATTTGTTTGTATGGTCGATCGTACATCGTAAGTCCTCTTCTTACAGACGTACAAGAGCACATACACGTGGATAATAATTAATTAATGAATTTTTATTAATAAGAAATCAATTACTTCTTTTAAATAAATAAAATATTCAATAAATATACAAAAACAAGTTAAATAAATATCTCTACAGTCGTAAGGCAAATACGTAAGGCAAATTGTTCACGGATACATTATAGAAATCTTAAACATATGTTTTCTATATCTACTCCACAGATATATAAAAAAGAGAAGATGCTCAGTTGCGTACTATTTGGAAGGCAAAAAATGGCTCAAAGTGTACATTTTGTCTCTGTGTCACATTTTATGATACCATTTTGCAGTGCCAAAGACAAAGAAAAGAAGGAAACATTATTTATCATCTGGCATTTCAACCGAAATGTCTTAACATAGGGTACAGTTTTAAATGCAAAGAGAGCTAGTAACGATCACTCTGTTATTGGAAAACAATAAGTCATATTTTTTTACAATTTACACGTAGTGTTCTAGTTGAATGTATGAAAATTATCATAGTATATTTTTCTTCATAATAAAGCTTAATGTAGTAATCGCTTAAGATTAAAATTAATATGAATCTTTAATTTCGTAATATCGGTGAAAATAAACACAAGAGAACGTGATAATTTCTATAGTATATAGATTATGATTATATAAAACTTTCTTATAATTTATGTAATAAAATAAGATGGCGATTAATTAAACAACATATTTTTGATGAACATAATACTTAAATGTAATTTGCTTTAAAAAGAATTCAGATATAATTGACACATTTTTTTTTTGGAATAGTTTTAAATTATTGTATGATTTCCTATTAGAGATAATTTTAAGATTTGTATAAATATAAAAAAAATATAAAATAAAAAAACTAAAAAGGCGAATTCATTAGTATGAGAACAGTCTCTATTGTTAAGCGACCAAATAACTTGACAGTGCAAGAAATACGAAACCGGTGTTGCTTAGGTTTATTTCTTTTAAGTCGGTTCATATCTCGGCTTTTAATGCTACTATAAATAAAGAAATACAAAATACTCATTATTTTACGTGATTAAGCACCTATTATAAACAAACAAAATTTTGCTTATTGAAAATAAGAAATTCCATCCGTTTTTATAGCTTTTTACATAATATTTTTGCATTTTTTAACTGTATACTTCAACGTCGTAACAGCAGGTTCGACGAAACTATACTGAATGCAATGAGTGCTAAACTGTGTTTTAGCACCCATTTTCTGCGGTCGTTTTTGCGCGCGAGACGGTGCATCTTCTCTTTTTTATAGATCAGTGATCTACACAGATAAACCTGTGGTTGCGGTTAGTTATAATATATCGTTGTAGTCTTTACAGAACATTTTCTCTATTCGGTTGGCCGCCCTGCCGCTGTGGAATTTGTTTATATGGATTACGTTGTCTGTGATGTTTTCGTTTACCGACATGTTTGTCGATCAGTTAGAAGACTCGAAAAGGATATGCTGTTACATATTATTGAAGGATAATACAGGTAATTAATTATTTCATATCTAGATTGACGTATATAGCAAATTTTCATAATTATGGCTTCGCTTATTTAAGTTTGACGTTAGAACTTTGGTATTACTGAAACTTTTTTATGAAAAATAAATCAAATGAAATTTACAAAATTTTTAGTAGATTTCATAAAATCTAACTATTGTGTTTGTCCGTATGACTCAACTTTTAAAAAATTTTGCTGTTTTCCGACTTAACTCGACGAGCTGAGTCAGAAAATACATATGGTTCAAAAGTTTTTAAATGTATACATATACATCATATATATATATATATATATATATATATATATATATATATATATATATATATACATATGTATGATATAACGCGAGGCTTGTGAGCACGATTGCGTCTCTAATTCTTTAGAGATCTTAATTTTAAAATTTTGAAAATCCGAAAATTACGTAATTACATATGCCATATGAATTGCGTATGAAAATAAAATGAAATCTAATTTCATTTCGGCTGCCGAATGGCCTTTTTTGAATGTACATTGATTATTGATTTCTTGGATATATGGAAACATTTAATTCTTTTTTAAAGATTATATTTAATGTAGGTCGACTTGTCTATTATAGACGTAACTTACCTTTATAATAATTGTGCGTACTTTACATACAAGGCACGAAAATTTTTTTTTGTAAAGATAGTCACGAAAGAGTCGCAATGGTATGAAATAGGGACTCTGAGCAAAAGAAGGAAGGGTCGGGAACGTTGTACCTGCGCATCGCAGCATTCACGGGCAATTCGCAACGGCAGTCATAGAGAAGTGTGGGCAGAGTTTCGTGCGTTGTACTGTAGAATGCCATAGTCTCCTTGTATTGTACTCGTATATATGCTAATGTATCGTATCCAAGAACGTCGACTACTTATGTATGTGATGAAATATAGTCCATAGTTTGTAATAAACAATTTTACAGAAAAATTCAAGATATAAATACACTTTCATATTTTTTTCATTAGTTTTTATGGTGCTTTATTAATGTGAAAGCAATAGTATGAATATGTGAATTAGACTAGGGGTGACGGAGTTGAGCAGGTATCGAGAAAAGAGTGATTGGAATTGACTTATTGGTCCTCAAGGTCTTGATTATTGTAGTTTATAAATGTTAGGTGCGGTAGGAGAAACATGCAAGTAGAATCAATGAGATGGAGATGTGATCCCTTGTAGTGTGTGAAGAAACATAAACATAAGAATTGTGATGAAGAACTTAAAATAAGCTGTGGTGATAAGAATAGAAAAAAAGGTATGTTGAAAGGGTTTGGCCATTTGGAAGGTATGGATGAATCTAGACCGCCAAAAGAATCTTTTAGCCAGGGGCTCCCTGGAAAAACGTATAGAGATGAAATTGCTGGAAAAGTAAAGAGGGGCCAAATAAACACCTAAAACCGATAAGTTAACATGGTGATGATGGATGTTAGTGAAGCATGAGAAGTACTTAAAGATGGTATGATAGCGAGATCTGTAGTCTCTGTTTACTTTTCTGAGAAAGCTTGTAAATAATATAATGTCATGTGCTCTCGTTATACGTATATATTAAAAATCTCTAATTTGAATATAAAAAGAAATTTGAGTCTAAAATTCTGTAATCTGAGTCTACTACGTTGTAATGCGAGTCTAAATTTTTGCAGTCTGAGTTGAAGGAAGACGTTTTTTAAGATGTGCGTTTTATAATACCTCAGCGCGGTATGATACTGTGGTGGCTGAATCTACAGTAAATAATGATTTTACTATTGTACTGTTATTGTTGTATCGCAGTATTAACGTGCTAAAGCTTTTGGGTAGTTCTGCAAAAAAATCGAAAATGACGATCGAAAATAAAAAAATATAACTTTTCATAATTGGCGATTTTTAATGCAATATATAGTGCATAAGAGGTTTATTTTAGTTGATAAGGTGGTCCCTAATTTTTCATATTTTTAATCAAAATAGTAAAAAAAAAATCGATTATGAGGGAGTGATCTTTTATATATTTATTGTTTATATGTCGGTATGGTTAATTTAGGAAACAATTACGAATTTTTTTCAATAATATAAATTCATTCATTGCAAAAATTAGTTTTTAACATTTGAAACTTGTTTAAAATCGCAGCAGCTATTTTCGGCTGTTATATTTCAAACAACTGCGATATCGTTGTTTTTCGTTGCACATGGTATAAAAAACCTTCCCAAGGTGAATGTGGATAATAATACTGACGATGGAAAACTGATATTTCGTTACTTTACTCATAGTACTTATAATAATCATTTCCCTTATTTATAATTTTCATGAGGGAATGATGAAAATCAAATATAATCAACAAAACATGCTTATATATAATCAGAGTTTGATTTGTAATTGAAGGCTAATATTGCACCTCCTAAAGTTTGCAAGAAAATATAATAATGATTAAAAGATAAAACAATTATCTTGTTCAAACTTCAAATGAGGGAATGATGCGTGAAAATGTAATATTTAAATAATTCTTAAAAAAATCATTGCACTTCATTAACTCCTTTCGCGTCAGGCAACAATGATGTAAGGTCACATTGTCAGAGTTTCCAACTGTTAATAATTCATTAATGCGGTAGCGAAAATTCAAATACAAAAGTACTGGACAAATGTTTATAAAATGTGAGAGAATGATTCTGGTTTGGTGGGACGAAAATAAAAAATCAATTTTAGAGTAATTTATTATTCTCTATTCAATGAAAGTAATATTTATTGTTAAAAGAAGTATTTTTAACGTAAAAAATGATATCATAATAACATTTCTGTAAAGCGAGATGAATTAGCAAAATAATATCATCGTAATATTGAGTGTAGGACATGATGAGGGAATGATTTTTAGGGTATTCGTTCAACTGATATTCTACGCCTGGAATAAGAACACTAAATAATGCATGGTACATGTAGCTACAGTTCTATAATATTCATAAAAAAATAATATGGTGATGTCATACTGTTAATGACACATGAAACTAGGTATGGACACGATTTTAGATTTTTTTGGAGAACTATCCTCATATATTTTTATAATATGTAAATCAATAATACAGAGTTTGTTTCCTGTATTTGCAGGTCCAGCACTCGTGATGGCCGAAAGCGTGATTCGCAACTTGAACACACGACAATCGCAATTCTTGCTTTACGGAATGTTTAAAATCGACTCGAGTCTGTCGCTGAGAGCACTCGCCGCCATATTAGTGATCATTATGGCATTATTACAGTTTGCCTTTCCAACAAATAAAATATAATTTTTCCTTAAATATAAATAAAGAATAAATAATTACAACATAATTTAAAATACAAAGTGAGATTAATCGAAAATTATCATAGTCCCGTCAATGTTTCTATGAAAAATTCCCATTTGCACTTTGAGCAACTGATTATTATGTTATTCGTCATTTTATAACTCCTCACTATAGTGAGGAGTTATAAAATAATAACCTATGAATAACCTCGTTATAAGGAGGTTCGTGTGTGTCATCGTTGTCACCATTAATTCCTCCACACACGTTCGAACGTCTTCATCTAACATGTTGGCGAAATTAGTTAGAAGCCGGCTCGGCCAACGTGTTCGATCTTGCATTGGTCCGCGAGCGTGGTTAGCTGGAATATTGGACTTGGTGCTTGTGTTTGACTCGGCAGCATCCTCCAACTTGAAATTAACATGTCGGTAGATGTCTAATTGTGCGTGACATGGCTAAGCATACTCGTGGGCAAATGAACAATTTGTGCCAGCAGGCTATGAAATAAACTTAAAAACTACGACACTGACACCAAAAACGTCCAAGTTCTCAAAACTGGCGAACGAATTGAGAAGTTATGATCGTATCGCCGACTATAGAAAATGACAATAGCTTACTCTATGACCTAGAACATTATAATAGGATGCTCCTTGTAGGTCTGTATCGCTGAGGTCTATCTCAGCTAAGGAAGTGCACTCTGTGGCCCGACACCGGGGTGAAATAAAATTGTGTATTTATCTTTACACAGTACATTTTTTAGTTTATTTATCTTTAGCATTCTCTAAATATATACGTATATTGTTAACGTCCGATTCCTAACTTGCGGTTAGATCATCTTGTCATGCATAGCGTTTCTTCAAACGCGAGGTTCCAAAGCTAAATTCTGAATATTTTGCAGGGCCGCCGTTCTACGAACGCGGCCTCTGCAATATTATACGATACAATATTATTGTTGAAGTTAGCAACGAATCTAATGATAGCATTTGAGCAAGGATGAAACTTTATTCATAGAAACAAACTGTTATTTTGAAAAGTAGATGACGCGCCTTCTATTGTGTCGTGGTCGGAGAAAGTAATTCCTCAAATTCTAAGGGCTTTAAAAATAATGCTTCTTTACATAAGTATTTCGTCAAAGCTATTTTTAAATTTAATAATGATATTTTCAATTCTAGCTCTTATTTCTTGATAATGCCGTGCGACACGAATAGAAATGTAAATAAGGTATTATAATCTGCGTTAAACGAATCACAAAGATTAATTACTTCTATGAAATAAAGATATAAAGATGAAGTTAAATATTTATTTGAGTCATTTTACTAAAAGTAGAAACTGAATTGGGAGCCGTCCATATATCAAGTTGTCAATTTTTGGCAATTTAAGATTCCCTCCTCAAAATCACTATCTATCATTGTGCTATGACCATCGTCATAGGGCAGTATAATTTGTTTTATAATTTATTTCATAATATGTTTGTGTATAATTAATTTATTTCAAAACATATATGCGGAGGTTTGCGTTACGTCAACTGTCATATATTTCATAGCCAAAGAGCTGTTCAGTTACCGTCAAGCACATTTTCAAGTGACGTCTATGAATGGTCTCTTACACAAGATTTAGAGCGAACAAATTAGCAGTAATCGGATCGACGGGCAACTGTCCTACATTATTCATTATTCCAACACCAATACGTGTATAAACTTGGGCTGCTATAATTTCTTTTTGTCTGTGTTTATTATTTTTTAATCTTACATATTCTTTTATTTGTAGAGGATTAATATTTTTAGTTTTTTTTTTCCATATTTGATTAATTTTGCATATATTCTTTTCACGAAGATACACATAAATGTGTGTATATTGTGTATTATCAGCGTAAGAAATATGCTGCTTTATGTTAATGCTAAATTTTAATAATCATGCAACAATATATTTAGATTATATAAGTAAAAAGCACGATACAGAGTTGCATCGGTGGTCGGAGTTAAATTACACCACATCGTACGATGCGTCCGTCGCGGACGTGACACTATTGTTTTGATTACATTGTAGAATTAGAAGCTTGTTATTTTTGGAACAGTCAAAGTAAGAATTTCATGTATATATTACAATGTTTATTATCGCGATTAATTTACACGCCGACAATGCGACACTGTTTTGTTATTTTTTGTATATAATGTCTATATAATTTAGTATCCACATAAATGCTAATACATTTGTTTACGGCACACGATGGCGTTTAATTTAAGCATACATCGTTATAGCTACTTCCTTCTTGATATTTATTCCAACCGAAGTGCGGACTATTTGTTATAGTAAGTAGTCTTTGAGTACTAACAAGAGATCTCAATTGCTCCAAAATTACCAAAATCTGTCTAACAATCTGTGTAACTTATATCACTGTTAAGAGAGGGTACTGTGGTATGGTTATAAACTTCGCGCTCATCCAATGCATGTTGGAATCTTCACATGTCTACAGATTTATGGTTGAAGAGAGTGATATAATAATGATAATTATTAATATATGTCTTTAATCGTATTTGGTTATTTTGTTACATTCAAATGTATTGACCATTACGTAAATGCCAATTCGAAATATATGCGGCTATTCTATCTTTTCATAAAAAAAATATAGAATATTTTTGTACACAAAATATAAATGGAAATCAAAAATTCTGTTTTAGAAAAACGTAATATGAATTCATTAAAGTGATTTTTAAATTGTCACTGCCCTTCGTAGCGTACACAAAAAAGAATGTTAAATGTTAAATTGTATAATTTGTCCGAATGACTAAATTATTTATGAACTACACATAACGCTTTTGACTCAAATCAAAGTAATTTCTTTGAGTGTTTTACGAATGAAATATTCAAAGTAAAATATAAATAAATTGCATGATATTAAAATAATATTTACTAGTGGCTCAAGTGAAATAACTGTTAACGTACACAAAGCGAATAGAAGAATAATTTAAAGAAAATTGAACAACAAATTGACCATAGAAAAGGCATGACTTGTATATAAAAGTAAGACAGGAACATAAAACCAAGATTAAATACTTAAGTTTTAACACTTCTCACCACCTTTGTTCTTAATTTGCCCGCACTTATTAAACATAGATTTGTGCATATTGATAAAACTTTGTATGGAATTTTCAATGCACGAACTACATAAGAATAATTCGTTACATTTACGAGGGAGTGTCACTCTTTCGACTTCTCATAAAATTAGTTAATCAAATCAAATAAAAATATCTTTATTTCGCAAGTAATTACATTCGAAATACGTCATTATGGTATTCTTTTGGTATTGACATTAACACCCATTCCGAATTCGGATTCATTTCGGTTTCGCTCAAAGGTACATGATAGATGCTCACTGAAAGTAGCACAACATTTGAAAAGTACATAAAATAGCCTGATAGTATAGCAGTTCAGGTTTTTTTTCATTAGTTTTTTCGTAATACAATATATTCAAATACGGTATAATAGCCCTCATCACATACCTTTCTTTTAATGAAAGTTTTAAATTCATGAAATGGTAAATTTTGAATTTCACCTGGGACCTTATTATAAAAGTCCACACATTGCCCCCTTAAGTGGTTTGTTAACTTCGCTGAGTCTGGTTTAATGAGCAGCAAGGTCATTCTTATGTCTAGTGTTGATACAGTGGAATCTCAATAACTCGAATGTCAAGGGAAATGCAAAGAAATTCGAGTTAACGAGTTTTCGACTTAACAAGAACTTCGAGATACATATGACTGTGTCGACAAGGAACAAACATAACTTTCACAGCTGTGTTACTTAGAAAGTTTCATGAATGCATTCATTCATTGCACGGGTACAAGACAAAAACAATAGATTAGAAGCCCCGTCATTATATTTTACCAACTACGACTTATGGAGTCTCCTTTTTGAAATTCGAGTTATAGAGTCTAAATATGTATTATCAATATTTCATAGGGAAATAACATTTTGTTCGAGTTACAAAGTCTAAATAATTCGAGATACCGCGTATTTAGGGGTTCATCGGAAGGGAATGGCAATTTTTTTCGACTTACTGAGGATTTCGACTTAACGAGGTTCGAGTTATTGAGATTCCACTGTATTATGAATATCGCTCATTTTTTGAAACGATTTTATATTTCTTTTGACATATACCACTATTTCGTATATGTATTGTGACAGTACAGTTAAAATATTAATTTCTTTAAATTTTTCTCTGATATATTCTGTTGGTCTCAATTTATAAATGACACGAACAGCCCGGTCTCAAGTTATAATTGACACGAATAGCCCGCTTCTGCAACACAAAAATTGTGTTTATATCGGCTGCATGACCCATAATGAAATACCATAAGGTCATGAGAATAGTCTCATAGGAAAGGAAATAAAATAAACTAATCTGGCGGTGCTCTCATTTGTAAGCAACCGAATTCTATTGACTGCTTATGCTGCAGAATTAAGCCTTTTCGCCAATTTAGTTATATACAGTTTACGTTTAAAAGTAGACATCTGATTACCGAGATTTTCATTACCCGTTACATTTTTGTCGTTTCTGCTCTACAAATCAATGCATTTTTTTTTTAGTTTGGTTTCGGTGCCGTTCCATTCCATTAATGCTTGAATTCATACAAAGCAGACTTCGTGAATTATACTAGCTGTATAAGTTCAATACTGTGAGTATAAATATATTTCTTGCTATGGAAATATTATAGACAGAGTTCAAAACATTTACTGGCTTTAAAAGTATCAATTATATTTTGAAATTTATTAAAAATAAGTATTTAAACTTAGCTACCTTTACTACCTGACTATGTTTATATTTCATGATAATATTTGAATTAAATGTGATAATGAAAACAAATAATTTTAATTTAATTTTTTATTAGTTTAAGTAGTGTGACCCTTTGAAATACCTATATTGTTTCCAAAATTAGCGAATTACTGTTGTTACTCGTCTTTTTTTTCCACCTTTTGGAAGCGATAAGCTCAGCACATTATCCGTTAGCTCGAAACGCTTTTGTGTAGGTAAGAGTTTCGAGCGAACGCGCAGCAGCGCGCATGACAAACCTATTTACGTTTGAGTGAGAATGCTTTGCCGTAACCTCGCGTATGATTCGTGTGAAGTGCGCCTACGCTTTATCGTAGTTAGTCTGAGCCGCGTGCGCAGCTGCGAAAGCCATCAAACTCCATTAGTGGATTAGTCTTTAGATGTGAATAGACGGAACTTAAATATATGTATGTCTGTTCTTTATTTCCAGTATCAAAATTATGATTTACAAAAGCCGTTTTGTTGTTGTTTATAATATGTCGATATTCTTGCAGCCAGCCTGATGTTTGATGTTCTCACCTAGTTTCTGCTTTGTCTGGTCTTACTACTAAAAGCGACGAATAAATAGTTTTAAACATTTAATAAACAATTTTTTTTTCATTTTAGACAGAAATTTGAATTTACTTGTACTTTGCAGTGTATCAACTACTGGTAATATAGTTTAAAATAACCATTCATTGAGAATGTTTCACACGTTGTTAACATACGGTTGACCGATTGATTGTAGGGATCATGTAAGAATAAGAATAAAATAAAATTTTGTGATCTCATTTAAGTATTGAAATCAACCATTAATTTATACTTAAATAACTATAACTGTAATGATTGCGATTTGTTCACAAGTAGTTGAACACGTTGAAGTTAGTTTTTAAAAACAATTTATTGCTTCATTGTGTTCAGTAAAACGTATGTAATTAATTCGCTATTAGATTACTTTTCAGTACTTGATAAAGTCTTAATAAATTAGAGACGAAACGTTGCAAATCAATAATGGTTTGATTGTTTATTGACAAAAAAAAACCAAGTACTTTAAAATATTAATCCAAAACATTAATAACGATGAATTAGATTGGTGCAAACCAACGTTTTCGTAATGATATCTGTACGAAGAAACTTTAAATTTTTAAGTGGAAAAGCGATCTAGATAGGAAAAACGCCATCACTAACAATTTAAAGAATAATTTCACAAACGACTCAAGGAAGATGTCAAAAGCATATCAATTTTATTGCGTATTGTATCTTGACAATCTTAATAAATAATTGCTGTTTATACATAAATTAATATGTGAACAAATGAAGGTTTTATTTCTTGAATGTATGTAAGAACATATTATTCATATCGCGTGTGTTCAAAAATAATTTATTTTATTCGTTTACAGTTTATTTTCTCAGAACACTAGTCTCACAGCATACAATGTGGAGAGCATAAACTACCCTAGGCGGTATGTACATACGTGAAGAGTAGAATGTAAACTGTAGGAAATAAATGATACTATTTAAACTTCCGCATCTGGAGCCGCTTCACGGGTGTGGTAGTAAAAAAAAATGCACTGAACGAATCTTAGCACAGTTTTCGCGGGGTTGTAATGAATAATTCATTAGATGAGGTAGTTCGGGGAGCAGCTCGTAAATTTCCACGGAGCTTTAAACTGGCAATAAAGCGAGGCCACACACGCAGTAAAATACAAAGCAAGCACGCATCCGCGCCGCAACTCTGAATTTTACGCGCGAATCATGGTCCGGGGGTGTATTGCAGGTGAACGTATATATTTTAAACGAAGCCGACGCCACACCTGAGCTCCTGATAAAATAGTGAACCACGTGTGATAAGCGAGTGCAGCAGCTGCGACTTGGAGCCCCCTCGCGCGAGGACAGTGTTTTATATTCATCGAGTCACTTTATTTCGTAGGCAAAGGTTACGAGACAACGTGCACGATATGAAATTTTGATATCCGACTCTGAAATGTGCGGACGTCTAGAATTTAACTTCGTAATTAAACCCCGAGAAGACGTGTTTCTCTCTCGACAGCCAGGCGAAGAGTGGAGGGCGCAGTAAAAGATTTTACGAATCGCCGAGCAGTTCTCCGGATCGTTTTTCGTGTTCCGGTTAGCTTTTTGCTTCTGTAGCAAATATTAAACGTTCATAATTTTCGATGCGATATGAATACAATTAACGTGAATATATTTACATATAATTAGATACAATCATCTTTTATTTTTTTTTATAGAAACATAAAATTCCACATTAATACTGAGTGAATTTTCTCACGTGATCTATATGATCTATCGCACGTGCTTTATATGGATTATAATCCATATAAATAAAAATGTAAAGCTGGTGAGTGCATCAATTGAAACGCTGGTTGGAGAGATTTGGCCAATTCAATTTTTACAAATATTGGTAATAGTCCAAATAAGGTTGTTAGGGAAAGAAAAATTGCAAAAGTTGTCTGGAAAATGTTTCTTGTTATCCAAAAGTGAATGAACTCGTGAGCCTAACCCATAGTACGAATGATGGAATAGGTAATTCTTTTCTTGTTCGGAGAACGGGACTCAGATTGATATCGGCCGATATAAAAGATGAAGGAATTCAAATATATAAAAATGATTTATTGTATGTTTGTCATTTATGCGTGCCTAAAATCATGATCCGATTACAGTAAAATTTTTGTGATGTGTTATTCGCACGCTCACGAAGGTTTCTGAAATGAATATTTGTTCCCTATTCGATATAGGCGTATATGTACCGTTAAAGCAAACTACTGAACCAAATCTAAAAATTCTTTCAATTTTAGATACTTACACTAAACCTGATTAAATTAAACTGCCAACATTTACTTCTGGTTTTATTCATGAATTTATATTTCTAACAATGATTTTAATAATTTTTAATTCATGGAAGGCAACACTATCCCTGGGTAATACTGCTTATACATGTTTTATTTTGAAAATAGCATTTACTTTCGACTTCATTAAAATCGGAACTAGGATTGGTAATGGAATCGGAATTGAAAGGGGGTGGAGATCAGAATCGAGAACGGGACCTGGGCCGAAGTTGAGAATGAGAGTGGCGTCGAAAACGAGTGTGGGGACGGGAGTCACAATCAGAAGTGTTATATGGCTCAGAATTGAAAGCGAGACCTAGATTAAGATTAAAATCTATCGATACAAAAGAAGAAGGAATTCATTTTATGTCCATGTTGGTGGAGCTGCGGGCATTAACTATAAGGGTAAGTCACCCACAAAAAAGGCCAGAATAATGTTTGCCGGGTCAGATAATTTTTACACAAAATATTAAATACCTCCAGAAATAATATTATATACATTCATTTTATTCAAATGTGAAGATTAGTTTTGCTGTGGTAATAAACAATTTTAGAGGAATTATTAAAGGAATAATGAAAATAAGAAGAAACCAATTTTAAAAGTAGTGTTAAAATAAAATTAAGTTTTACAATAAAGATTCTGTCGTAGTCATAATGTAGCTGGGGAAAAAAAGCAGAGGCCCCCTTAATAGAATTTGCGAAAAAAATGTCCACGTAGTAATATGCCTTTAACAAGTTCTGTACGAGTTTTGTCTGTTTATTGCCTTAAATCTCAAGATATAACGTAAATAGTTACGTAGATCTTAGAAATTCAATATTTATATTCCGTTGAATGTCTGAATGACCAATAAAAATGTATTTTCCGAAATGAGATCGGGACCGGGAATACGAAAATTCGTATGTAAGAAAGTTCTCGAACAGACATTAAACAGAAAAAAAAATCAACAAAAAATATCAAACATCTAAATAATATACACTTTTTTTTTTAGTAATTCAAGCCCAGCGACTCAAGTTATGCGTCGCCGAATCTCATTCGATCCTCCGAACGAATGAAGTATTCTGCACGTAAACGGGCCCGATCGAACGAGTCGGCCGTTTGTTTACGGCGCGCGCCCGAGGTGTACGAGACAAAGTGACGCGGGAGTTCCGCCAAGACGGCGGAGCTAACCTCATCCATCACGGGCGCCGCGCCGCGCCGCGCCATGACATTACATTTATCCGTTGCCAGACTCGCCGATTATGTCGCAGACAACTCTTTTGTTTCCTATAATGTTCGCCGCTAATGGACTACCGCGAAGATTATACACCCACTCGGCTAATTCCCGGCGTGCATCTGTTTTTCGCGTATTAAAACTTCCACTTTGTCATCCGCGCCTCGAGTGACTTCCGCGCGGTCGTCGTTAAGGCGCTGTCGATCATTCTGACACCGTGACGGTATTGTCCTTTATGCTTACAACGTTCCGTTACGTAATATGCGCTTTATTCTTTTCACACACATTCATTTAAGGTGTAATAAATAACATTGTATCTGTACTTTGGTAGGATACAAATGTATATAGTTTCTTGTATGCGGTAAACAGATTTTGTCATTTTGATCAGAAACAGAGGGATGTGCAATTAGATAAAAATCATTCATAATATAAACAAAATCATTAAGTTGTTTCATAAATAAAGTCTGTTTCAAATATTCACTTAAATAAGTAATAAAAGAATTAAATAATCATAGGAAAAGAAAACATGTAGCTATGGCCAAACATTTATTGAATACCAGGTTTTATACAACTAAGGAAATAAAACGAATCACTTTTCAATATGACAAAACAATACAGTCATGTACAATACAGACAAGCGAACATTTTTAAAACGAGAAACATCACCCGTTCTGTCATCTCTATTTTACCGACAGTACGCGTTTTATCGGTAAAAAGGTGTTCTATTAAGGCAACGCCATCTGACCATCTGGTGATCAGTGTAGTCCTACAAACCTTAATATTCGAAGTATAGCATATCGTATTCTATAGTCTTAGCCCAATGTGCAGCAAGCTCTCTGAGATTTTGATAAAACCATTTCTTGTAAAGAACTGGCGCATTGTATTTTCAACATCTCCTTTGTTTTTAAATATTTTTTTTCCAGTAAAGAATTTCATCACGGATTTGAACAAATAGTGATCTAACGGAGGCAGGGTGCGGATTAAATGCTGAATGTAGTAGAATTCTCAAAATTACCAAATTCTTTGATCTTAACCCTCATAATTTTCGCAGTACGTGGTCTAGCATTCTCATGTTGTCAATTTTTCATTCGCGTTCTCAACAAGACCTTTGGCTCGAATCGACTTCTCTTCACGGCGGGTTCAGGTAATTGTCATTTATCTAACCACTGATTTTTCATGTTTGATTGTTTAGATAAATTCATTTTTCATCGCAAGTAACAATGCCTTTAATAAAGTGATCATTTTTTTAGCAGTCCAAGGAGCCGTTTGCACATTTCCATTAGATGTTTCGCTTTAATCTCGTTTAATTCATAGGATACCATTTGACAACTTTTATAGGTCTTACTCAATGATTTTAAGTGGCGATGTATTGTGTCTTTAGAAGGTTCAAAGGTGTCCAATAATAAGCGAGTGCTGGTAGTACTTTGAATTTTCTATCGCTTCCTTTGTAACCACAATATCCCATACAAGTGGGCGACCTGAGCGCGAATAACCTAATAGTGTCAAATTTCCACTATTTAAACGATTAAACCAACGCCATGCTGTTCGCTCATCGTCTGTATCTTCTCCCTCATCTATTTTATACATATATAATGAAAATAGGTTGTCTTTGTTCGCCAATCACGTAAAAACTACTAAACGTATAGAAATGGGACCATTCGATGCGGGATGATTTGTAGATGGTTCTAGGCTACTCATTTTTCGAATTCCGTAAATCCTTCGCTATTTTATTTATAAATAAAAATAACCCAGCGAAGCGGGCGGAGCAGCTAGTTTCATGTATTTTCCTTGCTGTCTCGGCTGTTTAAGCTTTTGTTTCTAATAATGTCATAATAATACACAAATCTCATGTTTCTTCTACACCATACGTTTTATTAGCAACACGTCTTGCCCCGTTAATTGACACAGAAAGAATCATAACAAAGAAAGTAAAACAGGCGCATTCTTCATAGAACTTGTTGTAACAAGTTATCACATGTATAAAAAGAGGCATATGTATTTCACTTCTGAAAATAGATATTACTTACATGAGTTGTGGCGGTGATAGGAATTTGAGCCAAGATAGACAAGAAACAGTTTCAAATCGCTTCACATAATGCTCATATTTTTAAAAAAAACTTACTCGATAAAGACATTCTATTGCAGGTCGTTGTTGTGATTTCTTTGGCCACATAAGATATCCAAGTAAGAAAAAATTTACCTAACAAAATTGCGTTCCATCGCAGGTACGACATTAGAGCCTTCTTTGGTCCCATTACATATACTCGAAGTAATCGATTGAATTGATTACTAAGTGTTGGACAACCAAATCAATTGCTGGGTAATTAAAGTGGCCATTCAAAGGCCGTTGTTATCACTATGATATCATTTTTGTGTAGTAAAACTAAATAAAATATGTAATAATAGTATTTGTTTGCGTAAATACTTTTAATATATTATTTGTACATTAAATCTGCCCGTCCGTCTTTTTTTTAAATATGATTGTAAAAAATCGTAAGAAATTGTGGCACGTTTTAAATCGGTCAACAGTTCTTTTTCAATGGAAATCATCGATGTGCAGGTAAGCCATCGTTGTTACTGCGTATTGAATAAATTTATGCATAGGCGTTTTAAACATGAAAACGACTTTCGATAGAGGCGTCAGTTGACGATCAGCTTAGCCAGTTGTAAAAATTTATGAATTTTTTTTTACAAATGTTCTATTATTTTACATACATTGAGATTATGAAATTCAGATGATTTGTATATGCATTTCAACTCGTTTCTCAAATATTTTTAAATCAAAATTGTGGACATTGTATGTTAAAATTTCATAAATCAGCAAATGACTTAAAACTAAATATTTTTTTTGTCTTGTCTGTTATTTGTATAACCTCTTCTACTCTGTGGCTTCTATATGTAAAATATTATATGTAAAAGTGTAATAAGCTAACTCGTTATTAATTTAATATATAATTGGTCAAATGAAAGCAGACGTTTTTAATTAATAAGTTTAACAACTACACTGTAAGAATATTTTATACTATAAATGAAAAGTGTCAGGGAAAAAGTGCTGAATCTAATACAATTTTCATAGGATTATAACTCAAAAATCATAAAGATTTTGAATTTTTCTGACGGTCTCGGAACTTGCTAGAACGTTATTTATTATTTCAATAAATATACACTTGTAGTGACGTTTCATGTCGTTTATATTTCGTTTTCTTTTAGGCTGGCCATAAATGCTCACAGTGTTGTTACAAATGTCCAAAAATATAAGATTTTCTAGTGATGTTTTTTAATCTTCTGCACGCAGTAAGCTATGTCAAAAGTATTTTTCTGTAATGCTTCGTAAAAATGTCTGTTTCTGGGAAAACATTATGAAAAGCATCCAAAAAAAGGTATAGTCAAATTCGTTTAAACTATGCGAAAATGACGGCTTAAATCGATGTGTCACCGTCCCATATATCGACATTTTCAGTTATTTCCTCAAAAAAAAAACCAGACAAATTTACAATTTTTTTAGAGATTACATTAACCATATGCGAATTGAAAGACCAATGTGTTTCTACGATATGCGGTATTTTGGTGGATTGGTCGTAATGAGTTTATGTTTTCGTAACACTGTGAAAAAATTTGATATGCTTTCAATATTACTGAAAAATTTCTTCGTTTCGCTAATGCGTTGACACGAATTAGAGAAAGCAAGATATAAAATATGTGCAGAAGATAAATCAAAAACGGCTAAAGGACAACATTTTTTAATTTTAGCTTGGACATCGTTTTGTTCAGAAGACGTAACTGCCACGCCGTCATATGTTTGAGCTATTATTCCGCATTATTATTATGCAAAAGTGCTGAATTCAGTGACATTGCTGTACGATACAAAGTAACATCCATGAATTTTATAAATTAATCCACTACTTTGGAATTTACAAAGTATCGCAGTATAACTACGAACTGTTCCCTTCCACTGACGTAGATGGTCGTAGGTTGACAAAATGTAGATACGTTTTGTCAATATTAAACGCGATAAAATCAGCACTCTTTATTTGTTTTGTAATTGTACTCTGTATCGGAGAGCCATTATTAGAAATTCAATATTTTTGAACTCTACTGCATAAGGTCGTAAAAATCTGGGTGGAAGTTTGTAAATGACTTTCCAAAATGTTTCGACAACAAATCAACCATTTCTAAATAATTTCCCTATTTAGCAAAGAGATTGCTTAATTATATCTCCGAAAAGTATGTAATTTTAAGCACGCTTTTGTTTTCCTAACTGGTCATGTTTTTTAAGAGCATTTGTCTAATTATGCAAATCAACGTATTATATAAAATAAAATACATGGGAAACATAACTATCTATTTTTGTATTTGCACGCAGTGAGCTAGCTAAACATTTCAAAATATTTACTGTTAAATTTTCTGCTAACATTTCCTATTTTTTGAGTTAAATCTATATTTAATAACGGCCGACCGGCATGCAGAATTTGTAATTTTTCTGTATAGGGAAACAAATCAAATGAGTTTAGGTCACTGTTTAATTTTCATAGCCAGAAGCTCGAATTGTGTTTGTGCGCTGACAGGTCATTATGCACACCAAACGAATTTTTGCGCTTGTGTTTCGTAAACGTGTATGACAATACAGTCCGTTGAATTCATCGTCTACCCTTGAACAGCATCGATTATACCGCACCGCCTATGAAACACTAGAGATGCTTAACCACAAGGGCGATCTGTTAAATAATAATTTGTAATTGATATTCATTTTTATATATTTTATGAAATGTATAATGATTTGATTTTTTGAGAATATATGAATGTAGACAATGCCTGTTTGTCTTTATGGTGTACTCGCGACTGCTTATGAGACATCTTCAGTAAATAGTTATTATGATAATATCGTATCATATCTAATTGTTAAGTACAGGATTTTTTGTTATGGTAAATATTTTTAGCACTTCTTTGCAACACTGTTCCAAAGAAACGTCAATTAAAATGTTACTTCTTGAGCCTTTAATAAAATATAAATACGCTGAACTGTAGTCCAATAGTAGCAATGACCTGGCTTGTTAAGTTTGTGTATATTTAAGTAACTTTCATATAATCATAGTGATCGATGAAAAGGTGTGGCATATTATAGGAGGGCTAAATTTTAAGCATTCGAAATCGACGAGCCTGTATGAAACTATTGATAAGTATGAGTGAAGCGAGATAGGTCTATAGAGATAGTACCAAATGAAGATACGTGGTCTCTGGCCACTCTTCTGCTAGGAAATATCTAGGCGTGGATTTATAAAAATAATGTTACTATTTAAATATAGTTTTTGTAAGCTCAATTATGGGCTCACCGGGTTTTCGCTGACGCTCGTCCCAAGTGTCCAGGCGCTCGAGCGTCTAGTGGCACTTGTTTTATTCATTTTACTCCCACTAACGTATTCTTCGAAACTATATCAATTCCGCCCGCCCCGCGTCCGTCAGTCGTTTATAATTTAATAATATAGTGGTGGAAATGGCGTAAATTTACATAGAACTGTTGTTGGATATTTTATAAAGTAATTGTCCACTTAAAATATTGTTTGTTAATCGCACAAAGATGATGACGTATGTACTTGTGCTTGGTATAAATCTTGCTAGTCAACTCTGACCCATTTCTTCTGACTGATCGCTTTGAAACCTCAAACATATCTAACCCACATAATAAAAGAGTAAATAATTTGAATACTCAAATCTGATTCTGCAGGCATGGAGCTTCTTAAAAAATAATCCGCGTATGGGTGAAGATTTCTAGTGTTACTAGTTCTAATACATCTAGGGGGTGTTGTGGTGAGATAACATTGATGAGTAATATTGTAACAAAATATATAAAACTATTTAAAGATTTGTGGTGCCCGTCATTTGTTTAAATTCCTTTTGTTAATTTCGCATTCCACGATGATATGTTAGCGCTATAAAATAGTGATATGATACTGGACTCAGAATATATGTAAATAATTAATCGTTAAAAAAATAGACACAGGTGTAATATTTAATTTAATTTTGCCACTAGACCAGGCAAGTTGCATAATGAAAATACTTTCTTCATAATAACTGATGAGTTAACAAGGCCAGACATGATCGATCGATTTAATATATTATTTCAATTTATTTTAGCGTCTAAAACAAAAGAAGTCTATAAAACGTCATTAAATATAGGAAGTCGAAAAAACTTCAATCTGTTAGTTTAAAAACCAAAATTTGAATCGTAGTCAGGTTTTTTTGACCGCATTGGGAATACGTTTAAAAGTTTTTACCAGTACACTGAATACTCCAGATATAAGTTTAAATATAGCGGAGATACGCCGAAGCGGGCGCAAGTGAGACGCTTCCCTATATTGGTGATAAATTCAGACCGCAGTAAACTGTCAGTAAAACGTGGAAAAATAAGGTCTCGTACGCAGTAAAGTCGGTATTAAGTGCATCTGCGTAGGCGCTTAGATGTATTTGCGACGCCTTTATCTTTATTATAATTTATGTGCGCGTATATTATGATTTATGGACGTCTGAGCGTATCTCGTAACCTTTCCGTGTTTAAAGTTCGATTAGGGATAGATATATTACACTAATTTTGCCCGATTTCACTTGTGTATACTCTAGAATCATCTATTAAGTGTTAGTTAACACAAAAATTGATGATACTTTGAAAACTTCAACTCACGCAGTAAATGGTAAATATGCACACAACGCAAGCTGTAACGTGTATACTATTGCTACAGCTACACCTAAATGTAGAACGTGGATTTGGGCTGCCCTAATAAAAATGTACGAAAAAAAAGTTTCCGCAAAACCTATTAATTTTTTTCCACGAGCTTTAAAATATCTTTTCCTACGAAATTCGTAGTAAAACGAGCTTTTCAGACACCGAAAAAAATGAGCCGCGTGTCTATTATCGCTTTCAGACGGATAATTAATCTGAAAGCTCACCAAGCCCGGCGCTGGAAGTTAATCTACCCTTTTGATTGTGCTGTTACGTCGCGGCGAGTACACGTCGAGGCATGAGGACGTTTGGAGTTTGCACATAATTCAATTTAGCTTCCATTAGACGCAGGCTGAAGTTTTACTTGGGAATTCGTGACTTAGCTAACTTCCATGGCAGTTTGCTACCTGAGTCTGGACTTGTACATTTTGCATAGGTGCACTTTTGAAAGATTAACACGTATTCTCGTTTAATGTACTGTATGAAATATGCATGCAATACAAAAAAAAATGCTTTTAAATACATGATAATTTTTGTTATGATATACATCGGTATTCCTTGGGTATTATATGATTTGCAATAGTAAAACAGACTTTAAAAAACTAAACAATCAGAAAATTATTGACTAAATGTAAATAAAAAATTAAAATAAGGACTGTTGATATTTTATCTATACGTGTTGGACAGCCAGCCAATACAGCAATAACCACAGACGTGTAAAGATAAATGACGACAATGGTTTTCTACATACACAAAAATTATTTATAGCGATGTTTATGTTTCTAGGACTTGGGAATGGCACCTCTCCATAAAATCGACTTATTTGGTCAATATAATATTTAGACCTTAAAATAATGTGAGATAATTTTTTTTTAGTTTGTTACTTACATTTATTATTTTCTGATGATTAGTGTTGAGATGTGTTACGAATAGTAAGTTTTGTCAGTGATAATATACCGATTAGACACATTGCCTTTTAATGATGATCTCTTTGAAAAGTTTAAAGTCACTTGTGACGGTTAAGCCATAGGCTTAGAGTCGTATATCACTGTTGATTACAAATGGAATAGGCTGTCCATCATAAAATATATAGAAAAAGGCATCATAGCATGGCTCAACATCAAGCTGTTGGTGATTCTGAGAAATATTCTCAAACTTTGTATACGGTTCGACTGAAATTTAAATGAAATCAAATTTAAAACCGTTCTCTTTATAAAAAAAAAAAACGAAAATCACTCCATTTTTTTGGTAAAAAAACTTTTTACTTTTTCCGTTCCAATTTAGCTACATATCAGGTTAATTCGGAAGTATTCTTTTTCCATTGAAAAGCAATCATGAAATCTATTCATTATTGTGCAACTTTATTGTGATAAGGAAATAACAATTGTACTTTTTTTAATTGATATAATTGAAAAATTTATGTGAGAATACTCACGCAAAAAAAAAAATTCTGTTGATTATCGATTCGATCAAGTTGTTTTCAAGAAAATTCATATTTAATATACATCCGTATATTATGTGCATATGCAAAATAGATAATCTTTTATAGTCTGTTAAAAGTTGCATGGAAAGTAGATCGTGTGTAATTACAAAGTTTGTGGGAAACTTAAATTATAAAGTTTTGTTTGCTTATTTAATTTATTGTACGTTACAGATGACTTGTCATCTCTAGTACTAAATTGACGTTCACTGCTAACTTCATAGTTGAATTGGATCAAAGTCTACAGAAAGAAACAGAGAGAAATCTGTAAGAAATCGTTATTAACACTGATATTAATTAAAGCTTTCCATTATTTCATACATAAAACATTTATTAGGACGATGCTAAAATAAAAAAAAAATGTCTCACCGGCGAAACGTAATTAGGTAGGTAGCCATTACTGCGGAAGTCCCCGTCGGTCGTAACTCTGACGAGTCGGCGCCGACTGACGGCTCAACTTAAGGAGTAATTTTAATTAAACTTGCGTCGGGATTACGGATTACTGTAGCTTTAAAAATAAAGTGATCCGGAGGCGTTTTACTGCATTCCATTATTAGAATTTTAATTAACTTACTAATACGTATAATATTTGCCGAAAAACACGGTTGATATAGACAAATTTTCTTTTGATTTGAAAGAAAAAAAAAACGGCATACATGAACTATAAATATGTAATAAAAGGCAAAATAAATAAAACCATGGAAAGGAAATTGAGTACGAATAAGAAAAATTGATGTGGCATATGAAATAATTTTTTATTTACGATAATAATTCCTATTGTAAACACGAGGTATTTGGTATTTGCAGAGATCAACATAGGCAGGTAATTAATCATTAAAATCCTTATTAGTAACTAATTCATTGGTATTACTACTATACTTACGATTATAAACAATATAATAATAATAACAGTAAAGGGAACGTCAGTTCTCTTTTGAGTTTGTAATTGTAATTTTAGTATTTCATATCCCAAATGTAAAAATGAAACATTCTATGCATATCTGTGCCTTGAACAAGCGTTTGTTTAGAAATTATTAGACGTAATGGATGCAATATGAATAGTTGTAGTGAACGGTTACTAAAATGTAGACATACAATCGATTCGTATATTAAACTGAGCATTAATTTTGGGGAAGCGAAAAAGTTATGTTATTCTATAGAGTGCCAAATTAAAACTACTCAAAGTATTATTACAAAAATGTGTAGGTACATGGAAACTACCATGGTGAGTGGTCTATGGTAGGGGTATTCATTGTCAATACGGAAGAAAAGGTGGTCCCCTGTGTATCTTACATGGGTTGCTAAATGCCGTTGGTGTCAACTCCTGGGTTTTGTTGATATCGACAAAGAGAAAATGTCAAAATTAGGATTATCAGCAACCGGTCTACGATCGTCAACAACGATGTTCAGGACATAAATTTTCCAGATGCCAATGGCAAACGCTGGAATGATTATACTGTCGCAGAGTGATAGTAGCGTTCAATATATAAATGACCTTGTTCTATTGAATAGAGAAAATAGTATGAAAATAAGATAAATTCGAATGAGAAAATTTTAGTACGGAACACTAATCGCGCGAGGTCGACTCGCATCTGTCCTTTTTTTTACAAACGTTATTTCTCTCTTTGCTTCAGCTTAAAAGCGCTTTTCTTTTGACGGCCTAAATAGAAACATAAGTTATTCAAGATGCAAATTATTCGAAACTCGGTTCGTTAATTCCTTTAGAGAAAGTAAGAGTAGGTTGTACAACTTGCATATTTATGGAGTACGCATTTACATTCCACCAGTGGACTGCGAGATGGTGAATCGGGTGCCGTAATATAATTTTTATTGGATGCCTCGTTATAATAAAACAGATTTCACCAAAAATCCGTATATCAAAAATCGGGCCATATTCGACACATGTGTTAAATTCAGAAAAAAAGGCAAATCAGCAACTATGTCGATGTATTCGCCGATACGTCACTAGCAGAGTTCTTATAAGTTTTCTCAAAAATCTGTTTCAAAATATACATTTTCTGATCAAACTTGGAAAGTTTTTGAAATATTTCATTGATGCTCATATCTTTAATAAAAACATGCCAACTTTGATATGAAATTTTGTCATTTCACAAAAAAACATTTTTACTTATGTCTCTGATAGTGTAAGTAACGCGTAGAGAAGTAATTTGGCGTAGTTTTCATAGTTCAATTATTGTTTTTAAGATAACACATGCACGTCTGCGAGAAATGGACCTACATGTAAGAACTTACATTTAATATATGTAAGTTTTTAGTAAAATCTCACAACTTTTTGTGCTGGTATAACCAGTATACTATATACAGTACAATTTGTACATACAGTATAACCAATTGTATGCTTAAATAAAGAGAGAAATTTACGTATAACTAAAATGTGAGTATAATCGGTAATACATAGAGAATAGGAATTAACCATGCCTATAGTTAGGTTAGGTTAGTTACTGTGATTGGATTTTTATAGAATGTAATTTTTGATCATAACTCAAAACAGAAATACTATAAATTTATTATAGTGTATTCAGCTAACAATCAGTCAGTCAGTGTGTGTCGAAAACCGTGTTTTTTGCACCCTCACATTTCGGAAATTATTGCACATTGATAAACGAAAGTTGCAATATCGTTTTTTGTTGATGATATTAACTTCTGTAAGACACATTCGAACACACTTGTAATTCAAGCAGTCACGGATCTATGTCCGTGCAAAACCTCCTCTTATAGGAGGTATGAAAATTGCTCGAACGAGTTCGAGTAAATACACAGTTCCACAGCATGCGCCTGGCATGTTTTTGCGAGAACTTGGCCCGGCGCATGCTGTTCGCATAGGTGTCGTAACAAGCTTTCGAAAATTTATATCCTTGTACTATATGAGTATTTTTGAATGGACTGTAATATAAATCTTATATTCTATATTTTTATTGGATACATGTGCAAACTTCATCATTTCCATAATTCAAATATTCGAATTGTGTACGTAACATATATTTAGATCGGGTAGAAAAAGATTTGAAGGATGAGAAAAATCGATACATAATTGGATAAATGATATAGCTCCCCAGAGCCAGGAAGCTTTAAAATGTGTTGATTGATTGATTAACTGATTAACCTTTCAATCACAGACTAAAAAGAATTTCAACTTGTTATTTTGGTATCTTACTTTTTACGCATTGGATTCACTAGTTATTATTTATAGAATATAATAAATTGATTTGCGTCACATCAACTCTCCGATAATATCATACTTGTAAGTATTTCAAATCATGATTTTCGTTATCTTTTAGTACCGCACTAGAGGTGGAAATTGTAAATCGTATATCTACAAATCGTCAATAGAAAACGTAGTCAAATCGATTAATTACGGCACAACTAATGTGTTTTAGTATAAAATGGACTATAATCTTAAATGCCTACCGTGACTTTGTCTGTCCTGATTAACAAATGATTGTATGTCGCGTCGAATTAGTTATATTTTCTTCATATCGATTTTTAGAATATATATCTGCAACGAACTAGCAAAGCGCAGGAATGCACGTTACATGGGTGTGATTGGTCCGTGCCAAAAGTTAGCGGTTGCAGCGAAAACGAAATGTTCCGGTCAAGTGTTTGCGGCGAGCGGCGGCGCCGGTGGCGCTAACAACAGAACGTACGTAATTAAATAACAGCGAGCCAAACGTTGTTCTGCACATACGATACCTCTAGTGTTTTGTGGCGTAACCTCAATATGTTTAGATTGTATGAAACTGTATGTGTTACATATTATTTACTTTAAAAATAGAGCGTTTGCATGATATATTAATAAAACACGTTTAAATATAGAAAATACGTTCATAAATTTACCAAATATTAAAAGAAATATTGAATACAGCATTAAAAATGAATGCAGTTTGTGAATAGATTTATTGAATGTGATATTTATAGCAAGTTGCGTCAAAGGACGGAAACGTAAATTAATAAATTAGTTATAAGATTTGACAAATAATGTAAGGACAATGTCAAATATGCCAGTTAACGTGATGGTATTTATCTTTTAGTGTAAATCGCCGTCAATATAATAAAAAAAGTCAGAACAAGCTTTCCCATTTATTATATCATTATATTTTGATAGAATCGTATAGTATTATAGTATTATATTAGTTATATTCACTTTTCAGAGAAAAAAAATAGATTAGCACACATATGCAATAAATAAATTTAATTCAACTTTTTTGACGCCATTTTCCCCCCTTTAAAATTATAGTTTGTCTCTCAAAGAAAAAAGACAGCTGACAGACGCAGCGTCGGCAAAATCCAGGTGAGCCCCCGAACTGGCTATTCCTTAGGGCTGTCCCGGCGCGTACAACTTTCAATAGGAGTGCGTAAAAACTCGATATTAAAAAAAAAATTTCTTACTTGAAGTTTGAAGCTGTTGAGTCCACGGCAGGGACTCGTTTTGACAGCTCGTTAAAATAAGGCCACAACGTGCTAACTGTCCAGTATGAAATGGTACATGTTTACGTCATTTCATCCCTAAATTTATCATCTATTTACTTATAACACAAAAAAAAAACAAACTTTGACAGCGGGGGCGGACCGAGCGCGAAAACGCCACGTCAGATTTTGATGTATGAACGAACGCGGGCGCTTGACGCGGACGACACTGCGTTCGCGCACAGATACCTTATGTTATTTCCTGTGCAATCAATGTTGTACAGAAAGAGACACGGGTTGTAGACCATTATCTCCTCGCTGACCCAAGTACGTTGATAACTTCGCATGTCTGAAGATTCTGATGCATGTTTTTCAAAATGCACATTCGACTTTTATAATTAATTTTTTTTACAACTTCAAGCAAAAACACAGCGCTATTTAATCCCAAACTAAACAATGAGATTTGTATTATGGGTATCAAAAATACATATAATTTTCTTTTGTAACATATAATGCATAGAAACACCCAAACTCAGCACAAACTTTAATTTTTAATCAAATGAATTTTGTACAGGAATTGTCTTGAGCGAGAATCGAAACCCGTGATTTTAGCTGTCATCTACGACGATTGAATATCATATGGCAAAAACCCATAGAGAAAAATGGATATTACAATGATAGTTTCTCTCATCACATCTTGCTGACTTTGCCACAGAACGCTCGTCAACAGAAATGGTGCAGTGAATTATAAAAATATTTTCATTAGTACTTAGAGAACGTTCAGAAGAAAAAAAAACATATTATCAATTAAATAACGACAATTTTAAACATATTAAATGATGGTACTGTATGTTTTGACAACGTTTAAACAGTTTTAAATGTAACGCTCGGTACGTAACGATGTTAAACTATGATAGCACTAGTTAGTGCATACTATGTATAATTCGTATGTATGTGTAAAGGTGTTAGAAATTCAAGCTATAAATTAATGAACTTTGTATAAATTGAAATTGTTAACATATGAAAATATTCATAAAATGATTTTACCATTCAAAGGTACGTAATTTTATAACTTTATCAAATTTTAATGGCAATCGTCACATTGAAACATATTTGATTTTAGAAAAGGAAAATTTTCTAAAAAAAAACAATGAAATGTCTCTGCAGCGAGAAAGCTATCAGGCAGACAATTATGTTTCGAATCTGGAGGAATAGCGTGTGGGGATTTGGAAAGGAGCCACACGACCAGACGCGGGCCGCTACACGAGCGCACGCTTTATAACAACAGTACGTGGTGTCGTGGAAAAGGTGCGAAATATCTGATGGAAACGTTCTCGACTTTGCTTTAACAAAATCACGGTTTTCATTGTGGTTTGTATTATTGGATATTGAATCTCATGATGTGACTGTGATATAGTTTATTTTGATGATGTTTGTATCAATATTATTGGTAGGGACAACGGCGCTCTTAGTAATAATGTGTAAATAAATGTATAATATTATTTTGATTTGTAAACGGACTTTCGAAATTAATGTGATGCGCGCACGAGCCGCATACAAAATTGTGCCTTGGCGGAGGGACCAATGAGACGCGGAGAACCGCGGCGGTCTATGCGATACGACCGCGAATCGGTGTACCGAGCGCATGTGGCGCTCATGCTTGAAGTATACGAAGTGTATGGCCACGTCCCCTCGATTGGAATGTATGCAGCTTACATGTGCAGCAGATGCGTCATCTATAAATTGCAGCGGAATTGGTGCATCCGTCGCAGTTGTACTTTGACCACCACTTGTGAAGCTCGTGCTGTTATAAACGGTCTGCACATCCAAACGCTGTCCATCATTTTGCCCACGCACCGCAAGAATCCGTACTCTGAGGCGACTGTGAAGAATTTAGCAGACTGTTGCTAAAAGACTCTAAACAAATGAGACAAAACCAATTTTCTTCAACAGATGAATTGTTATTTTCACTGTTTTCCTTCCCTTCATTTGCCTTTTTTCATTTATTTTCTTTTTTTGTGGTTGTATCAGTATCAGGTTGCAATTTTTTTTTGCTTCCTTCCTTTTTTATATTCTTCTTCAAATGCATTTTTTTCGAGGATGTTAATCAAAATTACAGTTTTACGTTTCTTACGTCCTGTATTTGTTGCACACCTGGGACCTGCTCGTGGAATAGGTCTAATATCTTCAGGTAAGAAAGAAATCGGCTTAGAAGAACCCACTTGTGATTCGCTTGGTTTTGCTACGGGTGAATTAAGATTGTCAGTTGGTGTATTCAGTACAGACTGGAGGGTTAAGGGTGCGGCGGATCTGGTTGACAGATCATTAGGTGGAATTTCTTTGTTAAATTACAAAGGATGGTCTGTCACTGATGATAGTGCAAAGTTAGCGTCAGTAAATATCAGGTCGGAGAAAAAGTTTTATCTCATTTTATAAGTAGAAAGTTGCAGTATAATATCTTTTATTGTGCTGATTGTATCTGACTAGTTTTGATACCATTTAGTAGATGACATTAAAAAAAAGAAAAATAAAAAGTAAAATCGTGTCCGCCATTTTTATATTGTTTTGCACTCAATCTTGATTTACTCCACCAAAATGAGTAAATCAAGATTGAGTGCAGCAAGAGCAGCATATCAGTTTTTACTCCATAGCTGAAGAGCATGGGATTGACCCTAAAACAATTTTAACCCATTTGAAAAAAGTTGGATATACAAAAGAACTCGATACTTGGGTCCTACACGAACTCCCTGAAAGAAATCTACTGAATAGTGTACTCATTTGCGATTCTCTATTGAAATGTTGTGAAATCGAACCCTTCTTGAACAGATTGATTACTGGTGATAAAAAATGGATTGCCTATGACAAGAACGTGCAAAAAGATCATGGTCAAAATGGAAACAAGCTCCAAAAACTATAGCAAAAGTGGATTAACTCGCAATAATTTGATGTTATGTGTACGGTGGGATTGGAATGGCATTATTCGTTATGAGCTTTAACCGCCAGGCAAAACCATCAATTCGGATCTCTATTGCCAACAGTTGACGAGACTCAAGCAGGAAGTACAGAAAAAGAAGACGGAATTGATTAACAGAAAAAGTGTGGTTTTTCGCCATTATGACGCCTGACCACAGGCATTGTTGGCCACTCAGCAAATATTGAGAGAGTTTGGTTGGGAAGTGTTAATGCATCCACCATATAGACCTGATCCTCAGCTTCAGATTGCACCCTCAGATCATCATCTGTTTCCGTCTATGCCAAAGTTTTTAGGTAGTGTTAGGATAATATTAAGAGAGCATTGTCAAAACTACTTGTCGCAGTTTTTTGATCGGAAGTCTCAAAATTTCCACAGCAACGGGATTACGTCACTACCTACAGAATGGCAACATATGAATAAAATAGCGTGCATATATTAGAACTAAATGTAAATAAGATATGGTGGAAATTATCTTGAATTTGGATATATAATAGGAAAAAACTTTTCCTTCGATTTAATATAACGTAACGCTATTGTTAGATATTTTGCTTGCAGTGCTTAATCTAGTATCGTCATCAATATTTGTGTGTCGTATCATACACCGTTGGGAACAAATTAACACTCGACGTCTGAGAACTCTAGACGCCTCACAGCCATATAGATCTTTCGAGACATAAGCTGCAATAAAGATAATGGTAAGTAAGAATGTGTAAAAATAAACTCTGTAATAAAGTATAAGACAATACGAAAAACAACATGATAAAACAATGTTGCGAATTTTTTGTATTAATTCACATAATTCCAGTAAAGACGTCTATGCATATAAACTAGAAAAGCAAAATCTTATTAACTTACGAATTACGAGGGCTGCTATTTATGTGTCCGGAATATCAAAAAGAAACAAACATCTGTCATTTAATACGGTTTTATTGTTTTTCAAAATATTCGCCATGATGATCGATGCGCTTTTGCATACGCAAAAACGTGCATTTTGAACGCATCAACGGGCTCAAAAAACGTTGACCACGTAATTTATTCTTCATACTTGGGAATAAATAAAAATCGTTCGATGCCAAATTGGGGCTGTACGGCGGGTGACCCGTCAATTTGATATTTTGATCTTCTAGAAACCAAGTTGTTTCATCCGACGTGTGATAGCTAGCATTATTATGATGAAGAATGATTCTGCTTTGTCGGTTGTTCTTTCTTATTTCTTCAAAAACTTCTGGCAAACAAATGGTCGTGTACCACTACGAATTAACCGTTTTACAATTTTCTAGTGGCACTGTAACCACATGTCCATTTATACCAAAAAAAAAAACAGTCAATCAAACAATAAAACAACAGTCAGTTTCAAAGTGCTTTTTGCCATGAATCACTTTTGTTTTGTTCATCTTGGAACCCCCACATTGACTGTTGCTTAGTTTCGCAGTCATACGCATAGATCCAAGATTTATCACCTATGTAAATACCATAAATAGCTTTTGACATACCATGATTGTATTTTTTTATCATATTTTGCACCAATCGGCACAAACCTGTTTTTAATCAAAGCTTAAGTTGTGCGTAATCCAACGCGAACAAATTTTTTTACAGCCAAATTTTTTATGTATGCTCGTCCTATTTATGTCCAGCGACGCTTTTATCTCGAGATATGTAACACAAGAATCTTGTATTATCATTATACTTTCCGTATAGCATCGATATTTTGTGGTACAATAACTGACTTAGGGCGACCTTCTTTAAATTCACCCGTGAGCATAGACCGCCCACAATTAAACTCACTAAGTCAGTAATGCAATTGCAGACATGCAATTTTCAATACGACGCCACAATGGTGAAACCATTGACAGTTACACGAAATAAACTGTCTTCTACAGCCAAGGAGTTCTATTTTTAAATGTTGTAATTACTTTCAAATGTTATTCTGTATGTGGCCAGTTCCGAGTACATAAATATCGGCCCTCGTATCATCAAAATCAAGGTTAGAATGATAATTAAATTCGTTAGAGCTGTTTCTGCAATATCAAGATATGTATTCTAAACATTTTTCTCACTTTTCGCAATAGTATATTTGCGTATATTTTGAAACAAAATGCTGTAAATTTGCAAACCTATTTGCAACTCTGTGGTCGTTGAATAACAATAAAAGGAAAACGGCAGTTCAATCACGGAAAAGTAATTAGAGTTGTTAAATAAATGAAAACATGATTCAAGCGAAGGAAATTGTTTCGTAATATAAATGAAGATTCTGCTACCACTCTCCGTTCGTTTGATTTGAAATATATACCTCAAAATACAACACATGACAGAACCTGTGGGAAAGGTATTTGAGTAGATATAATTCATTAACAGAGAAACACTGACAGACAGTTCTGTCCTGATTTGAGCGAACTTGGGGCTCAGCGGTCCGAGGGATTTACGCTCGAGTTACTCGTCTTTGTATTTATTGGTTTGGATTGACAGGACTTTAAACTGGGACGAGTTGTACTTGTTTGTAAGGCGGCCGCTACAGACGCTCAATCTCAAACCAATTCGCTAAGCTCGGTATGTGATTTGATTGAATGGTATCCCGGTGTAGATCTACATTGATATTGATGGATATTAGAAAAATGAAGTAAGTAGACATATTTTATCAGTAGCATTTCTTAGGATACGTGTTACATTTACGGCCCTTGTAAATTTAAATTATACTTGTTAAACTCATTCATTTGTTAACCACTGATTCATTAATTGACAACCATTCATTCATCAGTGTTCATAATGTTAGAGAAGATCTTGCTTCTTACGGCCATTTCCTTGAATATCGTTCGCAGTGGTCCATACAATGTTACTCAGTAATTATAAAAATTGATTTATCACTCCAGTTCCCGGCAGGTCATACATTCGTCTAAGCCCTGTCGTCCTTCTTGGTGAAATAGATGAGAACTCCTAGATAGATGTAAGCATATCCTTATAATAAGTACTAGCTGTCCGTCTGTAACTCCGTTAATGTGGTCATATTATGAATCATTATCATATAGTTCATTTATATATCAAAATATTTTGCTCTAAACAATTCCAATTCCTATTTTAGTTCTGATCCTTGTCCGCTTATTCCTTATTTATTCTTCCCCAAATCTATTCCTTATAATATTTGTAGACTTTTGAAGTTTCGCATTAGATATTTGTAAAACTTCTATTGATTGTTGCAAATTAACAGGATTGTTTTGATTTATGTATGAACGGTAAAGTTTATTAGGCGGCGCGCAAGTGAAACAGGGAAATACATTATATGTCGGCCATGCTAAATATCTGAAGTGATTACTTCTTGTTTTTGTTTTATGCCATTTTAAAATATTCGATTATAACATCAATACGCGAATAAAGATTTGGAATCAATCTGTTTGGATGATCGATGGGATCGGATGGAATACTCTGTCTGGGATCATTTTCACCATTAAAATGACTTGAGCTAAAGCGGATGTTTAAATTTTAATACAAGCGCTGTGGTGTCACAAGAAAGAAAGTGCAAGAAGCATTCTTGCATGCATTCGTTGCCAAGGGACGGGCGCGTGGGGTTGTTCACCGAGTAAATGTAATCACATTCCATTTTTCGGGGCGCGGTGAGCCGGTGACAGTACATTCATTTTTGCATTGTCCGACGCGACGTGCGAATAGCACATGTATTATCTTCGCCTCCTTACGCCCTGTGTTCTGTGAAGGGCTATTATTCGTTATCTTTTAACATGAAAGGACGCGGCGTTTGCGGTCGGATCGGCTCGAGGGCGGGCTTTGTCAACTTAGTAATTTAAAACATCTCCTGAAAGATTTTACCTGAGTAACTGCGTTACTTTTTTCGTCAAGTTGAAATGTTTATTAATGGTAACAGAAAACAATACAGCAATGCAATTATTTATATAATACCTCATTAATCACCTAAGAAGAAAAATAATCAAAAAGGAAATTAAATAATAAAAAAGAAAAGTCGTAGTGTCTGTATGAGACTGCATATAAAACGAATAGGACGTTTGAGTACTGTTTTATTCGCGAGTTTTACAGGCGCTGTATAATCCATGCTTTTAGACAGTTAACCGAATTAAACAGTGGCTCAAAGGGCTGCAAACGTATTCGCTAAAGGGTTATCTACACGTTGCGTCGATTAAATCGATCTTTACGGCGGTTTTACAACTTCAAATAAGGGCTGTTTACTAAATAGAGTTTGCCGAATGAAATGGGCCGATGCTTCAGTTAAAGTATTAACTATTTAGAATTACATACAAAAGAACTTTTAGCTGTCGGCCTTTTTAGAGACTTCGGGAAATTTCTAGCATAATAACAATAATATTTTTCGATACATAAAATAACTGAAAAATTGATATCGACAAAATAGTTTGTTTAAGGTATGCTATCGTGTTTTGAAAATAGAAGAAAAGACAAGGTAATTTTTTTTCAGGGTAACTCAATTCATACTAATACTATAAACGGGAAAGTCACCTGTTTGTATGGACAGCTTTTACGTCGTAACTACTGCACCGATTTTGATAAAATTTTGATAAATGCTGAGAAACTTTGATAATAGGCGAGGGACATATGCTGTTTCATTTTCTGTATATTCTTTTATCAGTTCAATAACTAGTCGAACTGAGTTTAATGAAATTTAGTGGACGGATAAAACATATCATTTTGTAATATATAAGCTACTGTCTCTTTGTATGCTTATAATAATTGATAATGATTGAACCAATTTTGATGAAATTTAGTAAATTAATAGAAGTCATTGTTGTAAAAAATATAGGTTACTGTTTATTTTCTGTTATTAATTTTATTATATCTTGTCGGCCACGGTTATTGGTTTGCTATGTTTAGAGAAGTAAGAAAGTTATAGTAAATAAAAACGAACGATAGAGGTTTTACGCTGTGTCTTCTTGTAGTACTGCGTCATATTAGTATAATATTATAAACTAGCTTTCCACCCAAGACTTAGCCCCCGTGGACGTGTTCCTTCATTTTTTATATTGAACAACTTTAATCTCAATCTCTCTTTCAGGAATTAAATTCTGAACCTGGCACTGTTTTTGATTCCAATTTTGGTTATGTTATTTTCTTACTAATCCCGGGGCCTTATTACCTAAATGAAATCGATTTTTGATTTCGCAGGATTTTAAATTTATTTTACTAATTCCCAAGTTAATATTTCGAAATACTAATTGTCTTTCTATTAACAGTGTTGCCTCTACAATGAAATCACTGAATTACAATAATGAAATTTAATCGCATATTTGAATTCAAAAACCGTTAGGGATTGCGATTTCGCAATTATTCGAGAATTACGCTCTCAAACTGAAGACTGGTCTATAGCGATTCTCAAGCGATTTACAATCGATTTTCCGTCATTCGTATTTCATACAAAGTGAATAATTTTTTTTTATGTAAATCGTTAGATTAAACAAAATCTTTACACATTTATCGAGGACCTAAGAATTTACAATAATATGGTATAATTGGACTGATCTGATGATGGAGCCAGAAGGTAGGCACAGGAATTCTAAAATGGAATAACATATCCTAGACGTGTTTGAGCTTGTTAGAGTTGTCTTGAGATGTACTCTCACCATGAGTGATTTTCAGGGTCTGATGATGGAGACGGAAGGTAAGCACTAGCACTCCATAATAAAAAACGTAGTCTAGTCTTATTTGGGCTTAATGGAATTTTTTTAATGGACTTTGACCATAATTGGCTTTCAGGGTCTGATGATGGAGCCAGAAGGTAAACACAGGAACTCCATAATGAAACATCGTATCCTGGCCGTGTTTGGTCTTGTAGAAATCGTCTTGAGATATACTTTGACCATGAACGATTTTCAGGGTCTGATGATGCAGCTGGAAGGTAAGCACTAGTACTCTATAATAGGACAACATATCCAAGCGGTGTTTGCGGTTGTTGGAATTGTCTTGTAATGCACTTTAACCGTGATCGGTTTCCAGGGTCTGATGATGGAACCGGAAGGTAGACGCTAGTACTTCATAATGAAACAACACAACCTAGCTATGTTTGGACTTATTGATATTCTCGTGGAATACACTTTGACCATGATTGGCTTTCAAGGTCTGATAACGGAGCTGGAAGTTTGGTAGCTCCATCGTCAGACCCTGAAAGTCAATCGTGGTCAAAATCCATTTCAGGGCCATTCCAACAAGCCCAAATATGGTTAGGATATATTGTTCCCTTATGATATGTTAATTCCGGTACCAACCGTCGGACTCCATCATCAGACCCTGAAAGCCAATTATGGCCAAAGTCCACTTAAAAAATTCTATTAAGAACACATACGATTAAGTTACGTTGTTCTATTATGGAGTATAGTGCTTACCTTCCGGCTCCATCATCAGACCCTGAAAATAACTCATGGTGGAGAGTACATCTCAAGAGAACTCTAACAAGCTCAAATACGACTAGGATATGTTATTTCGTTATAGTGTTCCTGTGCCTACCTTCTGGCTCATTCATCAGATTAGTTCAATTATACCATATTATTGTACAGCTATTGGTCCTCGATAATTGCGTAAAGTTTAAATTTAATCTGACTCTTTAAAGTCACTCAAAATTGCGTATAATAATAACATATTTTTATACCTAACAATTTCGACTCACAAATCGATTCCGGAATCGCAATCGATTTCTACTTTTACGTAATAAGGCCCCCGGTCCCTTTCTTTAATATTGCTCTTGGTTCCGACTCTTGATTCTGCTTTCAGTCCTGCTTTCAATTCAATTTCAATAGCGCTACAGGATAATGATTCAGAGTTCAGTTATCTTATTTTAGAACATTATTTGATTCAATTAACAGTTGAGGATACATTTTTTCAATGCCGGATCTTAAACTTTAAGGCGTAAATGCGAATAGACGACTGCGTCGTATTGATACCCACTCAATCACGCACATAAATATTTAACCTTTATACAAAAAGAGATTTACACAAAAAATGTAATAAATATTTAACTAAGTATTACTATATTTGTAATTCTCATAAAAAAATCCGATACACCTATGCAAATTTACACAAGCCATTTCCTCCCTTTCAAATTTGAAACCCAAAAATCCTAAACCATGACATTATTTATTTAAAATGAGTAGATAGGTACAAATCCAATTTTTAAATTTCTACAGTTAAAAAAACCAATACTCCTATACAAAATTTCATCCCCTGTTCCTTTCACCAAATTTGTGTATTCACAAAACCTGAAACGGGTCATTATTTATTTGGCCATTTTATTATGGCCACTAGCTGTAATTCAAATTTTTATATTTCTAAATTCAAAGAACAAAGACTTTCATACAAAGTGCCCGCTCCCTTTGCCCCCTCCCCCTTAAGCTGAAATTAAAAAAAAAAACCCTCATTAATGATGAATGAACGCGGATAATTAAATTATAAAATAAAGCTATATTCCAAATTTCAGATTTCCAGACTTAGTAATTTGTGTGCTTATAGTCAGTCCGGACACACAAATTTATAAATGAGATTTTGACGATGATAGGGTGTGTGTAATTCAATTACGCGCGCAAACTGCTGAATGGGTTTAGATAAAATTTTGCATACAGTTACAATATGAGAATTGATGATAATTTACATGATATGCTACGACAATTTAAAATATGAAGATAATTTATAAATCCTATATTACGTCCCTGTGCTATAATTTACAAGAAAGTGGATTCCACATTGAGAACGGGTCGATATCAGACTGAAGAGCGATAGCGAAAAACAGGGATGCACTATTGGAATAAACAACAAGACCAAATTGCAACTAATTGCGAAATCAGAACTGAAATCGAAAACAGAATCGGAATGGTATCACTGATATTGGTATCGATGAGTGCCGGATATAGAAATGAAAAAATAAATTATAGATATATTCACGCGGACGGAACCGCGGGCAAAAGCTAATATATTCAATAATTAAACAAAATAAATAAACTCCAACATGATCGTCAGCTATTTCTGGCTTTAGTGTTTAGTCTTCTTAAATGGTATTGTATGTTATTTCATTTAGTGTTGGGTCGCGAATACATTCAGAAGGGTAAAATTTTTATTATGGTAAAGTATCTTCTTTACGACTAAAGTCGAACCGAGCTCGACAACAGCCATAGATTTCAGCACGAGTGATTGTGGACCGATTTCCATAACATAAAAAATGACATGACATGTATATGAATTTCCTATAACGGAATGGTTATTGACAAATTAGCGCGTTTTATACGCGACCGATGACGTCGTTCCGGCGGGCGGGCGCGGCGCCCGCACCCCTTCCTTATCGCGGTGTGTTCGCGGGTTAGAGAGTAAGAGTTTTACGACGCCGGTGGAGTGCTCTCGCGGCGCCCCGTCACCATAATCCGGTTTATCGTTGCCGCGCGCAGCCAGACAGCCGTTGTGAAATATCGTCGCGACATTGTTGCAGGTTTATCGCGGCAGTCCGACCATTATTATCGGGCCGGCGGAGCGGGCCGCGGCCGCGCGCCGCGCCGGCGACGACGCTCCAAGTGAGACGTCGGCTATAACGATTTCGGCCGATTTACGTAGTCTGCGAGTCGTTATAGCCCTGTTGTGATAGTTTGAAACTTTGTGGAGTGTTGTATCGCTCTTTGTTGATATGTGTCGGTCCTTGCAGCGTAACCAATGATTAATTAGTGTTTCGACATTTTTCAAGAAACACTATTCAGTTGCCGTTAAATATTAATCTTTGTCAGCGGCTTTGGGCTCTTGGACACGAGATAAATGCTTGCACGTTTACTAGATACGTACGATATCTAGTAAACGTGCGATAAACGACACGATATCGGTGCGACTATACGATAGATAGTTTGTACAACATTTAAAACATATCTTTTCTACACAAACGCGAAACAACACCACCTCGTTAGAAAAGGGCTTATCGAACAAAAAAAATACGGACGAATCAATACTAAAATCGAATCGGCAAACGAATCGATACGAGGGGGCGACAACAATAACCGTTGAATATTGAAAATGTAAGTAACGCCGGCGCGGTGAGACAGGCGGCCGCATAAATTACGCCGCATAAAAACGCGGCCGGCGACAGCAGCGCTGTGCCAAAAACGCGTTCGGTCGCCCGCCAAATCGGACCGCTCGGGCGGGCGGCGGCCCCGAGGACCGCCCGACAATCAAACGCCGGCCCGCCGACGACCCGCCGGTGGCGTCAGCGCCGCGCCGCCGGTTTTACGAGACCTCCTCCCCGGCCCGGAACGGCCTATTATGTTTTACTTCCTGTTTAATTAAGTTTCACTTAGATTGATTAACTGCGCGACGCCGAGGAATAAATTCGATTTACGCGATCGGCGTTATCGAAGTGACGTCCGCTTCTATGGGATAATTTTTTAACAGCGCTTTTAGCGATGCGTCACACGGTTAACGGCCTCGGTGGGTAATAATTGAGTAATATTTTTCGATCACGATATTATGGAAGATGGCACAGTTTTACTTGGAAACCAAAAAAAAAAAATCTAAAATAAAACACGCTTTTATAGACAGATGAGTGCTGTATTAAAGTAATTATCGAACCTGTTCTCTCTGTGTTCCTCGAAAGAATCCGAGTACAAACCATCTTTGTAACAAACTACAATGCTCAAATGTAAAACGCAAGGTGCTTAGATACAAAAGCGTTTACTGACATATTTTAGAGGAAAAATGTTCTACGCCTTCACACGCAAATATAATAATTTACTACAAAAATGATTTGGGTACACTCGAGCTCTGTTTTTTGACTCCTAAATTACTTTTCACTTTTTAGAAAATATTAAAAAAAAAGAATTACTACTTACGAAAGTTTTGCAATTATTATGGTGGGCCAGTCAAATTCTGAAAAGCGTCTGTGACAGAAGAACATTTCATGATATTAAAAGTAAGTCTAAACATGGCTAGAACACTTTGCACCGCTGTGGATCCCAGTGCCAAAATTCCAGCTCTTTCATCAGACCCTGAAAGTCTATAATCGCCAAAGTCCACCTCAAAACAATTGTAACAAGGCCAAACACGGCTAGGATATGTTGTTCCGTTATGGAGTTCCAGTGTGAACATTTTGCTACATTATGGAGTACCTGTACACTCAATAGTCCAACTCTGTAATTGGAGTTAGGACATAATAGATTCGTTTTCTCATGACGATTGTAATTTCATTATTTATTATGCTGTATTATTGCATCCAATAATGCATTTGGCGAAATTGCATCTTAAGAGTAACATAAGACGGATAAATAATTTTAAATTAGTTGCGCTATATTTTATTCTATGCATCGGTCATTTTGCTAGAGTATCAATAATACTTTCTTTTTATTTTAAAACGAAACAATGAAGTTTTCACGACAAGAATAGCAGCGATTCCCATATTAACATAATTTAGCATAACGTCGAGTGTTTGAATATTTTAAAGAACGGCGCCGTTCGTCCGAAGCGCCCGCGAGCGTGGCTCTACCCACAAAATCACTCTACATCTAAGCCGATACAACGATGCCGTTTGACCGAATGATTTAGCAAAATCGAGTCCATTACAGGAAACGGACAAGCGATTAATCCGGACGCCGAAACTGCCCGGTCGGCCGCGGCGCGACGTTGACCGAACGCGTGCGCGACCGCGCGCCGCCCGCCCACGGCCGCCCCGGCACCGGCACCGGTCAACCGCCCCGTGGACGCGTCGCTTCGATCATCAAAACTGACATAAACAAGGTGGTGACCTGAGCAAGTGAGACTTCTAAGCCGTGAGAATAGATGATGATAACGGACGATACGGGAGTTTAGTTGAACGCCTTTTTTGGTGCCAAAAAATATTTAAATCGAGTCAAAAGAAATGTGATTCATACACGATTGCAGCACACTTGAAAAATTTAATTAATACATAAAAAACATTAATAAGAGATAATAAACGTACAATATAAAGTATTCCAGGACAATTACAAAGTTATTTCGAGCCGAACAACTTTTATTGTTTGTTTGTTGCTCAGCTTTTGTAATATTTTTATGTAACAAAACTGATAAAAGTAATATACTCCTCAAAAACCAGATAAAAGTAGCATTTCATGTACATTCTTTTAAAAAATGTGTACAGTAGAGAAGCTATTGTGTGTATAAATCACCATAAAAGATATTTAAGTTTTTATAGGACTATGGGGAGCAACAGAATAAAGAAGAATTTTTTCTGACCTTGATAAGAACGTTAACAAGCAAAATAGTGCTTTACGCTAGTTCGAACAAAGCATAAGATTATTTGTGAAGATATGGACTTAAAACGTTTATGAATTTTTGATAACCGAACATAAGAGTATTCCACAGACATTTCATATTATTGTCTTATTAAAAGCCAGCTTTGAAAAATATTTAAGAAAATAGAATGTTATTAAATACTGGGTCCTACAACGCGAAGTTATTAGGAACAAGGTCATTGAAAAGCCAAAAGCAATACTGTTTTACTAAGGAAAGTGTTTAATTTTGTGAAAGAAAAATCTTCAAAGTACTTAATTCTCGTAGACAAAAGCTCCTTTATTCCGGCGCTGGTCCGCGGCCGCGGGCGGAGGGCGGCAGGCTGCGGGCGGCGGGCGCCTCGTCCTGTCTGCTAAGGACCTATAAAAATGCAAAAGCGGCAAGCGCCGTTATAAATATTTTTAATGGCTATATTTAATTAAAGTTTGCCGTCAAAGCACGTGAGTAGACATTGTTACGTGATGAGAATGTAGATACAAAAGTTGCGTGTGGTGATTCGAGATGTTGCGTTCAATTCAAAAATTTTCTTCTGATAACATTATTATAAGCGATAATTTAATTTGCAGTAAATATATATTTGTCCAACACGTATCGTACCCCTTGATTATGAAATAGTGCAGGTGCAAAATTTCAATTTTGAATTCGGCACCAAATTAAATATATATATCGAAACAAAATTTAGTTCTGGAATATATTTACAAGTAAAATAGAGTAACACATATTCGATAATCCTATAATATTTAAACAGAAGTGTACTTAATGACTATTTTCATACATAAGTTCATCATATTGGTATTAGCTCGCACCCGCGGCTTTTCACCTTCATCTTTAAACTGACCGATCACATTGTCCGTTCTCGATTCCGCTCACAATTTTGTTTTCAGACTTGATCTAAAATCCTAAATCTCTGAATTTGGATTTCATTCCTACTCTTGATGTCATCCTGGTTTCATCCTCGATTTAATTTCTATGAAATTATAACAGGAAACGTGCACACCGAAACCATTGCTGTTAAACTATTCTATAATGTAACGATTTCGTTTCTACTCTTGGTCTCGATGTATTTTTACTCACGTTTCCAATACCGCATCGTTGTTGATTTGATCCTGTTCCTCTTCTTGAACAACATGTATTGTTGCCAATAACCAATCAGCATAAAATAGTAAGAAATCAGTTCTATGTTAACATAAGTGAAATTCCAGACAAAAACTGACGTTTTGCAAAACCTGGCCTGATTAATATCTACATTAAAATAAATCATTTGAATAAGACAGTGAATCTCGTGTTAATAAGCGCACTAACGTACAAACAGACAGAGAGATAGATAGAGAGATGTTATGTTATACAATACGTCTAGGTACGAAGTGGTTAACATATTTTAACTACAATTTTTAGGAAGTGTAGGTAAAATATCTTAATCACTCTCTTCATGTCAATATTTCATAATCACTACTAGATTTGAAACAAGATCAAAACACATCGATTTCATAAAGTTCTTCCGTTAAGCTGACAGGCATAGCAGATAATGACGTGACTATATAAATTCAGAATTTTCTATTTTGACACGAAGCACTAAAAATGCATTTAGAACGTGACTTTTCACTCGTTTTGTAGCAATGAAGTAATTGTCTATGTTTTGGAAGATTTCGTAAAAATCTAACCACTGTATTTCTCCTGTTTCCTGAATTAACTCGACGAGCTGAGTCAGAAAATTCACATCGTTCAATAATTTATATGTATATAATATAACGCGGGGCTTGTCAGCATGATAGCGTCTACAATTCTTTAGAGATCTAATGAAACTCAACATACATGTTCTATGGACGATTACAAAGGTCAAGTTCATATTTGAGTCGGTCTACTAGTTTTGAAATTACAGAATTCTAAAATTTTTAAATTCCGAAAACTACATATTTCATATGAATTACATATGAAAATAAAATGAAATCTACTTCCATTTCGGCTGCCGAATGGCCTTTTTTAATTTTATATTTAAAACGTGTTGATTCTAGGAAAACAGAAATTGGGAAAGTGTAGTAAGAGTGATGATTTTTGGAGTAAAAGTTTCATTTAAATAAATTCTGATCCAGCACGGTAGTAGATGGTTATTGGTTTATCCACTTCCTACTATCCTATCGATTTAAAACTTGAAAATGTAATGAATGAAAAACCTTTACATTGCTGTAAGCAACTTCGTAACACGGTCTGACGGCGAAAAATGGAAGCGGCCATATTGTCACCTTGTTTTATATATATATCAGTCAACATATTTCAAACGATGCTCTCTGACGTAGTTAATGGAATACAGTAACTAACTAAACTAGCGAACAGCCGTTAAACAATCCCGTTAACAGCGCCTACCTGCGGAGCCATAACGGACGCGGCGTCGCCTCGGAGTCGGCGAAATTTTGCTACTACATTATTCGGGGCGAACACGTAATAATGTAAGTCCCGTGGGGCAGTTTAAGAAGCAGCGCCAAAAGATGCGATATGCGAACTGCGCCCCCGGCCAGGTACACGGAATTACTTTTGGCAAGGAATCAAAGTTGGGAAACTTCACTCCGGTCCCAGGGCCCCCCGGATATACAACAAAGTTGGCGAAGTACGTGTAAAATAGAATTTGAAACTCTCGCTCGGAACACACCAGCGTTTTTTTGTACGATCGACTTTTACGGATACGCAGAAATTCACTTGTAAAAATAAAATGTACATGAATATTAATATACTTTTATGATTCATATAATATTTTTTATGATCTATAATTAAATAAAATTGTTTAAACACTCATATTATAAATTTATATAAATCCTGTGTCACTATATATTTTAAATTATACATATTTATTGTTTTCTAATCCGAATATGAAAAGAAATAAAACATAGAATCACCTCAGTGTTTGTCCGTACACCGAGGCTATCAGATACTTTTTAATAAAGTAAGTTGAGATTTGACACGATAATAGTAGGTAGTTGTCTAATTATAAATATGATTGGAGCGAATTGAATTTTGAAGTGGGGGTTCGCTTTTAGGGAGTGAATGTTAAATAAAAAATTTTTTGGAGCTTATTTATGGGATGCTAAATTTTTAGTGTGATATTTAAAATTTTTGTTTTTAGAGCTTTTATTTGAAGCCTGTTAGCTTTCACATCCCATGGAAATGGCTGGAGCGATAATCAACGAAATTCTCTTTGTCGTACAACTAATAACGTCATGCGAAAATAAAAATAAAAATAAAAAATAAAATAGTTCAACTGTCAGAGGAACTTCAAAAGGCATTAATCGTAGGAGCTTTCTGTACTATGTAATCCCATACAAAGTGGAAGTCATGATTGCGAACCAAAGATAGTCGGCCAGATGTAGCCGAAGTTAGTTTTTAGGCTTAGATTAAAACATAGATATATTTTTACATCAATCGGTGTTACTATCAATTTCTTTATATGACTGTGATTAATATGAACGTATGATGATAATAACACGTAGCTTCTACAAGTGTTTAATTTAGATGCTATATGTTTTTTAACGTGTAGAATTTCCATCAGCATGCGCGCTGATTCTGTGCAAAGATAAGCGGAAATAAAAACACGTATCTAAGCGTCTTAAATAAAGCAGAGTACGGCGGCTCTAGTAATAAGATAAAAAGAGTGCGATGTGATAATACCTTGTCGTATTTCGTTGTAGTCGTCTGTAATGATTTCTATGAACACATAATTTTCAGGAAAAAAACAGACTTACCAAAATCTTAAAGAAAAATGTACATATAATAAAGAATGTAATACCTTGAAGACAAACGGCTTTTCAAGCTTTCTCGTGATATACTCATTTTAGCCTGTTTTTCTTATTGACATTATAAATTCTTTGCAGTTTATTCTGTTATAATGGTTTATAAATTACTTTACTATACATAAATCTATCTTAATGAAACGATAGCTTGTATGTTATTTGAAAAAATAAACTCTAATGGGAAGTATTTTTTACCTAGACGCTTTTGAGTGATGAGCGAATAATTTTGTAAATTTTCGCTTACGAAAAAAAAAACAATTTCCGAATGCTTAACGTATTCTTTGTAATGAATTTAGAATTCTCGTTAATATACTTTCATGGAAAGACATTAAAAATTTAATAAAGCAGACTTAAGTTCTTACTACGTCATTACAGATAAAATAGGTACAATAAAAACACGTAAATGAACACTCAAATAGATTGTTAAGGGTTTCATTGTACTCGATACAATGAGTAGACCTTCACGACACGCCAGAGGTCAACGAAGGACAATGCGGTTGCCACGAATTCTGTCACACGATTCGAGGGAATCCCACATTGTTCGCGTTTTATATCGTTCGGAAGGTCTTGCAAAGCCGTATATGGTTCGTGTCTAAAATGTTTTCGATTACGTTCAAAAAGTTTGTTTTTTAAATTCTTTACGGCTTATTGAGATTTAAGTCCAAGAACTAAGTTGCTACCGATGCCATGTGGACGGCTTTGCAGAGTTGTATGAATTTAACTAGTCTAAAGCTAGCTCGGTTCTGAAGTTACGCATGTAATACTTAATTTTAGCCATCTATCGGTTGAATAGTGTTTTTATGAAGTTTGTTAAATTTAAGGGATTTCATCAAAATATTGAACTTATCAATCAGTTTATCAACGACACAACGAGGTGTGTGGCGGCCGCACGGCCAGTATCATCCGAATGTGTCATAAACAACAATCTACTTAGCGCGTAAATTCTCATTTGTCTGTGGATCCAAGCTACGGCGTGCGGCGTCGCTTAGAGCGAGTTTTCACAATATATCATAATTTCTGCATTGAAATCTAAAATATTTTCAAAGCATGCAAAGGAATATATTAAAAAGGATTACTGCTGGTATCGGAAGACATACGAAGACTTTAAAAAAGTGTTTTCGTTTGATTTTGTGTTGTTTAGTTAGGTAAATTTAAACTTTTTTTTTTGTCATTAATTTCATCATTTCGATAATAGTCAGGTATAGAACAGTTTAGTAATACAGATTTCTTTATAAGCTCATTGAGATTATTAAATTAATTTAAGAAAAATATTTTTTTTTGTGATCATTGAACAATATTTGTTACGGGTTACCATTATGAAAAATAATTTTACAATATATTATTTAAATTTTATAACATTATCAGCAATTTTATAAAATGCGAGGAATCATCTTATTGTGAAACAAAGGTTAAAATTACTCTTAAATATATATTCACCAAACCGAAAAACACCGATGTTCTTTCTTTCCGCACAATGTACGATATAATTTCCTTATAACAATATATACTACGTGTTATTTGTTTAGATGAGAATTTGCCTAACTATACTAATACCAGACAACTGCCCGCTGTGCTGGGCATTATGGGTTATGAAAGTAAATAAAAAAAATGAAGGGTGTGTAGATTTCAAAAATAGCTCAAAACCCTAAAAAAATAAAAAAAAAATAAAGAAGATATCGCATCGATTGATTTTAGAATCATATCCATACATTCAGTAGATTTTACGTGAATGCGTAGCCTTGCTACGCATATATATTAGCATTACATCATCATGGGGTTACGAGTCTAGCACTCGGCCTTCTGAAATCGTATTTGAGTAGCAAGGTTCGGAGGGTCAATATTCTTAAAGGCATAAGATTGTCAGGATCTGTGGTAGGGGTATCACAAGGATCAGTGTTTGGCCCGTTTTGCTTTTATGTTTTATTAATAATTCACCCGGTTTTTCTTTGGATATCCATGATATAGTAATGTTTGTAGATGACACTTAATTGTTACTTAAAGTAAAAAGACCACAAATCTATAATATTGTGAAAATTGCTATCTCTAAAGTTGGAAAATTATTCACTTGTAAATAACCTTTTCAATAACAAGAAAACTAAATGCATAATATTTTAAATTACCAATATGAAAATGGATCTGGCACCATTCTATTACAAAATTAGAAATTATTGATGCTAATGTATTCTTGGGAGTTATTCTAAATAATAGACTTCAATAGAGTCTACATATCAGTATGTTGGTGAAAAGATCTGCTGCGTATGCATTTAAAAAGATAAGAAATTTGTAAGATATCTAAACCGCCAGATTGATCTATTTCGTCTGATTTTAATAGTCAGATGTCATACGCCATTTACTTCTGGGGACATGCTGCAGATATTGATTAAATTTTTGTGCTGCAAAGCAGGCTGTTTGGACCATTTATAGTCTGGGGACATACAGTATCTCTTGTAACTAAGTTTAAGGAAATTGTTTTCTTAGTCCTGACGTTTCCATTTATATATGAAAATTTAATTCAAGCAAAAAAGGATGTAAAAATTTTCAAGAAAAATTGATCGATGTAAATTCAATACAAGAAAGAATAATAAACTGTGCTTATATGTTAATCGACAACATAAAGTTAAGTATTCATTTAGGGAGCTCTATGATCAATAAGGTCCTTGGAAGTAAATAAAATATACACTTAAACAAATTTAATATCGTCATTAAGCAAAAGATAGTTACAAAAGGGTATTATACAATTTATGAATATTTAGAGGACAAGTATTCAAGGATATAAACAGCTAGCTCAACTTCTTGTGCATTTATTACTTTATGTTATAGATCCATATGTGTTTGATTATATAATATAAAATATTTAAATTTTAATAGAGCTACCACCAAGTTTCTTGCTAGATCTTCTGCTTTCCGAATGAGAAGTAAGGTAGAAAAGGCACTAAAATGTAAATTTTTAAATATTATGACGTATTTCAAGTGTTATTGATAACCTATAAAATAATATAGATTAGGGCCTCTTTCACAATTTCCTTTTAAACTCATCTTTAACAAGACGTCGCTTTTATAATTAATTTAATGTTCTTCATCCTTTTTAACGGTTGTTATGACTAAAACCTCAAAACGAAGTAATTATATATTAAGCGGTTTATTTAAGTATTAAATTCTTTATTATTATCTTGGCCTCAATTCTAAGGAATTTGAGTATCATTATTAGCTTTAACAAGAAGAAAGATATTCATTGAAAATTGTGTTCTATCTTAATAATAGAATTTATTTTAAAATTAGTAGCAATATTTTCATTTATTTGACCTAATTTTTCGATTCCGGCGTCGGTGTACGCACGACGTTGTCCTCCTTCGCCTCTACCGCCATCTATCATTACATGCAACAGACAATCATATTTGAATATCTAAATTGGCGATCCGGCTTCAGCGGTGTACGCTGCGAAGTTTCATTATCTCGACGCAGCGGGCACTTACCCGCTAATATTCCGTAACGGAGGCGATGCGGCAGTTTTTTTTTTTTGTTCCACTTCGGTGCCGGGCAATTTTTATATAATTTATAGGCAGCACGTGACCGGGCCGTCGCTCGCCGCCGCCGCGCCTTAATAGTCTCTGGCGTGCCGTTGAAACAACTTCCTAATTGTCCAAAAAGCTCTCTAGCGCCCCCGCCGCCCGTCCACAGCTGAGAATCATCTAATATTGATTGTGTACAGCGGTCGAGGCGTTCCTTGTGAAGTGAAGTTTGGGTAGCGGCGAGATTGCGTTAAGCATCACATTCGTCAAGTCCTGCAGACTCGTGGGTAAGCGAGCGACGTAATACACGGTGATGGTCTAAAATATTATTTTCATGTTTTTCGCGACCAGGAAGATATTTATTTTTTGCATTGCATACAAAGATTTTTTTCATAAAAAGTTCTAGTTAGAGATATCGTTTAGACAAATTGAGTTATTCGATCAGCGCTCTAATGTTGTCAAATTAAAAATGCATTCATGTTTAGGTATTCTTAAAAAATAGGTTAGACCTATTTTTATGACATCATATTGGTTCTGTTCGATTTTCTTGTGGAACGACGATAAAGACAAAATGTGGGGCCAGGGAATTATAGGAATGAAGTTCTCTAGACTTGTATCCGTAGAAGAAGAAAAAGAGAATTGATAATTCTTATTATCAATGCTTACTAAAAAAAAAAGGATACATACACAATCAATTTATACAAATCCGCGTCCAAATGTTACACGTATTTATTAGATTTACGTATGTTTTAACATCAAATTATGTAATTCATTTTTACTTGATAATATCACATACTTTCCATTTATTTTAACACATTTGATTATCCTTTCATTGGTTATGTATATGTATATATATATATATATATATACACACACACACACACCACACACATATATATATATATATATGTATATATGTATGTATGTATCTATGTATATATATTGTAGTAACTGAGTTAGTTGTAGGTAGCATGTGAGGCATCCGGCCTCCGTAGTCAGTCCCGCGAACGTGGCTTCCATTTAGGTTCGATTTATCATATTTATTTTAAAATACTAAAAGGTTGGTCACGGCGAGAAATAAATCACAGTGAGTGATAAAAAGTTGATAGGCCTCCTGCTCGCGTATAGAGATCTTGATAGCGAATCGCGAGAATGGAATGCGAAAGTAAAAAATAGTGTAAATAAAATTCGTGAACAGATAATTTGAAGAACTGATCAAGTAACATAATCTTGTCGCTGATGAGTATTTAATTACGATTCTAGATACCGAAATCCGACGAAGGGTACGTCTGCGCTACAATATAGCGCTAAAATATATATAGTAATTAAAGGCTTACAGGTTATAATGCTTCATAATTTTCTATTGTTCAATAATTCTGATGGAGAGAAGGTATCTTTACGTGTAGGTCTATTTAAATATTCTAAAAGCGTTTATCTAAAATCTGTTTTACCGGATTTTTTGTTGTTTGAAACTGCTTGCTTTGCTTATCCGTTGGATTGAAGGTAATACGGCGATGACGTAATACGTTTGACCGCGATGATGTAATATATTTAAAGTGATCTCGATGGACGCGACGTTCTTTTTTTCTTGTCTTGTGCATTGTCGACAGCCAGAAGGGCACAGCCGGCGTAAGAGCGCATTTGCATTCCTATGAGATTTGCCTTTTCGATGTTCCATGACAAATTCATATTTTTTCAGTTGTTCCAACCAACTAGCACCATGATCTTCTGGATTTTTTAACTATATTAACGACTGTAAGGCCGCGTGATCCGTGCGCAGGAGGAATATTCGTCTCAATAAATATTTATAGACATGTTCATACTTTTTAACGATGTCTATGACTCCCTTCGTATTACACAATACTTGCTTTCCATCTTAGACAAGGACTTGCTGAAATACGCTGTCACTACATCACGATCGCCTTTAATTTGCGATAAAACTCTTCCTACGCCGGTATTACTTGCGTGTGTATCAACGATGAATTCCTTATTCGCATTCGGGTAACCAAGACTAGATATTTCATATATTAGTTCAGTTTCACAACCCTCATCCCATTGAAACTACGGCAGTTTCAATGGGATGAAACTGCCGTACTCTTCTCGGTTAGACGGTATGATAATATAGAAATATATCTTCTATGCTATATATAATATATAGCATAGAGGACTATGCTCCTATTATAGACATTCTTAGGAAAGAATGCGCGGACTTCAGTTACATCCTTTGGCGTAGGCCATTCGTTGACCATCTTGAGCTTATCAGGATCGGTTCCGATACCTTTCTCCGAAATCACATCACTCAAGTAATAAATCTGTCTTCAAAATAATAAACATTTCTTCGGGCTGAGCTTCAAGTTTGTATTTCACATTTTCCGCAGGAATTGCTCTAGCTTTCGTAGGTGATCGTCAAAATGTTTCCCTATTTTTATAACATTATCCAGGTACACAAGGTATGGTTCTGCGGTTAGTCTTACCAAACCTGTTCCATCAATCGTTCAAAGGTAGCGGGGTCTTTACATAGCGTAAACGGCATAACATTGATCAGATAGAGGCCTTTTCCCGTTGAGAACGCCGTTTTTTCCTTATCATTGGGGCCTATCTCTACCTGTCAGTAATCGCTTTTCAGATCCAAGGCGGAAAACCATTTCATTCCATGTAGTGTGTCCGACGTATCGTCGACTCTCGGTAATGGAAGACTATCCTTCTTTGTTGCGTCATTGAGCCGGCGCTAGTTAACATAAAATTTGTTGTTCTATCTTAATTCCTTTCCAAAACCATCGGTGAACACCAATCATATTACTAGACTTCATTTCATAAAGAAGGTTCTCAACTTATTTCTCATGAATCTGTGGTACTCTTTGGGGTCATTGTCGAATCGGGGTCTCTTGCCTGATATTTGTTTTATGTTGTATTAAAGCAGTCCGTCTTAAGTCCCAGTTGATGCGTCGATATATTTAAACAACAAGGACCGTGCCTTTACTATTTCCGTATCGGTTAGGCTATTTCAGACCATGCCCTAGAGATTATGGTAGTCTCCACCAAACTATCCGACGCTCTTGGCCGTGTCTTATCGATGTTGTCTGACAGGTAAGTACCCACGTAATGTCTTCGCAGCGAAATATCATCGCTCCTCTTCCTAATACGTATTCCTTGTTGCTTGAATTCAAAATCCGTAATAGATACCTACCAGTCGACTTTACAACAATCCGTGCTGATATCCACGCTTCGCTATTCCGTTGTATCCAACAGCACACAGCAGTTTGGAGTTTCCACGATTATTTTTGGTAATACAATAGATACCAAAGTTTGAACTTAACTGGTAAAATGTCTTCTTCGCACAATACACCTGTCCTGAAATTTCGCAGTTTATAGGAATATCCGTGTCTTTAGATTTCAAGACATTATGTACCATATTGACTTTACAGTTGTGTTATTTCATGAAATTCAATCTAATTATACAGTCGTCTATTATTTCCGCGAAGATGACGTAATGCTGATATTCCCTGTCTACTAAATTTATAGTCACCCTCTGCTCGCCTCGAATGGGAATGTGCTGGCTGGTAGCTGCTAAATGTCGAACTTTCTGATGATCTTCCGGCCGTATTTCATCGAGATATTTAGCAAGCAGTGGGTTAACGATGGTACCGGAGGCACCCGCGTCGATCACATATCATCATAACATTCCATTAATGCCTCCGTTGATTACTAAACTGTTCCCGTGGTAAGCTTCAGAGATTATAATTGCTAAAAGCTTTTTTATAGTTTTTTTCTAGTGTGGACATTTTCCGAATTCTTGGTGAGGGATGTTTGTATTGAATTGTTTCTATTTCGAAAGCTTGGGCTACTTCATTTTTAAGGACATTAGGATTCTGCAGACGAACGGTCACACGGACCTTCATATTTCAGATGCTATCGACGAAAGTCTGTATGAGCATGTTGTTCACAACTTCCGGAGTTGCCGACTGATACGCCTTGCGTTCCAGTTTTTCGCACACGATAGCTGTGCAAAAATTAGTTGTAGCGTTAACCCCTATCTTTCAAACGAGCACAGAAAGCATGTTCCAGGTGACCGTCGACATAGCGGGCTTCTAATGTTTCTACTAGTCTACTGCTAGTTGTCGCTCGTATGTCACCTGTTTCCGTACTACTTCGAGGATTGTGAGCATGCGATCATGAAGGCCCAAGGTTAATGCAGTTTGCGCCTGTTCTCGGTTTATCCTCACCACAGCCTAAAACTACAGTTTATATTCAGATCATGACGAAGTTCCCCATCAAATGGAGGCACCTTTGAATTTCCCAGCCGTAGGACCTTGGACGGGTACAGCAGCTATCGAGATTCCACTTGAAACCTTACATTCTAATTGATTTACGCTTTCTGGGATTTGTACAAGCTGCTTTTCGTGGCTTTCAGTTTTCATATTGTGGCTGTCGTGACGATAATAAATAGCGTCTATCTCTTGTTAAAATAAGATGTAAAATGCTATGGAGGTCGGTGCGCGAAGCAGGCACGGCGCGCAGTGGTTTTATTTATTTACGGAATTCTATTCTCGGATATGTTTTTTTTACAAGGAAATTATTTTGTCGTTATATTTTTAGTTAGCGAGCGCTGTTCGTAACAATATGATTGTTGTTAATGTTTACTATATGTGTATAATTAGCATTTACCTACGGCTTCGCTAACGTAAACATACCTAGTATGTATTTTTCTTTTTACATCGATCAGTTATAGGTATAAGCAATATCCAAGGGAAAATAAACATCAATAAAAACCAGTATTGGTATTACTAGGAAGCTATCAGTATCAAGAGCAAGAGCGAGATAGTTTCATAATAAAATAATTTAAAGGCAGTATTTGTGTTTTCATCGTAGAAACGTATGGAGCAGAAGTAAAACATTTTCTTTGATATAAGTTGATCGAAATTCAAGCGAAGATAGAGGACATCGGGATCAAGTACGATTTATCCTTTTAGTTAAAACTATAGTTCATAACATAGCAATGATTCCGAATGCGGTGTTTATTCTACTAAAAATTACATTATGGATGTTAAGCAATTATGTTTATTAGCCAAGCATATACCAATTACATATTCATTAAATATGTAAATATAATTTCAAATTCGTCCAGAGAATGACTTCCGCGATGGTGATTTATCAACAGGTATGGTTTTGAGGTGTTATTCATTCTTTCGATATAGCCAATATTTTAAAATTATAACAAATAAAGTATAAACAGAGAGAAATGCGGCGCGGCGGCGGCGGGCCGGCGCTGCCGGTGGCGAGATAACGAGCAATAATGTCTTTTTCGTGAATTGTATGTAATATCTGGCGAGACGAGCGGCCGCGAGCTCCGCCGGCTCGCTGCAGTTGGCGAGCGGCCCTCTTGATTTTTATATCGAAAAGTGCTTTACTCCGCTCTCCACTTATCCTTCTTAGTGGAAAAGCGTTTTAAAGCTATGCGGATATCTTTTGAGATTTAAACGTGCGAGAGCAGATCTTAAATTTTCAACGTTAATCGCGTAACTTATCCGATAATACGGTATCGAATAAGTATTCGAACTCCTTGCGGTGTGTGAGGCAAAAGGTAAAACGTATAGGCGTTTTGTTGATAAAAACACATAATGGACTTTAATATAAGAGTTCAGATCTAATTGATGAAATAATTTTTTGGTCGACATGCGCTTGTTTCAAGGGATCGTTAATAGGAAGAACTATTACACCTGGACCAATATAAATCTCAATTTAATTATATAATATTAGAATAGTTGTTTATCTGAGAGTAAATCTTAAATTATCCTAGAGCCAATCGGTGTCAGCTTTCACCAGCTATAAATACGGCAATAAATTTATTATACCAGAGTGACTATTTTGTTTGTTATTTATTCTAAATATAAATAATAGACAATATACCGACCAATGCTATCAGCCGTCGTTGGTAATGCTTTGACAATTATTTCCATTAATATTTCAGCGATTTGAAATTTCATTGGAATTTTATCCATTGTTTATTCACTGTGCACTGCATCTTTGACAAACGATTCGTTATGTTTGGATTAGCTCAGTAAAGATATGACGATATTATTCTTGAAATCAAAAAAGAAGAAAATATTATTTTTAGAAGCGTTATTCAAGCCTTAACGTTCGGTCGATTCAGCTGTTAGTCAATTTGTCTGAAAATGACTTTGTAGTGCGTGCGATTTGGTTGTGTGGTGTCATTATTAAGCACTGCAATCGCGAAGGCCGCGCAAGTGAGCGCGCCTTAGACGCACGTACGTTCAACATGAGCTGGCACGGAATGCATCGAGCTTTTCTTTTGGCATACGGTTGTGTAAAATGTTAACGTCAGCGCCATTCCACTAATAGCTCTTTCAAGCGTTCCAAATAGTTTGTTGCGATAGGGTTTATTCGAGTGTTATTCAGCGAAAGGCGTGCACGAGGAAACTCTTGGCTCGTGACGTAGGTGCAACTTTTGAGACTTGATTTAAGTTACTGTGACAAGTTAACTTTGCAATATGTACGAAATTTCAGTTAAATACGATTTTGTAGTTTCTCAAGAAATGTTTCGTTTTGTGTAGAGTTTTTGTGGAATGCACTTTGCATTTTGCAATATTTTTCAAATAGTTTATGTAACATAAAACTGTCAAATTGCACCGTGCAATTATCTATATATTTGTATTTTAGACATAAACTTTTAAAATTCCTTTTTGTCGTTAAGAATATTAGTTGTATTATGATAGAAATAAAAAGTAACATATAGAACAATGTCATAAAAATACAACATAATTACTACCGTTATAGAACGTTTACATTTGTATATAATAATCGGCAATGAATATTAATTGTTGCGTTAAGTATTCGTGGCTTCTACGATTATAGAATTCTCGATATCGAAATGGATGCCTATATTTTGCATACACGAAACTTACTAACGTCAGCACTGGTTTTATTTCTTGCATATAGATTAGCGATTAACGGCTCGAGGAAGTCTGACATTTAGTGAATGGGAGCGGACAATAGCCGAAAGGGTTGCGAATACAAAAGAAGATGGTATAATATAATCGAGTCACTAAAGGAGTGTCGGCTTCGCCCTTGACCCGGCGCAGCGTGCGTACAGGGCGGTCGGGCGACGCCGGCGCTCGCAGGCGACGCCGCGCCCGGCCCCGCCGACGACGGCGGCGGTGCACGAAAGCTCGTCGGGCTGCGTTGTTATAATCGTTGATATATCGCGACTGATGAAAAGCGGTTTAGTTTTCTCATGTGGGAGTGCGGCGGGCGCGGGACGAGGCGCTCCGGCGCCGGGAGGCGGCGCTCAGTGCGGGGCGAGCGGGCCGTCGCGCGCCTGTGCCACGCCGCACCACCGCGCGCCCACGCCGCCTCAGCGCGCACGCGGCCGCCTGCCGTTGCACTCCGCGACACGCGTGCATCCGCCCCCTCCACGCGCACACCTCGCCCCGCTACTTTAAGTCGGCCTACAAACCGGTGGTGTCTCGATCGCACCCTTTTGGTTGAACCAACGGTCGGTCGCCGGCGTCGGGTCGAACGCACGACTTGTTCGAATCAGGGTTATAGGGTGAAATTTTGGTGTTTTTTGTTTTGGAAACATTCTGTAATATGTTTTAATTTTTTATAAGCTCGAATTCCGTAATGCCACTACGCTCGAGCCGAGGTCCGTTCCGACGCCGTACGCGGCAGGAGACCGCTCGACGCGGCGCATCCCAATGATCGATGGGCGAGAGTCTTTCCGAGGCGAGTCGAGTTCGCCCGCGAGCGCACGTCCGCCACGTTATTCTAATTTCCCGGGCGCTCCGTTCTAATGCCGTTCGTTCGACGTTCCGACCGGCCGATACGACACGTCGCAGTCGCCGGTCCGACGACCGCGTCTGATCGCAACTTCCTAGGTGAGTATTCATGCTTCAGGCAGTTTCCGGGGCAGTCCATTGTGTAAGTTCGATGGATACCAAAACTGCCGTCCTACGGCCGAACAGCGGTGCTCACTCAGGCGGCCCCGGCGCCGCGACCGCGTCGCGCGTCCGCGCCGGGACGATTTGCATATTGCATTGAGACGGATTGTTTATCATGGAGCGACGAAGGACGAGCGCCGACGTCGGGGAGCGCCCGCTCTCGCCATCTAATACAGATGGCGGCGGGCTGCATCCACTATAATATAAGCTAAACAATTGAACTTGTCTAAATGTCTAAATATTCTATAGAGACATTTAAAATTTATCTGTCAAATCATATAGTACTATAATCTATATTGTACCCTTGTTCTATCTCTACATTTTTTTTGTATTGAATATTCTTAACTCTTACGTAAAGTAAATATTATAAAATCTATAAACGAATACGTGCTAACTGCACATGGATGACGCACCTCAGGACGTCACGGGTGGCGTGCTCTCGATTGCACGGCGTGCGCCGTCGTGCCACATCGGTGCGCTCCGTAATGACGGAGTGGCCACCGTCGGGCGCGTACGCTGATCATCAAATGATCTTATACGTTTGTTGCAATATAACAATTTGTTATCACGACTATTTGTTACTTTGAACAGTAACAAATTGGCAATTATTTTTATATGACCTAAATGACGACTACGTTTTAATGAGGAATACAGAGAGCAATTTGCACAGTTTTTGTGAACGCATAGATTGAAGGTTCTGATTTGTAAATATTTACCATCAATATATGTTGATTTCAATAATTTATAGTAGATATATGAGGTAGGTGTATCGGGGTTTTCAGTACCTAGCTACTTTTCCAAATCGGTGATGCTACTTGTTACTAAGCGAGTTTGAAATCTGAGCATAACATGATTGTAGTGAAACGAATTGTATAGTTAGAAGTCCTATACGATTCGTTTGTTACCTTGCATACAAATGACAAAATATGGAACAGATCACATATTATTTTGGCATGACACAAAATGATTGTGATATAGTTGATCGTGCAAATTAAAGTATGTATTATATTAAAATTCTTTTAGGAAAATTACCGTTTTTCATTAGTGTCTTATTAAAATATGTCAATGATAGGACGTTATTTTTATCTGAGTAACTGTTTTACAAAGTCCATCGATATGCGTCGACCGGGCTACCTTTTTCATCAAGACGGTTGTTACAAAGTGACTGCTATTTTTGTAGTTTCAAACCAAGACTGAGGACTTTGTCTGTCTATATGCTACGGTCAACTGATTCTGATATAACGTCACAAGGAAAGTTAAGATTTACTTAAATAGAGTAAGTAAGCATCGTAGTCTTAAAATTATATTTTATACAGACCAAAAAATTTTTTTGTGAAGCGTCATTGGGTCATAATTACCATTTCGTGCTGATGGTTTGTAGAATACTAAAAGAAAAGTATGAGATAAATTTAAAATATGCAGGTGCTTTTATTTTATTTGTTATTAACTTTACATCTGAATTGCTACGACGCATCGCATCGCATCGTAGAACGTCGTAGCGGCCGGCGTTAATACTGCTACGGGTCGAATGACGTAATCTTACGTAGCGCGTAGATGTATACGTATTCAGTTGATGACTTAAATCATTTAACTGTGATAATTGAATGTTTAATGACTGTATGCCTTGCTTTTTTTTATAATCTGTGCATTATTCGTACGTTAATTTTAAATGTTTAAGTGGGTTTGTTCGTGTTTTTATTCAGATGTAAACATTCTAGACATAATTCAAATTATTTCAAATGCCATAATCTTCATCAATTCCAATTGACGAAGTTATCGCTGAATATACATCAAGAAATAGATAGAGAAGAACATAGAACCTTCTCCTTTTTTTGATATCCTTTGAAAATGGTGAAAATAGATTACTGTATTTTCAGAGGTTAGATGTAATATTTGTTTTTGTTGCTGTATCAGCTGTTCATCGCCCACTGCTGAACAAAATTCTCCCATAATTTTTTCATTTCGGGTTGAGGGTCTTGAACCAGTCGGCTAACGAGCGTTGTCACGCCGTGGTGACCAAATCCGGGAACGATGGCTAACCTGTTTCGAGGAACGCAATGAGTCGATTAATTTAGCCATGTTTTATTTGAAACTTAAATAAATTTTATGAAACTTTTTATGTATTATATTAAACTGTTAATCAACATCCACCTTGAACGACTTTGAATCTTCTCGTAGGTGATACATAAAGTTTCCTCAATTACTCTTTAACGAATAATTATATGATATCTTCATATTACTGATTTAAAATAGGGAATATTTAAGTACAAAGAATTATTTTTCATTTACAAAAATTTCAGGATTTACGATTCAATAAACCAAGCGATCTATGTGAACTGGGCGATAGTCTTTAAACTAATTGAATAATATTTTAAAACAAACTTAGAAAAAACAGCCTTAATTAGAAACTTAGCTAAACCTGTATACCTAAACATGAGAAAGCGTTATTAAGCTTTATACTTAATAAGTCAAGAAGTACAATAGCGAAAAATACTTAAAGTTTTCGCGAAAACTGCTGCAGTATTATTTTGAATAGATGCTGATTATTGACAAGACAAATCGTATGTATGAGCTTAACTAAAATATAAATTTTTAGCTCTAATTTCTGTATTAAATGCATATAGCATGCGTTATGCTTAAAATGTGAAATAATGTGTGAGTTTCATAAGATTGGTAAGCCGAAATCCAATATCTTAAGATATGAAGGGTAGGTGCAGCCACATTTCATCTATTATCATTATTGCCCGGAGTGGCCTATTTTCGTTTCTGACGTCATTTCAATATCTAAAGTATCCGAGGGTTGCGTGCCAATGGCCAATACCGTGTTTAGACCAGATTCGCGATAGCCGAATTTGTGAAACTAATATTTCTAGATATTGATAGAGCAATAAAGCGATAAAAATGTTCTAATGCTACAGTCGTCCGAACGTAGTTACTATATGAAATTTATACAAAACACTTGACCCAGTTTTACCCAGTTTAAAATAATTGATAACTGTTATATTAGTTATATAATATAATGTTGTATGTATCTAATTATAAACTTATGTATTAAAGATTGACCTTATAAGGCTTTTTACATTATAAAGTACCTTTTGTGTACTTGTCAATTTTATGACGCATCCATATGTAATCGAATATTGAAAACAATTGTTGCCTATTTTTTGATTAAAAAAGTCGTAAATTGCATTAAATAAAATAAAGTTAATATAATAAATAATACGTATTTATTTTCTGATATAGATTAAAAGTAGACATTACTATATATTTACTAGTTTGGACTATTCTATGCAATTTAATTATAAAATAGCGAAACAAGTGAAATCTTTGAATATTATATGTGTTTATTAATTAATATTACGAAATTGTAAAAGTTACACTGTCGTTCTCTCTGTTTGGTGAGTTCTAATGCATAATCCGCTTAAGGAACCCGTAATGAAAACCGGTGGAAAGATTAATGAATAATGGAAATATTAATTGTTAATCGCCACGTATGAATTTCTAAACGAGAACATCATTGTGATCACAACCGAGATCTAGAGTGGAAATTAAATAGAAATTGGAACGAACATTTACAGTGAGATCAAGAAAGCGTTTAGTGTGGGATTGATATACAGGTGAAAAAATTTGTACTGTGATCTCGCGCGGATTCAGAGTTGAAGAGCTTCGCAAACTTTGATTTTTGCTTTACATCTTTAAGGTAATCTTTTGCTTTCAATATTCCCATTCTAATATTGTTTTCTCTTGGTTAGAATAAATTAAACCCCGGAATAATAAATATTTTTTAAGCGATGCAAAGCTGCTATCGGCTGCGTCCCGGTTAAAAATAACGATTTTATCAGTTGTTTTTTGCATATGATACAACGACACGGACAGATAGAGAGAGATAATTAGTATGAACTATTCTGAGAACGTGAACCGCGAGGACTCCATTAGCTGGCGGCGGCCGGTGGATTCACCTTTTTAAAACGGCAGCATCGGACGGAGCGATTCATCGCCAAAACAAATCATGAATCACTGCCGGAAGAGGGCGCGTCGCCGCCGCCCGCGCCGAGCCCGCCGCCCGCGCATTAGCCGCCGGAAGCGGCGCGTCTCGTGTGTGCAGCGGTATCACATCTCGTGTATAATGCGCGCGTTTCGCTTCCTGACAAGAACAAATCGGCCGCGGGCGCCGAATAATTCGCTTGTAATAAAACTCAAAGGGTGCTAAGGGCCTGATGAAAAATCATGCAGATGCCGTTTTAATTGGAGTAATAACTTTTCAAGAGAGAAATATGCACATATTGTGTCCTGTATAAAATGATATCAGAGATTGTGAAGCGGTCTTCCATTTTGAGCTTAGAAAAAGAGTTTATCGGTATGAAGTCTTGGAACGAAGTATCTTAACGTGGCTTGCGGTAGGAGTTGACCGGTGGAAAGCGTAGATAACGAAAAACCGTTATTCGCCTTTCATGCGACTTTCTTTATCTGTCTCTTGCGATCATTTGAAATTAATTATTTATTGTCTTTTTGGAACAAAGTTCCTTACGGCGGGCTTGGAGGAGATAGGGATTTTGCTGCGCGACCGAAATGAAAAAAATGTGATAGTAAAACCGTAAGAAAAAGTCCGTGGAATAAAACCGTTAAATGAGACGTGCGCAGGCGCGACAGTCGTATACACAAGCGAGTAGTGTATAATACCTTTCTCTTTCTCCTCTTTCTTTCGTTCTCTCATCCCTTCTCTCTCTATCACCACTTCACTCCGCCAATGCATAGTATATACTCATGAATTCATGGACAAGCACGTGGCTAATATTCACATTATAGATACATTTTACTCGTGAGTAGTCACGTTTATTTTCATATGATTTCAAATCGTCAAAACAATAATAAATATAGTAACAATGGCAAGTGAACTAACAAGTGACTTGAATGCAATTGACAGTGATAATAGTGGGAAATTATTTTATTTCTATGTAATTTTGTGTTATCAAACAAAAATAAAGAGACATATTTTGTTATTTTAGTTGATAATTTGAATTACGATTTTTTTTTATTTTACGTAATTTATTTTATTTCCTAAAATACTGAATTTCCTAAATACTTTCCTGTACTTAAAGAAAAACTAATCAGCAAAATTTAAGAGAAAAATCAAGAAAACCTACATAAAATTGAGCACGATTTTTTTTTTGCAAATTGTGACCATTCTACATTAGCCGAAGGAACTTCGTTCCTACCTGGTGTCCCACGACACAACATTGATTTTATTTATATGTAGTTCACTATTTTGTTTGTTTTTTTTTATAAATGAATATTTTCCAAAAATATGTAATGAAACACTTTGGTTTTATACCTCACTTTGCATTATTTAAATAAATAAAACTTCGTTTCTCACCGAGATTTCCGACCGCACATTAAATATTTTGTTCCTTTTTTAAATCGGACTGTACTTGGACTATTTTTTAAAAGCTGGCGATCTAAACAACTAAATGTGGAGTTGAATGAAATTAAATGGGACTCGTATTAATTGTCAAGGATGTACAAAAATAGATATGTTTATCTATAAGTGTGTGAATTTTTGAAATTTATCTTTACCTGAATTTACATATTTGCCGATTTTTTTTGGATTGTATGATAAAGAGAAGACTTTAAAATAAAGAAGGAACGAGTAGATTTTCCTTATATTTACATATTCCTCAAGAAATATTTATCTGCATTAGAATTTTAGGATCTGAGTAATCTAAAAGTATTCTAATAGTTTATACAGATGAATACTAATGTAAAAATTACGCTAACGTTATAAATGCGTAAATAAATCTATTTTTGCATTTTCTTATTACATTCTCACTGCTAAACGGTTGCAACGATTTTGATGTAATTTTTTACGGGGCTATGTACTTTAAATTTTGGGGAAGGATTTTTGCTACTTTTCGTTAATGCTTTGAGAGCAATTCTAAATGACTCTGAAATTGGTAAAACGATCAAAATAAAAATAGGTTTTTGGAATGGTATAATGTTGAGTAACCTCATTTTCCATTGTCAAAATAAAAAAGTCCAGAGGAATTTTTACTCAGCTCAAAGTAGTATTTTAATAGTATTCCATAAGGGTTAAATATTCATCGTGGACCGAAAAACTGAAATAACTAGTTATTGAAATAGAGAGTGAAGTCGGGATCGGAAATAACGGGATAAGGGATTGGAATTGCGAGCATGTCCAGGATTACAATTGAGAACGAGACTGGGGTCGGAGCAGGTAAGGTAAGTGGAGCGAAAATTGAAAATAAAACCGGGACCAGGTTGATGATTATAAGAGACAGCCCGATGAAAAATTAAAGCAACTTATTCCATATCTACGCGGACGGAGCCGTGGAAGAAAGCTAGTTGTTTAATAAGAATTTCAATTATGATATAAATAAATAATATCCAGGGAAAATGAGACCGCAGTGACGCAAAGTTCAGAGCGGGCGATCAGCCGCCGGCGGCCGAAGTGACGACCTGAACAAAAATAAAATAAATTGTGATTTTAATAAAATGCAAATAGCGTGTAGCGTCGCCGCCCGCCCACCGCTGTGCCCGCAGCGATTTAAGGTCTATGGCTTTCACAAATATTCCGACTTTGTCCGGTTTCATTAAACTCTGAAGTCGTCAATTTCTGTCGAATGGAATTCGTATTTGAACTTTCTGTAACATGCAATTAAACAGCGGTTTCAAGATTGAATCGTTTTTAATGCAGGGCTGTAACAAACAAAAATGAGTAAATGCTTGATTTTCCAAAATCGTTTAGGCCATGTGTGTAGGTGGAGCTGTTTTGACACCGTGTGCGTTAAGTAATAGTTAAGGATAAGTTTTTCTAAGTTTGTTTCTGGCATCGTATCTCCTAAACGGCTGAACCGATTTCAATTTAGTATTTTTTGTTTGAAAGATGACTTGTTTGAGGCTGTCCTCAGACACAGACGTGACTGAGCAACGATTTAACAATTTAACAAAGCCTTTTAAGCCGTTTGGAGGTTATCAACTCTTTTCTAGTTGATGAATGGCAGTGAGTATCTGCCATAGGACTGATCTAGTCGAAATTCGATATTTCTTCACTTCAATCACATTAAAACATAGTAACTACGAACTAATGCTTCAACATCAACTGGAATTTGCAGGTACCCATCTTCACTAATTTACAGCGAAGGTATTATATTTCGGCTCATCGGAATGTTTTGAGTGTATAGACTATTATAGACAGAGAAACTAGTTTCCGCCTGCTGCTCCGCTCGTGAATATAGAATGAGTTCCTTCACCTTGTATAACAACTGATCGCGTTATCAATAATGATTCCATCGCTATCTCGTTATCGATCATGATGCGGGTCCTGCCTCGATACCACTCTCGATTTGGACTGCGGCGCGCTTTTGATTCTTGTCTTGGTCTAAGTAGATTCCGATTCTAGTCCGAATCTGGAACAAATAGCAAAATTCTGCAAAGTTTTTACATGATTTAAAATTACATGAATTTCGTCTTTTTCAAAAGCACTTTTGCCTCAATAAACCACAGCTTTTCTATTATACTCTCGTAACTTGTATTGATAGATAAAATAACGGAGTGCAACTAAAAATAATTGTTAGGAGTATTTTCAGTCCTTAATTTAACTTTTACTTTATTTTTTTGGCGTCAAAAACAGAATATTATTTGATTCCATTTCAATTCGACCGTGAATTAGTTCCTATTTCAAATATTATTGCTGCAAATTTTCATTGTAATTTATGCAAGGGTAAGGTAATAGGAAATTTATCTAGAAAAGGATACTGGCAGTTATGCTGTATTCTCGGTTTATTTGTAAAATGAAATACGTTGAAAATTGAACATGGAGTAGTTACTAAATTTGTTACCGAATAAAGAATTTGCCATCGCGGATCAGTCAAAGTGCCTGTACGGTGTTCCGCAATTCTCGCTTCATTTACTTCGTCGACGTCTATGGGCGACCCTCTTTGGCCGTCAACGAAGAAAATGTAGCTAAAACGAGTTAAATAATTTTAAAAGCCCGGCGAATTACACAACGGAGGATCGTTAAAGATATGAGCATTAGTAAGGAAAGCGTAAACATAATAATTCGTCAGTATCGAGGCATGTTTAAGTACAGCGCCCTGTGGGTACCTTAAATGTTAACTTTCTTCACGTATGAGATGATACGAGGTATTTTTGAAGTAAGTAGAGGTTAAGAGGTAGAAATTATTTCTAAAATGATGACTTGTGATGAGATTTGAATCTTACAATAAAATCCTGAAATTAAAAAGGATCCATTACAGTAGAAACTTAGGACACATTACTGTAAAGAATTGGGGATGTTTTTTTGAAAGTTTGAAATTCATTCATCAGCAGAGAAATTAATGAAAACCATATTTTGGGATGTTGAAGGACATTACTGATCGATGATTTACTAATAAAGAACGACGACAAATATTATATTGAATGAACTACGAGAGTAAATTGTGAGGAAAAAAAGAAGGGTCAAATTCAGTGGCACCTCAGTAAATATTGATTTTGCACGATAATGTATCTGTGCACACACCTCGAACAATAGAGCGAGTTTAGGTCGGCAGTTCACTAGTGATTCCCATGGGCGGCGATGACCATCTTGTTTCCAATGGCTCGCATACTTGTTAGCTCCTTATAAACCTCATAAAAAAATCAGTAAAAAAGGCTTCGAAAAATAACCATCCACCGAATAGACCAGATTAGCAACCTATGGTTGTTTCTAGTGCAGTAAGCGAACATTTCAACACCTAACTATACGAATGGCTATTATGGCTTAATATAATTATGGTTTTATAAGAAACATGATACGTGCATTTCCTCTCAAGGGCTTATAAAGAAAAGTAAAAAAGTGGCTGTGCTCGTCTTTTCTTTCATTTTTGCACAAATTAATACATTGATATTAGGTATAAAGAGAAAAACTTGTTTTTGTTTAGGAAGTCTATTGCTTCTAAACCTTTTCAAAATATTTTCACTTATAGCATAGTACATTATTTTTGTATGAATTTTTAAATTTTTTTTGCGGTTTTTTTTCTTCAATGTTTATCTTTATTATAATACTATTGTGACATAATAGATAAATTTAGCCCTCGTGGCTACAAAGCAACAAACAGAAATCCATACTAATATTATAAATGCGAAAAAGTTTGTCTGCTGCGTTTTTACGTCAAAACCGTTGCATTAATTTTCATGAATTTTAACTTGGAGGCAGTTTGATGCCAGGGAACGGACATAGGCTACTTTTTGTTTGTTTGCCTTTATGTTAGTTTGTTTGTTTTTTCGTAGCTTCACAATAGTTATATGATTTTAGTTAACTTTTTTAAACTAAAAAAATGACAGCATTTTGTATTATAAATGCTACTGTCTCTTTATCTTTCTGTCTGTTTGTCTATTTATAATTCGACAAGTGACTTAATCAATTTTAATAAAATTTTAAAGGTTTATAGAAGTTATTGTCACACAAAATACAATTTACTGTTTATTTTTCTGGATGTTTATCTGTATGACGCTTTGTAACTAGAACATTAAAAGTAATTAATTTTATTTTATTTTGTCGGCCATGTTTATTGTTGTTTTTTTTTTTGAAAAAATAGGAGTATTAGAAAGGGTTGATGGAGGGGAGTCGTGAGAGGGGAAAAAAAAAGATATGGTGTGATAAGATGGAGTAGAGTGAAAGCGAATGTAAGAAAGACTATCAATAATCCAGTTATAACTACGTGATTGATAACAATGATTTCATAATAAGAAAGTCATAGTAAATTACAGCAAAACAATACCTAGGTTTCATATTCTGTTTATTTTCAGTACTATATCCATTTGTAATATTAATGTAATATTACAAACGTGATACTTTCCGACGATGTTTGTTTGTTTGTGATTCAATTAAGGGTATGCTTATAGGGTGCCCTACATACGTGGGGTACACTATAAGTTTTTTAAGAACTGGCCACTTAACGTAAACATATATTTAAAAAGTAACAAAATGTAGTATTTGAAAACGGAACTCTGACTGTAGAATACAGTTTGTTTCATCTAACTGTCAATTGTTTTGTGATACCATGGCGTCATTTCAAAAATTGTGTGTCTTCATCGCTATGAATTTAAGTCGTGAAAATTTTCGTCGTATGGTTTTCTACTATTTTAAGTGTAATTTGACAGCTCAGTAGAGCTTCGCTCAGCTTGGTACTGCTTTTGGAGATTAAGTACTATGCAAGACGACTATTTATAAATGGTTTGTAGAATTCGAATTCGGTCATGTCAATCTCAGTGACGAATTTCGTGATGGTCGCTCGTCTGCCACTGTAAACACTAAAAACTTTGATGCTGTGCGCCTTATGATCGAAACAGACAGGCACGTGACTTACCATGAGATTCGGGCATCCTTAGACATAGGCATGAGTCAAAAATAATCAATGCTTCATAAAAATTTGGGTATGAGCCTCAGTCAAATTTGACTGATGGACCGCGTCACTTGATTCAATGCCATGCTTATCAGATTCGAGTAAGGGGTGACAAATTTGGTATAGGATATAGTAACAGGTGACAAAACATGAATTTATTGCTACGACTCTAAAATAAACCAACAGTAAACCGTATGGGTCTATCGAAAAGAGCCGAAACCAACCAAATTTTTAAACAATTTATTTCTTTTGTTAGTAAAAATTAAGAACCAATTACACGTAAGAACGACTTTTATCACTAGAAGAGGCTGTCGAAGAGTATGAAGTACATGTTTTCGAGGTCACGAGGGAGAAGTGGCATATATATTTTCAAAATTGGTTTATTCCATTGTTAAATAAGTCCATTTATGCTAACGGAACATATTTGGAGAAACAATAAATTCATTTTTGACTATTCATATTAGTTTTTTCTCTTTCATTTCGGAAATTTTCAGTGTGCCCTACGTATACGGCTGGACTGATGTAAATGAAATTAACACGCAGATAAAATATTTTCGGAATTATGCTCATGATATTTCATATCTCCTTGCGTTCCTGTGCAATAATTTACAAGAAACCTGAATTGATATCGATAGAGGGATCGATATGAAGAGTGATAGTGAAATCGGAATTTAACTCGGAAACAGGATTCAATTGGTACCAATGACAGCAAGATTATACGACATAGAAAATGAGGAATTTTTCTCTTATTATGATCCAATTATGCCCGTGATTTTGTTCACACAATCACGCATCCATACCGCCTTTTCGACACACGATTATTCTTTAAAAAAAATAAGAAATTACTTCTACCCCGATGGACCCGTGAGCGATAGCTAGTCTTGTATAGAGTTACGAAAATTACAGAGCGTCTAAAACTAGAGTGTTTCTTAAAGACGGCGTCCCTATTAAAATTTATCCCCACTCCTAGACCGCGGGGATAAATAGCGCGCGTTGGGGAGAGTGGGTGCCGTTTTACTGCTGGAATTCATCGCTGAAGCAATATAGATGGGTAATATCTTTCGTGGCGGCGCCGGCGACACGCCCGTTTCGAGCATTGACCGTGTTTCGAACAATTATATCGTGATGTGAGTTGCTTTCGAAAAAAAATTAGTTAAAATATAATTGGACTTAGGACTGTTTGAAAGTAATTGTTCTCAATATACATTTTTAAAAATCAATAACGAAAGCGGTCAGACAGGAAACTGAACGTGGCAAAAGGATTACTGACGACAACCTAAATAATTACTCGGATTTTACCATGATTATAGAGGTATATGCGTTTAACGAGCGGTTCGGGTAAAGGTCCGTAATTCAGCTTGTAAATATATTCATTGATGAAGATCCAAACATTTCACTATTTAAATCGACCACATCAAATAAGCGAATTCCTGTCTCGAGCAACGTCCAAAGTTTTACGATAACTTGGGATGTGAACAATCTCTTGCGTGGAGTGATCTCGAGCGCCGACGTGCGCCGAGCTCTAACTTGCATCCTCGTAGATTTAATTAGTTCCAGAGGCACTTTAAACTGTATGCATCTATTAAGCTTGTCGAACTTCGGGATGTCTTTATTTGATTGGAAATCTTTGAATAGCTGTATAATATCTGACGTGAATTGATTATCACAGAGAATCGGCGGCGATACAAAAAGATGTACGTGTGAAATGGATTAAATTAATGGCCCTTACTAGCAAACAAAAAAAATGAACTCATTTGAGTTATTTTTTTTAATTTGATTACAGATTTTGTAACTATAATAGAGTCGTATGAAGTTCCGTATTAAATATGGGCCTAGTTGTATTAGCTTTTGATAATGACCTCAGATGAAAATCTTGTTGACATGAAATTAATAAAAAATTTGCGAAATGAATTTAATTCAAAGTGATTTAGTAACTTTACGTTTTCTTTTAGAACAAACTTAGCCTTTTCTTGTCAGTAGAGTTGTGCCCATTATATGTCTATAAGTGTACCTTCTTGGCCATAGTGTCGATGAAGATTAAGAATGTGCAAAATGTCATACGCTCAGGCGCGTTATCGAAGCCCAATCGTAAAGACATAGAGAAATGAACTCGAGGAATGTTTTGATAAAGTAAGCAATATTACAATAATATTCTCTTCGATAACTGGATTTGTAAAATTTTTTACACACATGTCAATTTAAAGTTAAGTCCGTGATAAACAGTGTTTTACGAAAGGGATAGTTATATTTTTATTTTGTCGTTCTCTCAAAGAGCCCGAACCGTGTAAAAAATCATCGTAACGTGTTTTTCAGTTGTGATGTTGTTCTGGCATTAGCTATCAAAACAAATAATTTTCTCTCAGAATTATCCTATAAGGGTAAATCTAGCCGACACATTTTTCGATGGGTATGCAACCTGCAACTGGATGCAATCTGTTCAGTTTTCTGTTTATTGCATCCGTATTGAATTATCACGGTTATTGCGCCTAAATAGCTGCAACTTAAAAAATACCAAATAGTAATTCTAGTTTTTCGTGGCACAAGTTTCAAAAGTTGAGCTTCCAAGAAGAAGCGAAACATAAAAGTTTTGTAGGTTTTTTGTTCTAGCGCGTCATCCACGCGTTTATTGGGAGACCATGCCAAGAGCGGCAGCCTATCTCGACCTCCTTTCGCTTACCATACTACAAAATCTTCATAGGGGATTACGTTAAACTTTTATCGGAGTAAATTAAATATTAATTCATACGTTTTTTCAAGAAAATTTTTCTATTCTATTTAAGTTTTGAACAGGAAAGAATTATATTCCAGGCCTTTAATTTCCCATTTTCTTTTAAAAATCTTATCATAATTTGGGAGGGATTTCTATATTATGTATTCTGTATAAACCTACATTTCAAATCAGTAAATTATTATAATTATTTTAGTTAAAAATTGACGAAGCAGATTGTCTTTAAAGATGTGTTTATTTACAACAAAAAATGGGATTATAATTCATATGGTTCATGAGAGTCATCTGTTCAAAAGCAGTATTCATATTATGAAGCAATATAACAAAAATATAAAAAAGTCTCTCTCAACTGACATTACCCAATCTGCTTGCTCACTTGCTTTAAATATTTTTATTTTCGCTATAGAATATTCATTATTATGGTAATTCACGTTTGTGTCAATAAATTATAAGTTAGTATAAAATACAATTCCTGGTTAAATTTTCAATTTATAATGACACCTCGACGATTGTCAATTGCTATGTTTTTTAGTTCGCTGAAAAAAAACTATTAGCCGTTGCTACATGTTCAAACTTTTCATGTTACAAAAAAAAATGAAAGTCTATGAAAAACGAATAGGCATCTACGAAATAAACCAACGAAATATTTTTTTTGCAATTGTCTATATTTTGTCACTTTTTCCTTGTATCCTCTTGATTATATTTACTCCTGCATGTGCTTTTAACTTCTTTTAACATTTTTTTTATTGCAGACAGAACGCAGACCGTTGCTTATACCGTATTAGGCTGCATCACGGCCCGAGCGGCGGGCGACGACGCCGCGGCCGCCTCGACCCGGCCGGTTTGTATTCAGCGGGCGCTTTCGGGTCGGTCGCAAGATTGTTTCGAGACAGAGACACCGGCGAAGAAATACGCTTCTTATTGGGGCTCGCTGCCAAAACGTCGGCCTGGCCGGCGCTGTCGCGGCGGCCGCGATTTATAACGAAACTTGTCGGCGGGCCCACCTAAGCTCATCCCGCTCACGTATTAGCTCACCGCTGCGCCGCCGCCGCCGCGCAGAACGCATTCTGATCGGCTTTCAGACACATGAGCTGCAAACCATTGTATACTTTTATTTATTTATTTTTGCAACAGATTTAGTTTCATTTGACACGGCATCGTAAGTTGGTCAACGGCAAGTTTGGATTGAACGCTTTAGCCACTTTAAAGAAAGCTCTGTTCGAATAAACATTTAGATTTTTTACTGGTTATAGAGAGAGAGAGAGAGAGAAATACTTAAAGTGTGATCAATTTAAAATAGGATTCCCGAAAAGAATTGCATTTGCAGCAAACAAACGGCGCGACACTGCAGCCCGGTTCGGCGGCGGCCGGGCGTCCTCGGGGCGTCGTAATTCGAATTGCATTATTCATAGCGGGCGGGTGTGATTGCTTCCCCGCCAGATGATATCTTCATCCCCCGCCTAATAGAGGGCGGTCGCAGCCAGCCGCCGCAAAGGGCCACTTCGAATCTAGTGCGCCTCTTATCAAATACAAAACGTGTCTAAAATAAACGAGCTTTTTGATATTTCATCATGTAAATTCGATGACTTACGTGTGAGAGATTTATAAAGTAAATAAAAATATAATAAATTGTTTATGAAAATGTATGTCATAATGACCTTTTTCTAGTGAATTGTCTTTTCGTGTAAATTAAGAATAATACAGAAATAAATAACGCACAAATTATGTGATTCGTATTAACGAAATCGTAACAGGCCACATAAATAAATGATGTCATAGATAAAGAAAACTAACAGTTCGAAAATATTATGTTATAGATATGATCATTATATATAGTAGATTTAAGAAATACACTGAAAGTTTTAGCGAGGGTCTAATATAATAAACATTCATTATTTAGAACATTCATTATTGTATTCTATAACGAAATAACAGAAAATACTAATAATAATACAGAGAATAATAAAGCAATAGTAATATGGTATCCATTTCAAAGCCATAAAAAATAACTATTACGCAGTTTACGGCAAACAGTGCTAGGAGGCGCAATGACGTCACCGGCCGCCGTGACGCGTGCGGGCGGCGCCGTGTCGCCGGACACGTCACCCCGCGTCGCCGTTCGCCTTCCGTGAATACCTTCAACATTCTCCAAACTTCGGCTATGAATGATAAGGAGTTTATGATTCATAAAAACGTTGTAACGATGCCTCTTGTGATGTAAATCGGCTTCCCAACACACTTTACGCTATCGGCTAATAGAATCACTACATCTGTCCTAAATGTACATAAAAGTATACACCTATTTCATACAGCCTGCGCCAGGTCTTTTTACTTCAGATAAAAGGAAAGAAGGCTTGGAGCCACCATGCCAGCTCAGCGCTGGTGTTGCTGACGACTGTCGTCGTCGACACGACGTCGAGTCCGTCATCAAAAGCGTAATGTTCTTTACGAGGTACGAAGTGAGTACATTTTAATTTGTTTCGAGGAAAAAATTCATTGGTCGATTCGCCTGTAGCTGATATCGACGCCCGTACCTCTCGGTTAAAAGGCAACACTCTTGACCACTTGGTCATCATCGCTGAACAGGTCCGATATAACTTTATCTAACCAAAACAGTATGGTATACGAGCGTGTAATGCTTGTTATTTTTAAGTAGTCTATACCGTACGTTATATCTTTACGCAGTCTCAAGGGAGGTATAGCTTTTATTAGTCTATGTTTAGGCATAAACTTCGGTGTAGGCTTTAAGAACATATTATGTGATATTGATTTTTATTTTGTTATTCACCAAAATTTTTGTCTTCTTATGTAATGCACATAAAATGAATTCTATTTCTTTTTACAAGATTTTATTTGATTTCCTCTGTCCCGATGTTCGTCTGTAATCAAATCTTACAGGTTAAATATTATCCACTTCCGATTTCTCTGATTGAGCTGAAATTTGCATGAATACGTAAATCAGATGATCATGCAACAATCTGGTACCACCGAGATGATCTGATGATAGAGTCAGGAAATGGTTAATAGTACTTTTAACTGTAAACAGAATAGAAACGACATTTCGTACATCGTTTTAATTGTAATAGCCCGTTCTAAGAACCATCATGATATGTCTGCTGTACTCTGGGTTAGCTTTCGGCGAGGTAACTCCTTAATAGTGAAAAGCATGAACACGAAATTTTATATATGCATTTAATGTGATAACTTATTGTAAACACTCACGAAACGGCAGCTGCGTCCAAGGTTGGGCACCCATTAAACGGATGCAAGCAAATTCGCGGGCAAAAGCTCACTTTATAATTCTGAATTTATGGGTGCTATAAGAGTTTCGTAATTATTATCAATATATAACATTGATAATAATTACTAAGCTAGTAATATTACTATTATACAATACTAAAAAAAAAATAATTTAGTTAAAAAAATAATAAATTTAAAAAAATTCAAAATAAGCTTTTAAATTATTAAAAAAGAAATACAAAGTATAAACTTATCTCGATGAGAAACAAGTTATTTTCTAGCGTGTTATATTCGACAGCAGGAGAGAAGTAATAGTGTTTAATAGCGTTTTAATCTGGTAATATAATGGTTTGAGAAAAAAGAAGGAACTTTAATATCGACCTACTGTTAAGTTGTAGAAAATGGCTTGTTTCTAATAGAGATAAATTTATTTTTAATTTTTTAATTATTTTTTTAAATAATTAAAAAGCTTGTTTTAAATTTTTTTTTAACAATTACAGAAATAATAGAAATATTAGACTTATACAAGAATTATGAGTTGTTTATTCCTTTTGGCCCCTATATTGTTGTATTTTATTTGAGCGTATTGATCTAATTTAGAAAAATTAAGTTGTCTCGGTGGGCCACCAGACAGATTGAAAAGGATCGATTAGGATTGCCATACTCAAATTTTACTTCTCATTTTAAGATTAACATAGCAGAAGGATTCTTTCAGAAATAAAATGGTTGTCGAATAAAGTTTTTTTTTAAAGGAACCGAGGCTTTTTCAAGATAATTCAATATAAGTTTAGTTTCATGAAAAGCATTTAAATAGACTTCCCCGAACTCATTCTCTGTCAAATGAGGCATGAGCCAAGAAATTTCTCTTGAAAACGCCGACGAACTTGTGCAAAAGTTTTGTTTTGTAAAGTCGTGAAGTTTCTATCTATACAGTCCGATTCAGCGGTTTGATTAAATTTCCATATTTGACAATTGAATTAACTATATTATTATTATTTTTATTTCCAGCAATATTACATCGTAATTTCATCAACATAAATAAACAATTACAAATGCAACTTTAGAAAATATTTCAGATAATTAAAGAAAGTTTCAACTGTGTTTATAAAATTTCCTATATTCAGCCGTTTTATTCCTAAACGTATTTTATATTATAATGAAATTTTTTTTGTAATATACGTAAAATCAAAATAACCTTACAAATTTGAATTATGTTTGGTCTGTTTATATATCATTATGGAATCGTGCATCGTCCAAACGCAATATCGCTACTATTTATAAACCTATATTAAATATTTTACGGCTCAAACATTTAAAAGAAACTGAAATGTATATAGAATTCTCAAGAAGATTCGCCCTTGGGCGCACACTTACTTTACGTAAAATAATTTCACTCTGTGGTGTCTAAAAAGGATACCATAGGCATAGGCAAGTGGCAAATAGCTTTTGTTTCTACAAAAGCTAACGCTTTAACACAATATTCATTTACGACAATTTGAATAGTCACTTTCGATGTCTAGATCACGTGACAGTTCCTTAGGTAACGTCAGGCCCATACATGGATTGTGTATGACTAGTTTAAAAAATGAACAAAGTGTTAAAAAGGGAGAAATTAACACCTAAACACATACAATATTAATTAATAAATTTGGGTCTAACTAGATATAAGAGTATGTGTAAATAATTACATACAAAATAATTAGATATAATGTCAATAATGTACTAGATATAAGACGCTAGTGTAAATATTAAACGCTGTACGTAAAATAAGTTGTTGTTAAAGCCGAGTGAGCCGTCGGCCCGAGAGAACCTTTTGAAATACAGGGCGTGGCCGGCATGATGGCTGATGCGAGCCGGTCTAGGAAAGTGACGCTCGACGTCAGAGCGCGTCGCCACGAGCAAACATATAAAACGGTCGCTCATACAATGGAACGCCTAGATCCCTCGGAGAATATATGCCCATGACATCACAAAATACGAACACCTAAGAGATCTAGTAGAGACCGTGTTTTACGGTCTAGCAAAGCCCATGGTGTTTATAGGCCAGGACAATAGGCCACTCATCGTACCAAGAGAAATACGGAGCAGAGTTAAGAACGGACCAGCTGCATCCCGAACGGAAGTCGGCTGGGTGCTTTACGGCGTTGGCGGAGGACAGGGGGCACTTATAAACTGTCTCATGGCTACATGCAAAGACGAAATCGAAGACACAATAAGAAATTACTTAGATTTCGATGGCTTAGGCGTACAACCTAAGTGCTCCGCTCACGACGTCGAACAATGCCGACCAACGCGCCTTCAACATTTTGGAAGCAACCGCTAGAAGAAAGAGCGATGCTTGCTTCGAAGTTGGGCTGCTATGGCGAAACGACGACATATGTCTTCCAAATAACTATAACGTCACCATGAATCACCATGAACCGAGCTAGAAAAATGGTTGGATCGCGACCCTGAACTGAAGAAGGTCTACTCGCTACAGATGCAGCACATTGTCCTAAGAAAGTACGCCGAGGTTAATTCACCGTTGTAAACTCGTTGAAAACTAAATCACGCATAGTACAGGATGCGGCAGCTAAGGCCTACGGCACAAGCCTCAATTGTAACCTGTTCACGGGCCCCGACCTGCTTCAGTCACTGCCAGGAGTCCTGATGAAGTTCAGGCAACACCAGATCGCGGTCACGGCGGATATCAAAAAGATGTTTCTCCAAATCGAAATACGCAAAAAAGACCACGGCGCGTTAAGGTTCTTGTGGCGTGACGATTGATGGGCGGGTCGTGTCAACAAAGTACCGTATGACGCGTGTCATTTTTGGCGCAAGGTTCTCATCGAGCTCAGCTATCTACGTTAAGTCGAGAACAATTTTACAACACGGCCGAGGGGATATTCCGAAACCACTACATGAACGACTATCTCAAAAGCTTCCCAAGCACTCTAGAAGTGGTCCAGACTGCGAAAGAAGTCGATCACGTCCACCGCCAAGCCCACCTCGTACTACAGAAGTAGACCTCCAATGACTCCAACGTTCTGGCCGCCCTAGCAGTCAAACAACGACAGGATGACGTGATCAAGGAGTTCCACGTAGTGGAGAGGTTATTGGGGATGATCTGGAAGCCAGGGGCCGATACTATCGTTTTCAATTTGAACTTTAAAAGGGTACCGGATGGAAGGAATGAAGAGATCCAGCAAACGAGAAGTTCTCAAAACTGTCATGAGCGTCTTCGACCCATTGGGGATAGCCACTCCCATTATCATCGCAGCGAAAGGAATCCTATAAGCAACGTGGAAGCTGGGTATCGATTGGGATGACGAGATCCCGGACCTTATAAATATCGCGCTGCTACGACGCTTATTCCACCGCCGTCGCACGAAAGCTCCATACTTTCGTCGACGATAGTGAGAGTGCCTATGCAACGGCTGTGTACTGGCGCACCATAATGCTGAACAGCGACATAATTGTCAGCCTGATAGCGGCAAAGAGACGGGTTCCGCCATTGAAAGTAACGTCAGTACTACGTTTTGAACTACAGGCAACAGTACTGGGGGTGCAACTCGCCCGAAACGCCGTGGAAGAAGACGATGAACTTTCCACCAGACGAGTTTATCGGTCAGACTCGAAAACAGTGCTCACTTGAATCAGAACCAGAGCGTGGAACTATAAGGCATTCGTCACTCATTATCTGGCAGAATAGAGGATGGGCAAGCTGAAGAGTTCTGGACAATGGCAGTCCAGGAGGAGTGCTTCACAAGAGAGCTGCCAGATCTTGAGCCAGCCACCCCCCATCGGGAGGAATCCGCCTCTAGAGTCTGTCATTCCACCTAAGTCCCGAGGGACTCCTGCGGTTAAACTCGAGAATAGATGCCGCAGAAGACGTTCCGGCCACGACAAAGGCTCCACCGGTGATTGGAAGCGATCACCAATACAACCGCCTATACGTCAAGACGACCCACCAACGCCAGCACCATGGCGGCGAAGAGATAACCGCCAACGAGGTGCGCCAGCATCTGTGGACTACGAAATGCGGTGCAAACGGCCATCAAATCGTGTGTGCCGTGTCGTATACGTCGCGCAACCCCAGCTGAACCTAGGATAGGGAATTTGTCGAAAGCCAGACTCACACACCACCAACGCTCCTTCACATATGTAGGGCTCAACTACTTCAGGCCATATAAGGTAACGATAGGAAGGTAACGCCAAAATCTGGTGCGACAACGGCACGAGTAACGACATCGGATGCATTCTCAGAGAGCGACTAATAGGAGGAAAGCAGTGGTGTCGCAGTAAGCACCTCGCCGATGCCTTCTGATCCCGCTGGGCGCAGGAATAATTTTCCACACTTCGACATCGGCGGGAGCTCACGGAACACGGGAGGCTGCCCGAAGTTGACGACATCATGCTCCTCGTGGATACGCTACGAGGACGCATGACGGCTGTCGACCCCGGCGCCGGGCGCCGACGGCATAGTACGAATCGTGAACGTGAAAACACCGACGACCGTGCTGTGCCACGCTACGAAGAAGTTGGTCGTGCCACCGAAATAGGGATCGCGAGAACGCGACGGCAGGAGGATGTGCACGACTAGTTTAAAAAATGAATAAAATGCTAAAAAGTGAGAAACGGAGACCTAAGCACATATTAAATAATAAATACGTGTTAAAGTAGATATAAGACTACGTGTAAATAATTAGGTATAAAATAATTAGATACAATGTAATAGTATTCATTTTTTGAGTCCGAATATATACTAAACATGCAAAATGTAATTACTTTTTTTTGGTACTGTATTAAAAGAAAACTGCTAATGCTCTGCAATAAGTTTGCCGACCGGATGCACCTTGTTTTTTTTTGTTTATCCTCACACGGCATATTTCCTAATATGGAGCAGCCAGAGACGGCACATTTAATGTGCTTTTACGTTTCACGCAGTTGTTTCGAACCACCGATCGCATAAACTGAATCGAACATGAGCATTTGCGAGCCTGTATCTGTGTATACAAACAAATGAGGCACAGGTTTAGTTTTCAAGTATCGTCGAAATGTGGGTTTACGAAATGAAATATGAAATAAGCGAATCTGTATTTTTGCAGTGAAAGGTTTACCGATACCTTATTAAACATTATTATACAGGCATAGTCTGTATTCCTGCTTTCGCATTGAGAGGCGTTTTCTGCCTACGAGATACCAATGAAAAATTTGGAATTTATTTGTAAAATGGGATGAAAGCTAATAGTATACATTATTCTGAGTTTTCGAGATCCTCTTTATAAGTATAGGCAATAGTACCACTCAATCATTTTCCACAATTGGAACTCGCCAGTAGTTTCACTGTTAATTTCGGACATGGTGAAATATTTGTTCATAAATAGATTGTGCGCATGCCTAGCAGGTAACAGTTCGTTAGTAAAATTCGCATATCTGTATTGTATGTGCTTGCGAATTTTTTAAATGTGCTATTTTAATACTTTTTATTTTGGCTATTTTTATATCACTGTAGAAATGACTATACCAGGAGACATATTTGACATCTGATTTGATTTATTTTTAGAAAATATTTATGTGTTTTCAGCATTAAAAACAAGCACTTTTTTAACAATCTAAAATACAACATATTTCCAAAATCTAATTAGAGTTAGGCAATTGGGTATGTATAGTTGAAAATAAGTAAATGATGTATTTATTAATTATAAATATTTCATTATAGGTTGGAATTCTACGGAGAGTCTCTTGGACAAATCAAATTGCTGAGAGCAGATATGTAACGATAAATATTTTAAAGTTTTGGAACGAAGTCTCTAAAATGCAGCTTGCAGTCAACGTAGATTGGTAGAAATGGTAACACAACAAAAAAGCGTAACGCCACCTCCACACGTCTTTCTCTCTCTCTTTCTCTCTTTTGAAATTTATTATTTTTATATAATTTTTTATATAATTAATAATTTACTATTTAATATCTAATTTTTAATAAATCCATATATTTCCTATAACATTAAATGAAATTCATTGAGTTTTTTAATTTAATTAACAATAAAACATCTATTTCCGCAATTGTAAAAAGAGTATTAATTATAATTTTATTATACTTACTAAATTTTTTTTGTAGTTATTATTAAATACACTGAAATGCCGTTAATTTATTTCATAGTGTCTGTTATTTAATACGTAATATATTGTGGAAGAAACTTCGTTACGACCGGGTGTTCCACTACACCTATATTAATATTATAATCGTATTTAATTTATAGGAACACATAAAAAAATCCTATGTAATAACACACAAAATATTTCATTTTATATTGGCAATTATTCAATACAAATTAAAAAAAAAATAAACTAAAAAGTAGACGGACGTAGGCAAATGAATCAAAGCCAGGCAGGCGAACGTGTGTTTAAATCTGCGCTAAGCTTTTAGGTTTGGTTAGGAAAGCGAGATGCCTCACTAAACACAGCCTGCGGCATGTCCGACAATCAATATCGCATGCATGGACCCAACTCTCGACGTAGGCAGAGCATCGTGCGATCGCGGCCTGCAATTTTGTTGCTGTTTATTTATTGAACAGGCAAGTGCGCTTTAATGCAGCTACGGTTAAGCTTTACTACATTGTGTCTGTAATTGTTTGGAAGTTTAATTATAAAAACAACATGTTTATACTGTCTAGTTCTGGGTAAGTTTGTTGAGAAAACGAAAAGTACATTTTATTTTAATAATCACTCTTATGTTTGGTTGGCATTAAGTTAATGTATCACAACTTTGTACTTATTAGGGTATTTTCTGAATGTGAACACGTGGTATAAGTTTTGTTCCGTCGTCCATCCGTTTGTTAGAGTTATCTTGTTTTCACTTAAAACAAAAAATAAATAAAATTATTCCATAGAACAATATAATCTTAGCCTTGTTTAGCTTAGCTTAGCCTTGTTCTATAATCATTTATGTTGCTTAATCTGTACTATTGTTAAATATTTTATGTTCAATATGGTTTATTTTACTTATTTACCTAGGTTTGATTTAAAACGTGGGTTACATTATTGTATATTTGACGTGACAATCGTCCTATAAATTGGTTTGCCGGGCACTCAAGAAACCAGGTTACGCTCCGCCTTATGCTATGCCTGAATGAGGGAGTGAGAGGCACGCGTCCCTTCCACTGGCATGGCTAGCCCGCCTAAGAGCGAGAGAGACAGATAAAAGTGAAAGGCACGCGTCCCTCCACTCAGATAGAAACAAGTTGTTGTAGTAAACGCTGTTTCATTGTACGCAAACAGCCTGCAAGTTATTGTATGTATATTTGTATATAAATACGTATGTATGTGTAAAGGTAAAAATAAAATTTTGTTAATATGAAATTCAGTGCGAGATTCTTTGTATAAATTAATGTTTTAAATATAATTCTTTTGTAAATAAAATGTTTTAAATTGTTACTATTATTCATCCTTCTTCCTACTATACGAATGAATATTCACATTAAAATGATTTTACCACTCAAAGTCGTTGTCACGTAAAACTTTCGCCCGTATACCGACTTTACAGGCAACCAATTTTTTTTTAAAAAGCTTACAAATATCTTACGTATATCAAATGAATGGTGTTATGAGCATTTTTGATAGAAACAAATGATTAAAACTATTTCTGTTTGGCATGTAATCGTGACTCTATAGCAGTTCGTGTTTACCTATCTGTTTGAAGAAATATTTCTTAAAACATGGAAAATTACGTGTCTCGGATGACTATAAAATATTATTCATGTATTATATTGACAAATATAAATATATACTCTAAGTTATATCAGGTTTTCACCACATTGATGACAATGTGTACGATACCTTAATGTAGTCTTCGAGACACGAGAGTAGTTTAACTTGGTCTTAATTAAAAATATTAGTAAGCTCTCCTGTGCTCAGAATTTTGTATCTTCTGGTTCGAAGACAACGCTTGCCACCACTCAGCTACTGCCACTATTTTTTCTGAACCTTCATGGTTTCTGACGTCATAATGTTAGGTTATATAGAAACATTCCCTTTTTTATATCCTCCAAATTCGACATCGTAAAATGTTTATTAAATTCTTTAAAAAATAGTGTGGTGCTAGATTTTTCAGTAATCAATCAATCATTTATAAATTTTTCGCCTTGTTTTATTCCCTATATTTCCAATAATACTACAATGATATTTTTTCTTTATATATTTATACTGGTATTACTAAAAATGTATTGCGAGAGAGTTTTTTTGTAATTAATTTTAATTTGTCGTTGTTTTGTATTGATGATGATCACTAAATCAATCAGGGTATTTATTTAATATTTGTACCTCCAAAATTTTTCAAATCTGCCGCAAGATTGGTCGTTTAAAGGCTGTTAATAATTGTCTAAAAGTCTATATTCCAGAATTTTCAATATAACTGACTTTTCACCTTTAGTATTGTGTATAATGCATAAAGCATTATAAAGCCGAAGGACAATCATTAAAACGGCCTGTTAAGAATTAACATATATTTCCATTAAAAGCATTTAAGCAGCATTGAATTTGTAATGTAACATTAAGATTATCCTTTGCTGAAAGCAATCGAAGGGGATAAAGTTGCGGAGGAGTTGAATTATTCAATCCGAATTAGGGCGGCCAGAGGCGGCGGCTATCTCGCCACTCCGACTCTAAGCCCCGTATCAAAATACAAACTTCTATTTATAGGCTTTACAGGCACTAAAAAATTAAGATTACATCACATCAAAGGTAAGCTTCGAAGTGTCATGTGATATATTGATAAGATGGCAGGAAAAATAACGATTCCTATTTTTGTACAGTTTCCGCCTATTTCTCAGAGGGTTGGGCGGACGCCACAAATCTTCGCATGGTACTATCTTGACGTAATTCTTTTGGGTCCATGACGTTATTTCATTCTATGCAAGCTTGTAGGTTTCGGGTGCATAAAATCTGGCCCTTCTTTGATATGCCACAATTTGGTCGCCATGAAGTCTTGTAGGGCACCCCCTGCTGACCATCATACATTACGTATACTTGATTTATACTGTTGATTATGATTTCACTTTCATTGAGATGGCGAAATCACATCGAAATATTATTAAATATAGATAAACAAATTCTATGACGAAATGCAGTAGCACTGTAGCTATTTTCAAGTAAGTATATACAGTCTAATTTAATACTAAAATACTATCAAACATGACCTGATTTCAGTATTTTTTAAAATATAAGTTTTGATTGTTAGTCATGTAGATGACTTTTTTCAGATTTTTCTGCTTTCGGAAATAAATTCAACAACAGACATTCTTAAGCATTATTGTGAAATATAACGTTAAACAAAAATTTGTGTAATGTATACAACACATCATACATTTTAAATCCTATCTATTACATTTAAAAGTAATTATTTGATATTTTAAAGTAACTCCTCAATTATATTTTATTTTTCTATCTTCCAATCGCTCAAAACTAACGGTTTCACTTAAAAAATTGTCTTTTGCACGACACATTTATATTTAGACAACCGTTTACTGTACTCATTATGAAAATTTTTGAAAATAATACAACCGACAGACAGACGGACAAAGGCCTGAATGACGGACGTAGACGAAGTATTGTACTTTTGCAAATACGATACAGAAATTAAAATAATCGATAGATTACAATGATTTGAAAAGTCAAGAATTTCTAGTCTAATGTACTGACATATAAATAGTGCCGCTGAAGAGTAAAAAAAAATAATGCGTATTGGCCTATTAAATTTAATATAAGTAGTAGGTAATATTTTGATCTATGCGTTATCGCGTCGGAGGACCGCTAATTAAGATTTAGACTCACCAATCAGATACTGACGTTGTGTTATTTACTTACGATGTCTAGGCAGCTTACTTGTATTTAAAATTTATATTTAGTGATTTTAATTGCATTCTGTTATTTCATTTACCAACTTAGTGGTTCCCCAAAATAACAACGACAAAGCAATTTTTTTATTATTTAAATGTGCCTCCTGTTTCGCTACTGTGGACATAGAATGAATTCTTTCATTTTCTATATATGTGTCTACACACATACATGTCGATTCTAGTTCCAATGTTGGGTACACTGTCCATCTTGCTTTCGAGTTCAATACAAGTCTCTATACCGATATCGGCCCTCCCTTGGGCATTAATGGCAGTGATGACAAATTACTATTTATTCTATAACGGACATCCGAACAAACAGTATTATAAGGAATCCTAAAATTCTATCTACACAGAGCCATTACCCGTCCGCTTCGCTGAGCATAACGTAAAATTAAGTTATAAATATATCTTTTTATAGTTCAGATATGTCCTGTTATCGATGTTAATTCTGGATCCATTGTTAGATCCGACCCCGGTCCCGCTGTTCCAATAGCGGTCTTGATGTAAATTTTAGTCATTAATGTTGGTATATTATTTATATATAACTAATTATTATATCATATTTGAGAACACATTCTATCTCTATGCCAAATTTAATTACAATCCGTCTAGCCGTCAGCGTTTGAAAAACATTTATTAAAATATATTTTTACATTTTTTATATTATGAATAGCTTATGATCATCTATAAACTTCCGAGTCGAATGGTCATATTGAAACGGGAAACCACTGAACGCACGGGCGTTCAGTGGTTTCCGTGATTTTAAGAGTCAAAGAAATAACATTGTTTAATGTATGTATACATATAGAAAAGGCTAATATGTATTATGTTTCTAAATTTAAATTTTATTTTCTGGTTTTTAAATTTCGTCTATTATTAGTAGACGCGCTATGATCAACAACTGTCCATAACTTATAGGAGACTATTACAGAAAAAGGTGATTTGAAAATAAACTCAAGTGGATTTAAATCACATAAAAAGTTTGCAGAGTTAAGCTATTTGTAATCTCGGCCAACGAAAACTTTTTGATAATCCTCATGATAGATCGGCTTCAGCAGAATAGTAAACACCGAGGAGATGGATTTTGATGCTGTGATTTTGCACTAAGTGTTGTACTCAATTATTTAAAAATATTTTAGTGTCTAAAATTCTTTGCAAAGCTGCTATAAGTAATTAAAATGTATTACAACTATCATTGTATTTTACCATTGTTTTTGTAACCTGTAGCATAGTATATCATTCTACCATACTGTACTCAGCGCCCTACTCTACATTGCCAAATACTAATCATCCTTTATCTTGATTCATTTAAACCATTTCTCACGTTCGTAGCCCGTCCTCCGTACATTACACCACCCTGCTATATTATTTTCAGCACGAGGACAATGAAAGACCGGAATCCAATTTTACTGACATCAAGACTGGGTTTGAAATTAAAAATCGAGGTCAGCATCGAGAGCAGAAAGGAACAGAGCGAGATGCGATCGGGATCAAGAAGGAGAACGTGATCGGTTGATATACAAGATGGAGGAATTAATTTTATGTCCACGAGGAGAGCCGTGAGCAGAATCTAGTCTATATATCTATAATTTATTCATTGAGACCATTCCAATGAGCCCAAATACAATACCTCTGACGGTGGTAGGAGAGTCGGGTACTCTGCAAATTCCAGTTGATTCTGCAGCATTAGCTCAAAGTCACAATGTTCTGATATTATTGAAGTAACAGAATACCGAATTTCGACTCGACCATGCCTGTAGAATATGCGTACATTCACTCATAAATTAGGAAAGCGCTAATAATTTACAAGCAGCTGAAAATATTGTCTTGAATCTCTCACTTCAAGAACACTCTTGATCAAGCCATCTTTCAGACATAAAATACTAAAGCTAAATGGGTTGGGGAGATACCATTGAAGTAACAGAATAGCTAATTTCAACTCGATCAGACTTGTGTAAAATGGTTACATCCATTCATCAACTAGAAAAGAGCTGATAGTCCTCAGACGACCGAACAGATTTTCTTGAATCATAGGTTAAGGACATCCTCGATCAACTCATCTTTCGGATAAATAATACTAAAGCGAAATCGCGTCAGCCGTCTGGGAGCTACGCTGATATAGCACAGACATAAAGATATGATATGGATAGAATACACAGATTCACATGTCAAACTTATTACACCCCTGCCTTTGCATCGAGGTTAACAAAACAAGTTTGAACCAAGTGCGGGATAAATAATACCGGACTTTCTACAATTTATCCTGGCAAAAATGAAACTCCCCGAGTTCTTAATTAAAGTATGTTAAGCAATTTATACAAATACAGATGCTAAATAAATTTAAACTTCGTCTTATCAAAAATAAGATTGCATAGGGGTTCAAAATACGTAGATAGTATTAAACTTTTCGAAGTTTGTTCGCCAAAAATGTAAACGTATTTTGAAGAGCTTTCGTACTTTCTTATCTTCGTTAAAGTGATTCAAAACGACAGTGTTACTAAATATTAAATTTTGTCTCAAACGCTGATTTGCGATTAAACAAACTGTGTTTCACGGAAATATATTTGTGAATTCTACACATAAGGGTACAATTTATTGTATAATTATGATATAATTACAATAATACGCCAAAATTTTATTTTCAGACATTTTGGTCTTGTGCTATTAAACACAAATACACACATGTCCGTGATTGCTAGTTGCATAACATTGTGATGTACAAGTGGCGGATTTTTCAGAAGGGAGTGGCCTTACAACTATGTGATATTCTTTTAGGTTACGACAGATTCATTAAAAATAACGTTTCACCAGAGCACTGGTACCGCATAGCCGGTCGATGGCATTATGTTCATTTATCAATGTGGCCAAATAATATGTAGATAGAATATTGTTTGACTATTCTTCAATTATCATATACTGAAGAATATTATCGTGATTTTTACATAAATAATAAACCATAAAACACATTTAGGGTTCCTGCGTGAAATTATTGGAAAACTTAGAAATGGGATAATATTATTGCAATTGAATCAAACGTTTGATTTCGAAGAAGCGGAACCGGAATTGGGATTTAGATCAAGATTAAGTGAAAGACGACAATCGGGATCAGGATCATGATGGATCAGTCGAACATCATCAGTCGATATAAAAGATGTAGGGATCAATTCTATGTCTAAACTGGTGAACCCACGGAGGAAAATTATTCACAATAGAGAATGTCAAGAGTTTGATTGCTTCTTTAGGGTTTCGTGCGAATTACTAAAGATCCTTGTAGTATAAACAATTAAATTAAAAATAATATGGAAATGAAGACAACTTAAAACGAGTAATGGGTATTCGATACTTTTTAGGGTTACGTGAGAACTTCTAAGAACCCTTTAATTAAGCCGATTTGAAAAAAAAGACTATTAATATAATCAAAAAGCCCATAAAATTGTCAGGTACATTTCTAGGGTTCCGTCAGATATATTGAAGACCCTTATAATTTAACCGATTTCAATAAATACTCACAATGTAGGCAAATGAAAACCAATTAAAGGATATCCAATACATTTTTATGGTTCCGTGAGAATTACTGATATCCCTAATAATTTAACCGAATTTTATAAATTTAAGAATGGAGACAACTGAAAATCAGAAAAGGTATATTCGATACATTTTTAGGGTTCTGTGAGAATTACTGAGAACTCTTATAATCGAATTTAGTAAAATTTAAAACAGGGGCAACTGAAAATTAATAAAGGGATATTCAATGTATTTTTAGGGTTCCGTCGGAACTACTGAGTACCCTTATATGTAATTTAACCGATTGCAATAAAATTAGGAATGGAGATAACTGAAAAGAACTAAAAGTATCTTCGATATATTTTTAGGGTTCCGTGTGACTTGATCAGAATTTTTATTATTAAACAGATTTCAATAAAATTTGAAATGAAGGCAATTGAAAATCAACAAAAGTATATACAATACTTTTTTAAGGTTCCGTAAAATAATCTAATAATCCTTTAATTAAGGCGATTTTAATAAAAATTACTATAGAGATGAATAAAAGCCAACAAAAGGATATCTAATACATTTCCAGGGTTTCGTGTCGATTACTGAAAACCCTTACAATTTGGACTATTTTAATACAATTTGATATGGAGACAACGAATACCAATGACAGGATTTTCAATATATTTTTAGAGTTCCGTGAGAATTACTAAGAATTTTTATCATTAAACCGTAAAATAAAAGTTTTGAATGGAGATAACTGAAAGTCAATAAAACGATAAGCGTTATATTTTAAAGATTCTGTGAATATTATTAGGAATTAATATAAATGAACCGACTTCGCTGAAATTTACACAAATCATTTGAATTAGTACAAAGAGTTATTGGTTACAGTGGCTTACGGTTCAGTAATTGTGTTTTGTGAGATTATTAAGCGCTCTTATAATATAATATAATTTGAGAGATTTCAATAAAATTGTTAAGGCGATAGATAAAAGCAAGGAACTACATCGTTTTAGTGTTTTATGGTTAAGTTTCACTAAAAATGACTACAATTTTAGGGATATAATTGGACCAGTTTTGCTAAAATATTTGTTTTTTATTTTATGTTGAACAAAATATGTCTGAGAATATAGAATTGCAGCCCATGACTTGAAAGAAAGCAACAATCGTACAATGTATGCCAAAATTATAAGCAATTTTTATTAATAAATTACACCCAAAATGTAGGCAAAGGTGTCATAAATGCTGCTGCGCGAGAATAAAATTTCCCATTTGCATGATTTCCATTTGCATGCCTTTCAATTGTTGTCATAAGTCTGCCATACTTACTGAGAATAGTATAAAGAAAACAATACAACAAAGCTTTGTCCAGTCGAACCAGCAAAAAATTAAGTGTTTCTGAGAAACAATCAAACGTGTTGGCTGAAACGAGTCAAATTTAGAAAATGAAGACAAACGATTTGAGCATCTATAACTTGAACAAGTTGTGCATAAAATATTTTGTAAAACTTCTACATATATTAAACTGCCTAAAAAATGTTTTTCAACAACAAAATTACTGTCTCATTCAGCGGGCTTTGAACTTAGAAAATGGATTTTTCAAATAAGGCGGAACTATTGTCTGACATCCCTCGTAATTATTTGATGAAATCGCATGTGTTCGATAATACAGATAGATCTAGTTACGTAAAAATTCTTCGTATAAAATGAAACTCTCTTACCGATCAGTTTATTTACTATTTAAATTAGCCAAAAGATCCTACTTCTACAAAAGAATTTTATCTGCTTTAGCTCACACAATTCTTTAGGATGGATTGCACAAATAATCATTAAATTGTTAATACAACATTTGTGGATGTTGATCCTCCACAAGATATTATACAATCGTGGAATTTCAATATTAACGACTACGTCGGTCATAAAAATATTAAAATTGAACATTATTATTTATTAAATGAAATTAAGTAGTAATTTTCGGAAAGGGGGTACGGTTCTGCCGTCTATCTGGGAGGAGTAGGCTCTAATGGTAGAATCAAGGTCTCATTAATGATGGCTAAGTCACGAGTAGCACCTGTCAAGTCTAATCCATACCCATATTTGAATTTTGCGGTGCGGCACTTGTTATTAAAATTCTGGACAAAGTACTCAACAACAACGTTATTACTTGAGTTATTTCCAATAAAGTATAATGGAAACAGCGTTTTTATTAAATTTATACCATAGAAGTAATTTTCATTGACTTGCTCGAAGCTTATTAAATAAATAAGTTGAATCATTGTTAATTGAAATTAAGTAAATATTTATTTATTTATTTATTTGTAAAATTCATGCTTATTTCGCAGAAGAGTAGGGAGAGAGCACTAATTTCGACATGGTATTATTTTTGTATATCTCTCTTGATTCACCGATATTCATCAATTTTTTTATGCAAGTTTGGTAGTTTTAAGTCAATAAAATTTGGTCCTTTTTTAATATGCCACGACTAGAGTCTACATAGGATTTTCTAAGGCATTATTTGTCGACCCTTTCATTGAGGCATTCGCTTTATATAAATGTTTTGTCAGTCTACTATAATTCATTCTTTCCAGAGGCCAAATTACTGCAACATATCTTTTGCTGCTCTAATCACTGCATCTTCTTTCAAAGTACAGAGAATTTTTTCTCTAAAATTGTTCTTACTCTTTTCAAAGACACTCCTCACGTACTAGACAGGGATGGCATCCTCTGGAGATGCGTAGCATATTTGATTGATTCTATTTCAATTTTTCTTCTGTCATACAGAACTTTCACTACCGTGCATAAGCATGGAGTCCAGGAGATAAAAGCGCTTGTTATGAGACATTTTCACTAATCATAATATAAGCAAGGCCTCATTCACTTTCTTAGCCACATTTACTCTCTTACCAATATTTCTATCATGTTTACAGTCATTTGTAAACATGACTCTTTTTGAAATTCTTTTATATGCTAAATTCTCTCACTTTTTATAATATATCGCATTAAATCATGTTTTCGCTTCTTTCAAATGTTATGCTCTTATTGACTTTCATACTTCTTCTCTTGACAAGATCATTAATTTCACTTACCATCATATGCGGCTCGCACGATGACATGGCAAGGTTTATTTAGTTGTCGCCATACAGGAGAAATTTTACAGAAAACTAACACTTTTTTGATCCATATTCGTGCTTTTTCGAATAACGCAGACAGCTAACTATATAATAGATAGGTCGCATAGCCACAACGAAGTCACACATCCTTGTCTGACATCTTTGCGGAAGTTAAACCAATCGGCGTAAGCCTCATTTATTCTAATCCAAGCACTAGCTTCTGTTCAGAGATTACAGTGCCCATATCCATCCGCCACTCAGATCAGGAATGCATGGATAGGGTTATCGAAACAAAACCTTTTCACTCTATTATAAGCTTTTTCCAAATTTACGAAACGTACAAAATACCTTTTAGTTTTTGGCCAAAATATATATTTCAGGTGGTATTTTATGGTTTGGATCAATATAACATTAGTATTTTTCTTATTAATAAGTGAATTTAGTGTAGAATAATAATAAAGTACCTGCTGTCATTATTCATTTATGCTTCCAAAATAATCAATTCTTTTTACGAACTATTATTTTAAAGTCAGTTAGACAATCGTGGAAGCTGAGGCATCAAATCTCAAGTTTTCCTTTGTTATCACTATTGACAAATGCAGCATATTATTAGCCTCATGTAGCTAAAGCTCACAGATGCTATTGCGGCCACGCTTTAATACGTAATGCATTGGGCTCGCAAATAAAGCTCCGCTTGACAACCAAAGCTCGATTGCGCTTATTTCTTCTCTATATGTAAGCCGGATTGCACAATATTGTCGTTTATGTTTGAACAATAATGTTCTTAAGTATGGTTTTTACATGAAATATTGTATGTGTTTAAGGTGTTTCAAAATTGGTATACTATAGGAATGATATCTCATCATCAAAATAACATTTTTGCAAAGCTTGCATTTGTCGTTTGCAAGAAATATGTCCATTGAGTAAAACTCTATATGACAAAGCTGAAAATCAATAAAATTATCCCATTACAATAATAAATTTTAGCACATGACGAGAACTTCTATAAGTAGTTATACATATAGCCACAAAAAGTTAATAACA